>CASBPS010000011.1:0-331145 GCA_949126835.1 Anisus vortex
TAATGTGCCCACACCAACACGACGTCAGGATAAACAGATCACGTTAAACTCAAGTAATAGGCTTAACAGATTACCTGTCTAAGGGGTTAGATAATAACAACCAAATTGATGCTATATTACTTTCCAAAGCAAGTTATAAAATCATCATTGTAGCTTACTAAAAATATTTGTATATTTTGGCATCTCTGGTTCCTTAAATTAGTGGATTTAAGACTTTCTTATAGGTAGAGAACAAACAGTGATAAATAATGGTTCGTAATCATCACCAATAACTGTAAACTCACAAGATCAACAGGCGAACTGTCATAGGACCCTACTGTTTCTGTTTTATATTAATGACTTACCAAATCGCCTCAACACAGGAACAAAAGTAAGATTTTTTGCAGATGATTGTATAATTTATAGAACAATAAAGACAGAAAAGGATATCAAACTTAAATAAAAAAACTCTGATTAACTACAAAAATGGGAATCTTACTGGAGTATATTTATTCACCCAGAAAAATGCCAACTGATCACTATGATTTCTTTGATTCCATGAATGACTTTAAAGATTTGTTTAGAACCTTTTATTTTATATATTTATTTTTATATTATTAAAATGATATTTCACTTTAGTTAGGCCTATACTAGAATATACATCATGTGTATGGGACCCATCAACTAATGAAAACATTAAAAAATTAGAATGAATTCAGTAAAGAGCTGCAAGGTTTATTACTAGTAAATATTCACAACTAACAAGAGTAAGACCAATTGTTCAATCACTGAACCTAGAAACACTAAAAAAATGAAGGGCACAGAGTAAAGTAGTAATAATACACAAGGCATTCAACTCTAATTTATAAATACAAACCAATAACAACATGTTGCAATGCTCAGAGAAAAAAAATGATAAAAACAATTTCCTTATCCCTTATGCGAGAACAAAAGCATATAAGTACTCTTTCTTCCCTAGTAACTTTCGGGCATTGAATGGGTTGCCTTATGCGAGAACAAAAGCATATAAGTACTCTTTCTTCCCTAGTAACTTTCGGGCATTAAATGGGTTGCCTGCACATATCAGTAAAACCATTAACTTAACATCATTTGAAACATTAATAAGAATGCAATACTATACCCTGACCAAGGATGAACGTAAGTCGCAATAATCATCTTTATAGAAGGATCGTCTGTAATATATATATGATAAAAGCTATAAGACTATATATGTAATATATATATATATATATATATTAATATCAATTTTTCATTTATTATTTATTAACACATACAAAGAGCTAATGGTAAGAAAAAAATTGATTATACAAAATGCAAAAGTAAGAAACACAATAGAATAGAAATTAGAGAAATAACAGGATCCGTATGGCGATAAGGAAATCTTCTAGAAAAAAAAACCCACCTAAATTTGCATTTTTTGTTTTTTATAAATATAATATAATGGTTGAGTTCATTATGGACGGTCTTATTTTGAAGTAATTTTAAACGTATTAGAGAGTAAGGACAACAACCACGACATATACTTTCAATGCAGTCGCAAGCTTGATGTCCCTTAGATCTAAGAATTTTGGCCGGCGTCTACCAAAAGACCCACTGGCTCTTGCGATTCTAGTGTTTATTTACACATCTATGTGGACCGGTTGTAAGAGGGTGCTGCCAAGGTATGTGAACATGTTCATGTTGTTCATCTTCAAGTCGTTGACAGTAATGGTTGGCACAATTCATTCACAACCAGAGATGCAATGGTAAACCCAACACAATCTTTAAACACAATAATAAAATAACAACTCTATATTAAAATAAATATTATAATTTTCCTGTCTACTCTAAATAGGCCTCAAATATTTTAATTACCACTCTATGACAATTAGTTGCTACAATCAATACAAAAACTGCAACATGCTGTACATGTATTTATAAATATTGTGTTGCATTTCCAGAACTGTTTATTACACTTAGACACTATGTAAAGGTTCAGCTTGTCCAATTAAATATTATTTACCAAACAGCGACATCTGTATGACAAAGAACAATGCATTTCTTTTATTGTATTCTGCTGATGTGTTTTGCAACATTCACTATAGTTGGCTGCTGTAATGGTGAGTATTCAATAGGTGTTGATGTTTTACAATGTTAGGAAAGTTTACTTTAAGATTGCATACAATCTTTTATATTAAACAGTGAAATCAAAGGAACTGTTTGTGCTTTTTTTCTTTTATATTTATTATAGGTAGAGCTCTGCGTTTTTTAAGTTATCTAACATTTTAGTTTTATTACAGTCTTGCTGATATTGCAATCAAAACTTAAAAATGATGAAGTAACAATATTGTTTTACTTACATCAATATTTTATTGTATCAATACAAACACATAGATAGATAGATGGATAGATAGATAGATGGATAGATATATAGATAAATAGAAACAATTTGATGATGAAGGAGTTGTAGAAATGTTTACTTAATTCAGATCTAAAGAAATAAGTTAATTTTTAGATTAATTATCACTTAATGCATTCTTCCCTTTTATACATAGACTCTTGCAGATGACCTAACTAAACTAAACATTCTTATTGTTTCTAACAAAAGATTGACTTACTTACATATACATATAATTTTTATCTGGTAACAACTTGTACTGAATGTAAACAATACAATGAAACGAATAAAACGGTTTCAACATAAATACCTATTTGCTTGAAATAACTTGATTATAATTCTTAGGAAAGAAAATGCCTACAAAAATATATATATATGGTACGGCCAAAGCCCGAAGTCGGCCAGATCGCGAAGCGGCTAATATCACCTCACATTTGACCGGCCAATGCCCGATCTTTTTTTTTCTTTCGGACCTTGGCCGGCCAGTTTGCGAAATGGCCAGGGGCAATCGACCAAAGTCCGATTAAGAAAGTCGTGAGCAGATTTTGAGTGTTTGTATACCGTAATTATTTATTAGGCCTATATTGATTATAATCATACTATAATAAATTACAAAATCAGTCAAATTGACTTATTATAGTAAGTTATCCATTTTTATTTTTACTAAATTACAAAATAAGTCATGTTCGTCTATTATAGTTAATTTTCAAACTCTATTATCACTTATTACAGCAAGATAAACTTTCATGACATTTCGAATTACACAGAGGTTTGTTATTTTTACATTTGCATCGATTTGTTGAGCACTTGGTGGTGCCATTGCATCAATTTGTTGAGCACTTGTTGGTGCAATTGCATCGAGTGTATCCTTGGCTGCCGGTCAGTGATTGTGAAGACATGACGGTTCGTAGTGATTTTTCTTCTGTTCCCACGGATGCCAATGTGAGCAATTTATCGTGCAGAATGGAAAAATCACTTCTGGAATATAGTTTGTTGAGATCACCATGAACTGTTCCTATCTTGTAGAAAGCAACCTCGACGTTCATGACGACTGCAATGACGCTTCGTGGATCACCGCGACCACTGTCAAGATCTGGTAATCGGATGCGTAGATTATCTCCAACTTTCGCTGGCGGAAATGTAGCATCTGAATGTTTTAGAATCTTGGCACCTTGAGTTTGTAAACTAGCATGAGCTGCTGACCTCTTGTTCATGATTTCTTGTTTATTATGACATAATCTGCAAGTAATTTTATCTCCGTACCCTTCGTCTTTTTCATTACTTATTTCACAAATTGTGTGGACATCGTTGCAACAGGATCCAAAAGAATGTGCTGAACTAAACTCATTTTCACACACCACACATAATCTGTTGTTATTGTCATGCAACTGGTCTGTACTTTCCGATGGTTCCGTCGCCAAGGTAGCAGGTTCGTGTGCGGAGGAATTTGCTGCATTTATAGCATCTTTCATCTCTTGTTTAATGTTCTCAAGATCTTCATCTGTAACTAAGTTACAGACAACCTCTCTGGGCAGATTTGAGATGCTCAGTTCCACTATTGTTTTAATCCAAACATGGCTGAATTCCTTGATGAAAATAACGGTTTTTCATGAATTGAATGAATCTGAGACTCTCAGCCCAATGCGTTGATTTATTTGTCTGCATCCATGTCGTCATCATATTCTAAACATCCTGATTGGCACGTTCGACTGAACCTTGACCTGGGCTATGCCTCTGTTTTCTGTGAACTAGTTTTATTTTAGGCCACATGTTCTTTAGATCATTCATAACTTGATTCGCAAACAATTTCTTTTCCATTATCTGATTGAAGCACGCTTGGGGCACCCAGGATATTGAAGACATCCAGTAGCTATTAAGCTACTTCTTCTGCTCTTTTGCTTTTCAACTCTCGCAATAATATGAAGTTGGTTAAATGATCCTGATAATTGAGTATAAATTTGTATTCGCCGTCTGAGTTACTTTGCATATCGATAAGATCTACCTGGCATCTTGAGTAAAATTTTTTAAATATCAAAGGTTTGGAAACTAGACCTTTCTTAGGATTGGACAATTCGGTCTACCATATGCAAGCCGTCATCACACCTGTCCCGCCTACCAAACATTCTTGCATTAGAAGTGGCCGGCCAATGTAGCGTAAACACTGGCAATTTCCAGCACATCGGACATTAGCCACGCGCCTCGGCCAAAGCGCGAAGTGGCCGGCCAGTTCACGATCTGGCCGCAATTCCGGCTTTGGCCGTAACATATACATTAATTGTTGATGTCTAACATGTTACAACACTTCTGGGTGATAATAAAAAGAAGGAAAAAAAAAAGCAACGTTGCCTACAAAGTTAAGCAATTAAAATAGCCACTGCTAAATAACGAGGATGATGATGAGGGTATTATATTTGGTTGCAATCTAAATTGCCCGGCGCAACCCGGGGAAAAAAATTAATAGACTTATATAGGCTAAGCTCGATGAAAATTTCATAAACTACAAAGAACAGAAATATATAATCTAGCCTACATCTAGATCTAATAAATTTATAAATATAATAATTATTTATTGAAAACATTTAGTAAAGTAATTGAAAACAAATATTACATATAGGCAAGTCTTTTTAATATAACAAAATAAAAGCTTAATTTCCCAGTGTCGCTTGGGGGGAAAAACAATAATATATAGACCTAGGCTTAGGCCTTAAGCTACAGATAGGCCTACAATTTTTATAAACTACAATGAACAGAAAGCTATAATACTTTTAAAAGTATAGATATAATTATCATTTAATTAACAGAAAACATTTAAGAAAGTAATTTATTTTAGCTGATAAAAAAAAAGCATTATTTTTGATGTAACAAAAAGTTAGACTATCTCTGTTGATGAGAATCAAACACTCGTTTTTAGTGTCTAGGCCTAATTAATCTATTAGATTTTATTTACTGAAAATATATATCTTATATATAATTATTATATAATATATATTATAAAATAATATAACAACATTCAAGGAAAAATACCCATGATATTTTAAACAGTCACACGCATTGTCTATTGTTGCTGTGTTTTTTTTTTGTTTTTTTTTAAAGTGTGTTACTGCTGATATATTTGATACCATTCATGTCTTCACATTCTTGTTACCCCGAACCTCAACACCAATGCTTATGAGACACCGTCTGAGAGTCATGTTTATTTCCGGACCCCGACTGAAATTTCTTCTTTAGCGCTGAGAATAATATATCCGGTAGCCAGCCTGGCATGTTACGCGGACAAGAGATGTGGAGTTCATCCTTAGCTGCAACCTCTGTCTGAGGGTGGCCGCATGCGGGCCGCCTATCAGACCGTTGCATGTCCACTTGCTCCATCCGTTCATTACTCCAGATATACATCTGTATAATCTTTAACGTGATTTGGGGTCCGCCTCGTATTCCTGTAATGTAGTCTGAAGGTGCCCCGTCCAGGTGGATTTAAATGCCACGGAGATTCCAATGTCGCATCTTCTCAAGGTCGTCTTTGAACTCAGAGAAAAGGGACATAAATATTTCATACAATCGTAAATAGTAAAAAAAAATAATTATCTACTAAGTTGTCTATAAATAAGCACGATCAACAATCATTTTAGATATAAAATCTAAGTAAAAAAAAAGTACAGATAAATATATATCTCGGAATTCTATCATAGAAAAATTGTTCATGAGAAAATATTCTTTTTTTTTTTTTGCATGTAAACTCCTACTAACTGTTTTTTTTAATCAAACTCCTTAATATTAATTAATGTACGATTTTAATTATATTTTCTACAATTCTTTTCAGAATATAAGGAAAGCGACGAAGGCTTAAGCAGATCTTTTAACCAAACATCTGAGTTGTGCGAGTGCCGATCGGCTTCACTTAAAGAGAATTTGACCCTGTTGAAAAATCGATTGCAGGCTGTCAGCGAAGTTCTTTTCTACCCACCCCTTGTCTACAACAATAAGAGATATTTCATCTCAAACTTACCGCACAAGAACGTAGCAGATGCCATGATGTACTGCAATGCTTTTGGCGGCTACCTGGCTGAAATTGATGACGAAGAAGAGAACAAGGCTCTGCAGAGTTTTGTTTTAAAGTCACAGGCAGATCTGGTGGTTGTTGGAGGCTCCGATGCTGCCGTGGAAGGATCCTGGATATTTCAACGCACAGGTCTACCTGTGATGATTTTAGATTGGATTCCGGGCCAGCCAGATAATATTGGAGAAGAAGATTGTTTAAATTTGTTCAAAACTTACGGTGGAAAATTGAATGATTTACCCTGCGGATTCAGGAGTGGTAAAGACAAATTTATGTGTGAGATACCAATCTACTTTTGAAATATTTAAAAAATTTCAACTTACCATATTTAATGTAATAAAATAATCCAATCTATAAAGTGTTCCTTACTTAATTTTCTGAAAGTATTACTAATAGACGTATCATTCTAAACAACAACCATTTCATTTAAAGAACCAACTTTATTTACTTTTATTATATTATTCACTAAACATGTAAATAACTTTTATAATTTCATTTATTTTAATATTATTATAGCCCCAACCAACTCAGTATTATTTTTGTTGTTGTTGTTGAATGGCTATAATTTGCTTGATTAGGCGTTGTTGTGATGCTCGACGTGCTTTTTGATTAGTTCATCTGTATTATGTGTATATTGCCTTCATGGGTCTTGAAATTTGACGATCTCCCTAGAGCAACAGCAATCCCTCTAATTCTGTTTTTAGATATTCTAGATAATATAATAGCCAATAATTCACAAATGTATAATGAAAATCATTGAAGTAACTTCCTAGTGTTGGTAGATGATAATTTAATTATAATCCTTATACAATATATTTTAAACTTCAGCCATGTGCACCTAGCCATTTTTTTCCAAAACCAATAACTAAAAAAAGAGTTTGACTTTCATTGTCTTTGATTTTTTTTTCAAAATTTAGATTTAGTTCTATATGTTTACCTTTCAACTTTTGATACTTAAAAAAAAAATATTAGTTTTTTATGTTCATGGTGAAATCGTGCAGAAAAAGACTGATATATTATTGCCCACCTCCCCAAACCGTGCACTATTCCCCTTACCAAATTTTGCCTCTCTCCCCTTTATGGGTCTAATTTTTGCTTACCGCTTGCCCCCTTCACCCTCCTTACTTCACACAACTAATGTGTCTCTCCTCCCAACTAGCAATGTTTTTAGTCTCATCTAGATTCTAGGCTATTGGAGCCAATCGTCATATAATGTAGACTCATTTTATTCACTCGCAATGAGCGGCTGGGGTGTTTAACGTGATGTCTGATCAAATAAGATTGTATTGTAAGAGCTTAGATTATTAATACACCTCTTCACCCCCCCTCCCACACAAACAAACACACCTTGTTGCCACCTCATCCATTTATTCATTTCCAGCTACATCATGGCAGTTCTTTGTTGTACAATATAATTGGGCAATCGCCGGTGACACTGGATTGTATGAGTCTTGTCAAATCTGCTGTAGCAGTACATCTGACACTTACATTTAGTCTTTTAAATGATTCCATAATACATGCTAGACACTAATAATATTATTGAAAAAAAAGCCAAAGTCCTCGATAAAAAGCCAATATACCAAGTTGCAATCGAAAAAGCCAAGATCTTGGGAAAAAATCCAAGGATCGGTAACGCTGGCGAAGACTGACTACCAAGTAAATACTTATAATGCAGTCCCCACATCTCCCCAACCAAAACGACGATGGCTCAAGCCGCTTTTGCAGCGCGAACGAAGAGAAGCAAACTTAGTTTACGAATGACCTGGCCATTCTGTCCCACATACTATAAGACAAGCAAGAGAAGATCACATCCTTAAGCTAAATGGAAAAAGAGTAGGGCTCAATAAAAATCATAAATAAACTAAACTATTAAAAATAAACCACCAACTACATGGCGACATACAAGTAACAAACCAAAGCTTAGACCAATTGTATAACTTTGTACACCTTGGGAGCATGGTCAGTGTATCAGGAGGAGCAGACGAGGACATTGAACGTCGAAAAAAAATTGGCGCGACAGGCTTTTGTCAACCTGAAACATGTCTGGAGATCTACACACATCTCTGTCAAAACAAAAGTAAGGACTTTTAACACAAACGTAAAAAATGTCCTACTTTATGGGTCAGAAACAATGCGAACGAACGAGATAACAAGAAACTCCTGACTTTTGTTAACAGATGCCTAAGAATTATACTAAAAATAAAATGTTTCGAAGATTTAGAAAACTCCAAGCTGTGGTAGAGGTGTGGACAAAGAACAACAAATCAAGGAAATCAATTGGAGATGGATTAAACACATCCTCAGAAAAGATTATAACAACAAAGCTAGACAGGCCTTAGAGTGGAACCCCAAGAGCAAACAACATAGAGGAAGACCCAAGCGAACATTGAGACGAAGCCTGTTGGATGAGGCTGGAAGAACTTCAAAGAGCTGGGGAGAATTAAAGCGACTGACAAGGAGACCGTGGAGATTGGCGTGCTTTGACAGAGGCCCTATGTTCCACAAGGAACCCAAATATTTTGTTCCTCATAATGAACATACCTTAAGAAAACAAAAACTGAGATTTTGTAATTATTTGATAAAAGACAAAGAAAAACTACTAAAACTAAAAATGATGAACAAAAATAATGTTTAATATCATTTTTTTTTAACGGTAAACATAATTCGTGTAGTTTAGTTTGTATGCTTAGTTACTTCACACAGGAACTGGGATTTGTAATATTGAGTAATTTGAGACCTGTAAACAAAGATGTTATCATTAATTTTGGCGTTTTACGATTTCCATAACTGTATACAATTGTCTACTCTTCCTAAGTAGTTTTGCTTATTCTTATTATTACTCCAATCAAATACCTGCATTTCTTTACAAGTTCTTGGAAATATCCATTTAACATAGGGGTTAGCATTTGACCAAGCGATACAAACTAAATCACAATTTGAAGATATGATGGAATCTTGGAGAGCTGCCAATTCGCTTCGGTCAACGATCTCATCCAGGTAGCCACCGAGGGCTAAGCAGTAAGTATTATCATGTTCTATACTTTTTGGAGCAAAAGTAGACAGATAATATTTGGTACTATTGTGCTCTTTCGGAGGGTAAAACATCTTGCTTACAACTGACACACATTCAATGTTTAAAAACTGAGGACAAGTCTCGTATAAAATTACTCTCTGATTTCTCTTTCAGTCGTTTTCGGCATCGTGTTAGACTTCCTTCTTGTTCCAACAACTTCATTACGAACAATTTGACTGTAGAATCGCCGTTAAAGTCAGTAACAACTAAATCGGAGCTGTCTTTTAATTTGGTCATAACTATTAGTGTTTACTGAAATAACAGGAAAGATAATAACAGCTTAAATTAATGATGTTATAACAAAAAATGTTTGTTAAAAACAATTTCAAACTTTCCAAATATTTAGACTACTACAATTATAACAACCTGTTGCAATGCTTAGATAAACATAAGGACAAAAACACTTTCCTTATCCCTTATACCATGCGTATAAGTACTCTTTCTTCCTGAGGAGGGTTCGGGCATGGAATGGGTTACTTGAACAAACCAGAAAACCAGTAACTTAACGTCATTTAAAACATTAGTACAAATGCAATACTAGACTCGGACCACGGATGAGCGTAGGACGCAATAATCCTCTTTATAGAAGGAGCGTCTGTAATATATAATATAATATATAACCACAATGAGAAATTGCACTTTAATGTTAATAGTTATTATTGCTTTAAATTAATTTTATTACTTTTAATTTTAAGGATAGTCGTTAAATGTTTAATAAGCCTAACACCTTAGTCAAGATCATTTTATTTACCATTGAATGGTTAGAATTCTAAGATAGTATTGGCCAATATTGATTGTATGTTGCTGTTTTCTTTATCAGCACCAACAAATCAAAATCAACAATTATAGAATTCTCACCATTACATCCAACTCGATTGAATGCTGCAAGACACAACAGGATACAACAAGAGAAGTTCATTGTTCTTGATGTAGTTGTACATACAGATGAAACTGTGTGGTAAAGGTTATTTTTTGCTAAGGACAAGCTCAGCCAAAGTGTAATAGCAATATTTAAATCCGATAGAATAGCCATAAATACATGAACAGCATGTTGGATTTTTGTTTCCTTTCTGAAACGTGTCAGAAAGTCGAGATAGAAAAAAAATATTTGCGTTTATGTAGTGTTGACAGAACAATTGTATTGGTTTTATTGAGTATTGTTTGAAATTTTGACTAATAGATGGTGCCGTGTTTACCATTGCATCGTCTGTTTGTGATTATATACCGAGCCTTCCATTAAGGCCAACGACTAGAAGATCAACAACGTGCACCCTCTCATAAGCAGTCCAACATAGACAAGGAAATCAGACCAACCAGAATCACCAGAGCTGATTAATATTTTGAAAGACTACAGCCTAACGTCCTGGTATCAAAGGGACGTAAAGCTGGCAACCATATTGAAAGTGTATGCCACGGTTGTTATCCCTACTCTCCCATGCGTTTACAATAACCTCTAAAACTAGACCTCCACAATAAAACCAAACCAATCATGTTCATTATATTTATAAATACAATAATGCAAGTTTCAAATTTATTCCACAATATTTCCAAAGTGTCATACGGCTACGGTTACTTCTCTAATTTCTATTCTCTTGTTAGTCTTACTTCAAATTTTGTAAAATCACAAATATTCTTAAACTGTGATATTTGAAACAATATTTTTTTTACTTAAGCTAATGTAAATTGGCATTAAATACATTCTTTAGCATTGGTACTTCTAAGCCAAAAAGTTACAATAATTATTTATCGCTGTTTTTGCCATCATACCCGATTGGAATACGCCATGTCAACGACAAAAATAATCTATTTGCTGATGATTATTTGTCTTGATTGTAAGTAAACAACATGTTACCTCTGTGAAACTGAACTTGTTTAGATGCATTTGAATCAACAGAAATGCATGTACCTCTACATAATAATGAAATTATGAATGTTGTATTGTATTGATGATTAAAACAAAATAGTTTGATGCTATTAAATTAATGTATACTATTTTAAAAGTTGTGAACAGTGTGAAGAAACTGAGACCTCAGAGAGAGCACCATACTATGCGTTTTCAATACCTGCTTAAAATCGAAAGGCATAGTTCAGAGAATACAAGTGTCTACCATAGTCTGCCTTCGACCAAAGACTATAATAAGATGGACAGCTTCTTTGATATTTCTGCTATTTGATAACTTGAAACACTTAGTTTCGGAAGTTTCGATCGCACTAGGGTCTCTAGACTTCCGGTTTAGTAATTCGCTAAGATTTTCTCAATGGAAAATAAAGATTAAAATCGAAAGTTGTATACAGCGGAAATCTGTAAGCCACGTTTATGAGTCATTTAGGGCAGCGTTAGTCACAAGTCTTAATAAGGCCTGGCCTTATCAAATTGAAGATATCATGAACTTCCGGTGCTTTTTTTTTAATGGGCATTATTCACCAGTATTTCCTGGTCACGTGATGTGCGAGTCTTATTTGTTTACAAAATGGAGAAATTATAAGACGTTGTCTTAGTGTGATCAGATTCCGACGTTAAATCTTCATAAAAGAAAACTAAACTATGTTTTAATCGATATCCGCTGATAGATACAAACTTCTTAAATGCATGGCATGCCAAAAGAAGACAATATAACATAGTAGGGGGTTATGTTCCAAACACTTTGTAGACGAAGGCCTACTTCCTTGTTTCAACCTTTCACTGGTAGTGGTATGCCTAAGCCACGGCCACGGTAAGTGTACTTGCTATTGGCCCAGATCTTCTAAATCAATAATAACATTATTTCATTAAATCATTCCCCTAGGCAATTTTTATGTGTGGTTTGCTAATACAACTCATTAATTGCCAATTAACCAAGACCAAACTAATGTTATAACCCGAACATATTACATATACTATTGAATGATAGCCTAGCCTAGGCCTATTCATTGTATTTAACCTATTGTATTGTTTGTGATATATATTAATATTAGGCCTATCTTATAAATAACTTATAATGATTATGCTATTTTTATTTGAATTATAATGCAATCCAATATCAATACGATATTTGCTAGGCTAATGAAAAGCTAATTGAACTATTTATATATTATTCTATATAGGCTATATATATTTATAGGCGAGGCCTTAAGGCCCTATTAGATTAAATTATTTAAATTAGGAATTAGGATAGCTTAGATTTTAGGATAGTAGGGCTAAGGTAATCATCAGGCCTACTACATTTAAGCATACACAATATATATCTAGTTATAGGCTAACTATCTGTAGGCCTATGTATAATTCCATATATTATATTATACATATGATATGACCTGTGTAAATATAGTCATTAGTATGATTAGGCTTAGCCTAGATGCTTAGAATAGAGCTGGGGCACATTAGACACATCTTTGTGCACTGTGCATATACCTATAATTCATATTATAATAATTAACACTCATACAAGTATATAAGACCCTATAATTTTATATACTTAGTAATATACATTATGGATTAGAATTAAGACAAGGCATTATTATTATATTAACCCTTTAGCACTTAACCTAATTTCCTATGCGTAGCGCTGAAATCTTAAGCAAAGGGGCGTAACTCCTCACCAAAACACATATATGTTAGAAAAAAATTCATAACAAATTAAATAATTGACCAAAATTAATAATAATTTATTCTTAAATAGAAATATGGATGCTGAACACAAAGAAATGAATTATTTTGACATAGTATGAAGCGATGACACATAAAACGTTAAAATAATGACATTGTGTACATTATTTTTACACATATACCCATACACAGATGGATACAATTTAGAATATTGCAGTATTTATCTGTAAAACCTTTTCATTTAATGAGGAATATAATAACCAATAAATTTAAAATGTTATATGTTTAAGAACAATTTGAGAAAACCATTAATAATAAAACAAAATGTTAGTAATAAAAGTTGTTATTCGACGTATTCTAAGTTGCAAAAAAAAACAAAACAACAAATAACAAAAGATTCAAATGTTCGTTTAATAATTTGAGAAATCTCAAGTACAACACAATACAAGTTAATAAAATACTTAACCAATACAAATATATACTACAAACATTATAATTACAACCTTTAGACAATAAAAATGAGAAAACCATTTCTCTTATTCCATAGGACTATGTAATAAAACACACTATTAACATGGAGTATGCATCTTCTGTATGGGACAAACCAACTAAAAAAAATACAAATTACATTTAAAACAACTTCAAAAATTGGTGCAAAGCTCATTATATGGCATCCTTCCATCCTCAAGGGACGATGGCGCAGTCTCCTTTTCCTTTGTCCCTCGCCTTACTCCTGGCTCGCTTCTCTTCACTCCTTTCTGTAAGGTGGCTTCTGCGGCTTGAGTGCCCTCGCGCACCTTGGACCATTAGAAGGTGCGTTCCTCAAGCAAGGTCGTCCCACTTTTTGTGGTCAATGTGTGCCAGTAGCAAGTCTTTTTTTTTTACAGACGTCTTTAAAACGTAGGTAAGCGCAACCTCTTTATATTGTTCCTTACTGCCAGATTTCCATATAGCAGGGCTCTTGGGATACGATCCGGACCCATCCTGTGGACATGGCCTATCCATCACATGTACCTCTCACTCAGGATTGAGTTCATACTCAGCATGTGTGGAATTTCCTACGCAAGCATCGCAGGTGAAAGCTATTGAGCTGCTTCATTTGCTTAGCGTATGGGGCACGGTAGTCGAGCGGCAGCACGTTCGACTGGAGATCCGAAGGTCCTGGATCTGAATCCTGGTGGCGCCAGAATTTTTTCCCAGGACTTGAGGGTGAGTCTACTCAGCTCTGATGGGTACCTTACACTAGTTGGGGTAAAGTAAAGCCGGCTGGGCGGCATTGTGCTGGCCACAGAAACTGGTGAACGCTGCTTCACTAGTCCTATGATCACTTTGGTCCGAAGGGTACTTTACTACTTTACTTATTTGCTTAGCGTATCTAGCCCAGGTCTCACTTCCATAGAGCACGAATGCCTGGTAGACAGAGGTTCATATTACAAGAGAATATTCACAACTAACAAGAGTAACACCAATGTTAAATCACTAAACCTAGAAAGACTAGGTCTAGAGCAAAGAAAATCAAAGTGTAAAATGCTAATAATGCATAAGGAATTTTATTCCAACTTGAATTTGAAAATACAACACAATAACAATATGTTATAATGCTCATACAAACATAAAGGCAAAAACCTTTTTTTATCCCATAAGCAAGAACAAATGCATATAAGCAATAATTTTTCCCGTATACACTCAAGAAATGGAATACTTTGCATGTACAAGCCAAAAAAAAACAACATCATTTAAAACACTACATAATAAAAATGCAAAGGTAAGCTCAAACGATAGATGTTTCATCACTAAAATGAAATAATATGTTATAATATTCAAAACACACTACAAGTATAATAATTTCACACAAAATACAATTCTTAGCTCTGCCTCTCGCTACTGTGTATCGCTGGATGAACAGACTTCCGAGAGTCTATTTGGACACCTTTATATATATCCTCATAAAAAGGATTATGAAATCGAACAAAGTTAGATAGATTTTTTATAAAAAAAAAACTGGTATCATGGTCATTGTAGTGGAAGGTTATGGGACCATCAGGCCCAGCATCTTAGAAGGTGAGATTTCCTGTATTGGGCCAGTCACATCTGGTGATCCTCAAGGCTCAGTATTTGGGCCCACACTGTTCTTGATATTCATCAATGATTTGGGCTACGGGATCCACGCCAAGTTATAACTCTTTGAAGATGATACCATCCTATATTCTCAGTTCACTATTCCTAATGAAACGATCCATCTACAGAACGACGTAAAGAAGCTGGCGTTTTTGGAAATCTAAATGACAAAATGCGTTCAACGTTGATATGTGCTACCTCCTCTCTATTGAAAAAAAGAAGACCACGAATCCCACTAACTGCACCTTAAACGATCACACTCTTGAGAGGTTACTTGAAGCCAAGTATCTAGGAGTGCATATCACAGAAAACCTCCACCGAGGCACACATGTCAAATATATTGTTGTCAAAGCTAACAAAGCCTGAGCCTTCGCTCACAGGAACCTCAAGGTATGCTACTCAAGGATCCAGCCCTATTGCTGTAAGTGTTTAGCTCGACCCATCCTGGATTACGCAGCGACGATGTGGGATCTCCACCAACAAGACCTGATATCCACATTGGAGATAACAGAACGACGCGCAGCACGTCGCACCCTGCAGGACGACATCCTCAAAACAGCCACTACAGTACCGCAGAGTGTTAGACAAAGGCACCCTGATGTACATGATCATAAATGGTCACGTGCACATGTTCACACAGTCAGGTCTTATCAAGTGTCCCTCTCTACCAGAGGTCATCAGCTCAAACTGCCCGTCCCACACGCACGTACCGGTGTTCATAAATATTCTTTTATTCCATCGGCTATTAAACTGTGGAACACATTGTACCAAGCCTCCACCACTGCCCCCTCTGTGCCGGCTTTTAAATCTTCACTACAAAAATTTGACCAAAGACTTGGATAGCTATAAGTTGTAGATACATAAACTGGAATTCCGGTGCATTAATAGCAAATCATAAAAAAATTGTGAACTGATTTTTTTGGGGTCTAACGGGGTATCCACCAGGGGCGAAGCTAGAAAATTTTTCTGGAGGGGGGGGGGGTAAATTTCGAGAGACAAACCTTTTTATTTTTTGCGAATTTAGTAAATATTTTGTTAAAAAGCTGTTGAAAAAATATTTTAAAGCCCCCCCCCCCTCAGCCCCCCTTCCATGTGGCTTCGCCCCTGGTATCCTCAGGATATCAATAGATCATTACCTAGGTCTATATCGCTTTCTGAATCATTTTCCTCTCTTAAATTAATGTCCAAAGGAACATTACTGGGCCCAGGCACACCCATATAATGAAAAATCAATAAAACATTGCATCGTTTGGTCAAGAAAATGTCTGTAACTAAACAATTAATAAAAAATCTTCTGCTTGACCAATTTTTATCAAAAAAATATGTAAATAAACCTTATTTTATCCTGTCACGTAATCAACATCTCCTAGGCTACGGTATTTCAGTTATCAGCAGTAAAAAACGGAAATAAACAATGGATGTGAAGAAAGCATTTCCGGCGGCTTTCGGCCGCTCTAGGTGTTAGCGATAGAAGCGTCTTTCGGCGGCTCTAGGCATTAAAGCCTTAATATTAGAACTACTTTGTCCTATGATATTTATAGATCTAATATATATATATATATAATGAAAAATGGCTTATATAATAATATATTATTAGCCTCATAAATACTTACAAATCTTAATATAGTGTAGGTTTAGATGTAGGCTTCTCAGTCAATCAGATATAAATATTAAGAGATATAGGCCTATAAAGGACTAATCAATAGGCATATGCACAGAATGAATCCATTTTACATCGATTACTCTTGTTGTTAAAGTGACACGGTATCAATATAACATTTTGGCCACCTAAAAAGTAAATTAAGAACTTAGTAGTATTTTTGCAATTACTGTGTTCTTTAAACTTTAGTGTTAAACTTGAATTGATTGTTAGATGAGAAGAGGGTGCAGAAGAAATTTCAATTAATTTAAATGGTTATACTTATACTGATGGGGGACTGATGGATTTACTTGGAATCATCATCCAAAGAAATAAGACTGATTTTAGTGAATGTTTAATACATTTATATTAACTTTTTATTTTTATTCAAACTTACATGATTCAACAGAACCTAATGTCTTCATAATTTGAAATATGTACGGTACACCAATTCCCCCCCCCTTCCCTTTACATACAGTTTATTTATCTTCTTCCACATAGTGACGTAGATGGGTTCTTATTGTTTTTAATTTATGTTTTATGTTGTGGTCAGCTAAAAACTTGATAATTTCCTAGTCATTTTCATCACATACCATTGACTAATAAGCTTAATTAAATATACATATTATGAAATTGGGTTAATTTCTTTTTCTTTTAGTGTCAAATTTGGTTGATTATGTTTATTTTTATTGGACCTAAAATTAATTACACTTATGAAATGAAAGACCTAACTCAATTTTATTTACTTCCATTGCATTTCTATAAGAATAATTAACATACATATGTTCAAAAATTGGGTATGATTTTATGTTTTATAATTATTTTACTATTATATTTTATAAGTAATATCTTGAAAACTATGTACCGGTACTGTATTACATTTTTGAAAGTGAACATTTATGATTTAGCCTAAATAGTAATATGTTGTTTTATAAAATTAATTAGTTTTTTTCTATTAAGACTGAATGTGTCAATCAATGGAAACAAATGTCCATATGGATCATCAAATACAAAATGATGTCAGCTGCCAGACATGAGAAAAAGACTTGCATCATTCGTTGACACTGCATAAAGAAAATTAAACCATTAATATATTTTGCAAGGAAGAAGAAGTGCTGACATTATCTGGATTTTGTATATTTTAATGTATTAAATTTTTAAACATTTTGAAATCATATTTTAGGTTTATTTTTTTGTACGGTAAAATATATATAAAAATTATGCACAATCAAACATAAATTACAACAAAAAATGTGATGTAATGAAAGATATAATTTATTTTAGATGCAAACTGATGCCATGTATAGAGGAAGTAGATGGTCTAAGGTTGCAACATATACAATTCCTTTTCCTCTAGGATTCTACTGCAGCTAAACATGTAAAATTGTACTTGCAACAACATTCATGCACCCTGCATCGACATTTTGCTTCAATTACCTGTTTAAAATGAAGAAAAAAAAAATGTAACATATCATATATTTTTTTTCTTTATTCAATAGGCCTAACGTAAAGTACCCTTCGGACCAAATTGATCCATAGGTCAGTTGAAGCAGAATTCACCAGTTTATGTGGCCACGGCATACTAGGTGATTGTGTGGCCAGCACTATGCACAGCCGCATTTACTTTACCCCAACTAAGTCTAAGTTCAGGTACCCTTCAGAATTGGGTAGACTCAGGGACACACTCCAGACCCTGGAAAAAATCCTAGCCTGAATCAGGACTAAAACCGAGGACCTTTGGTATGCCAGCCGAACGTGGTGCTGCATAGCCACCTTGCCTCAATAGGCCTTTCAGAAAAAAAATATAATGTCAATTGAAAACACAAACATGCGCATCCATTAGATTTTCAGATAATACAATTTTCTTATATTATCCTTATAAATTAATACTATGCTAATTCATTCATTCATATTTTAACATGCATTAGGCCTATGCATATATTGTCTAATTTATTATTAGACCTATTAATTTTATAAATAGACTAATCTCAAAATAGAATTGAATAAAGATGCTAAATTGCTATAAATTAGGCCTATGCATATATTGTCTAATTTATTATTAGACCTATTAATTTTATAAATAGACTAATCTCAAAATAGAATTGAATAAAGATGCTAAATTGCTATAGGCCTAGTCAAATTATCTATTTTATTTAGAGCATATATATATTTCGTATTATAAATTACATTTTAAACATACTGAATAGTCCATAAGGGCCCAGGTCATTCATTGCCCTTGTGATCATTAGTCCCAATTAAATTGCTAAACTATATCTTTAATTAATTTATAATTATAATTGACGCATAGGCTATATGGGCTTATGGATTAAACCTTGGCTCTGTCATATACACTTAAAATTTAAATATGCCAAAATGATTGATATAGGCCTTTAGTATAAAATGTGATACCAGTTATAATATAAGTTGAACTTGATGTGAATTAGTTATTAGGACTAATTAGTAACTATAGTGACATGCTAAAAAATGATCCAATATTTCAATAAATGCTGTTAGTGGTAAAGTTTTCTCATAAAAAATAAAATCAATAGAAATTGTTAGACCAGTACCAGTATTAATAGATGAAAAAAATGGACATGAATACAGTAATTGTAATAGTGGATACACAAAGTGGATACTTAGCTATAAAACTTACTATAAGTTCTATAACTTTGAATAACTATAGCCTATTATTATAATCGTTAGGCTAAATGATAAATCCAATAAATTATATTGTAGGCCTATGGCGGCAATGGCTATAAATTATAAATGATATTAAATATAATTAAAGGCTATAAAGAAAGTTGACTAAAGTAAAGTCAAAAGTGTAAATGAAATGGAAAGTAGGCTAGATCTATTCTATATTCAATATATTGGCTATATCACTATGTATCAGGATAAGACATTGGGCATTTTTTAACTATAAGTAGGACAGTAAAATTTACACCTACCTTTCCTGAACATACTACTGGGCTGCTAACATTGTAATAATTGTAAGCGGATCTGTTCTTCATCTCAGCATGTAGCCTATCCTATAATATGCCTATCAGTGAGTATCTACTGTCTATCAGTATCAGTATTTAATGAATTTGAAAACGTTTATTGATCAACAACTTTGAATTTAATATCTGTTACGAAATGTTCCTTAAACAAGGACTGACCTTTAATAATTATTTGCAAGTAGTCATTATTGCAAGAATGTGCATGGTGTAACACGTCAGAATACTGCAGAATGTCAGTAAAATTAAATTTTTTGAAGTACATTGGTAAAGACAATATAGAGGCGAAAGACGCCATTATTGGTTTGTTGTCAGTACATCACGTGACCAAAATGCTATCACTAAGAACTTGTGAATAATGCCCATTTAGAATTATTTTAGGCATTTCCGTAAACAAAAAAAAGCATGCTTTTGCTGGTGTTAGACAATTGATTTCAACCTCGACAGCCAGAAAATATACAAATGTTGTACACTTCGACCTTTTATGCATGCAGATATTTAAGGCGTGTCAATTTGAAAGGAGTGTTGCCCAGACGCAAATAATACGCGATCTTAAAACAAAAAGAAAACGGAAATAAATTGGTAACTTTCTAAGAAGCTGGCTATGGAATATAGCTCACCAAGGGCTGGAACGAAATCTACATTTATCAAGGAAAAGAGGCCGACCAATTACCACCTGGAGTAGGACATAGGAAAAAAATAATTAAAAGAAGCGGGAATGGAGTGGCAAGAGATGAAGAGACTGTATCAAGACCGGAAGGAGTGAATACACATTGTTCTGGCTCTATGTCTGACGACTTAAAGGAATTTGATTGGTCAATTGATCTTTTAAGTTTGATAAGGCCACGTTTCACAGGTAGACGAACTGTCGCGGTAGAGGAACGGTCCGGTAGAAGAATCGTCTGGTAGACGAAATGTTGCAATAGACCATGTGTCGATAGACGAACAGTCGCATTAGACGAAATGTCGGTAGACCACTTATCGTGGTAGACTTAATGGCGGTAGACCAATTTTAAGTAGACGAAGTGCATAAAGCGGGGGGGGGGGGGGGGCATATCAGACTAATTCTGTAAACAAGTTGCTTTTTTTTTTTTTTTTTTGTTCTGAAAATCGATTCTCAGCCTTTAACTCTGAGGTTTTTTTTTTACATTTTATGATCCGCACATTTAGCAGCTGTTTGTCTGCTTTACTTTTTACTGAGCTACATTATAGTTTGTTTTGTGTAGGATTCAGTGGTCATATAATATAATAGATGTTCTTTGAAGTATTCTCCAAACGCTTTAACGTTTTATTTTAAATCATTTCTTTTATTTCATTTTAATTTTAAATGAAAAACACATCTGGAAATAACAACAAAATATTTATTTAAAATATCAAGTAAAGAGAAAATGAGCGAAACAGAAATGGGACGTCCTACAACATTGCCAGCTGACACTGAACAATGTACAGAATGGCAAATACAATTTTATATCAACTTCCTTGATTTCAAAAAGACATACGACAGTGTTCACCGTGACAGTCTGTGGTGCATTATGAGAGTATATGGAATACCCGCTCACATGGTACAGCTGATCAAGAGATTTTACAGCAATTACAGCTGATGCATGAAAGGTAGCAACATATGGTTCGAAGTGAAGAAAAGATTGAGACGTGATGGCTGCATTGCTGTTTAACATCCTTATTGACTGGGTGATGAAAAACACAACAGGAGGACTTAGACTATGCTGTTGATCCAGCACTTTTGTCTCACACATATCGGCAAATGCAAGCCAAAACAGACAGACTGCATAATTTTAGTTCACAAGTTAGACTAAAAAAGACATGAAAAGAAATCAGAAGACATGATGCTAAACACCACAACTATCATTTCCGTCAAAGTTAATAATCAAGATCTCCTTAATTCAGAGATATTCACATACCTAGGTGTAATGATGTGACAGGGGATTGCGTGGTCAGCAGATTGTGAAGTTACCGGCCAGTTGTGCTTAACCCGTCAATCACTATTAGATTACTTGTCCAATATTTAAATTTTAAGGAACACATGGTATTTTCTTTAACACTTAGAACACACATCTACGTACAGGATAGAAATCCACAAATGATAAGCTAGTTTACATGTAAGCCAAATGTCTCCGTTTATTTATGTAAAAAAATTACTTTAACGGCACCACGATTTTGGTGCGCCTACAATGTCAGATATTTTAAGCTAACAAAATTCCTATGACTGTCCTATCGAATGTAAATCATAACAATACAATGCTATTGGCAAATATACAACAGCTACAAGTATGGAAAATAACAAGTCCGATGTCCAGAAAGATTAATATGCGAACACCGTTGTTCCGAGACTAATGGTTCAACAGCTGAGATTAAGTGTCTAAAGTCGTGTTTTGAGGCGTCTATATACAAGGACGGTCGACTCACAAAAAATCACGTGAACCAATCAGAAATAAGTGGGTAGACTCATAAAGTCACGTGTCCGTCTCCCGAACCTTTGTCTACACAAGGCAGTTGATGGCGGCTTCAAGGGTCCGTCAAGGAGAGGCAGGGCCGGATTTAGACTTGATGGGGCCCTAAGCTATTTGAGATATGGGGCCCTTTATAAGTCCAGAATTATATGTTAGTGCAAAATATGATTTTCGGATACATAGAGGGTTAAAAGGAAATACAATTAAGAAGTATTGCCTATAGTTAGTGAAATAATACATTTTTTTTTTACATTTTTATTCATTCATAACAAACTTAAAATGCAAACTCTGGTAAAAAGAAACAAAAATTCTTTTAAAAGGAATAATTTACAAAGACTTATAATATAAAATATTTTCTTTCTTGCTTTTGCCAGAGCAAAGTCACTGATGACATCATCAAATGATAAACTGCGTAGTTTGTCACTTTCTATGCACATGAGACTGAGGGAACATAATTTATCTTGAGTCATTGTTGTTCTAAATTCATTTTTTGTCCTCTTCAAGTGAGAAAAAGATCTTTCTCCAGAGCAATTTGCAACCATCATACTAAGAAACACTTAAAATCGCTTCTACATTAGGGAATGCTGATTGGACACGATCAATAAATATTACCCTGAACCATAGGCTTGACTATGTCTAACATATTGATGACAATTCTTGACTTCTCCAACAAGATTCATTTCCACATCTTCAGGGTATGTTTGGCATAAAGCACTAATTCCTTCACGAATCTCTTCTTCCGTAGCTTCTAATTTGTTTAAGAATGAAAAATTTTTCGCAGCATCATTGTATACTGAGGCCCTCTGTGCCCGACTTGACTCTAATGCATCCATCACTGGTATAAATATTTTGATTCTGAACTTGTCTTTTGGCTCAAGGTTCTTTAAAGCATCATCTTCATCATCGTTGATACGCCTTCTTCTATATCTGCTTTTCTTGTAATCAACATCAGACAATTTTTCCTTTGACTTTCTTTTCAAAATGATCAAACATATCCCTGGAACCTTTAACAAAATACGCAAGTGAAGCGTATAATTTCCTACATATTTCTAGACTAATTTGGGGGGTCTTGCACTGATTGACTAGTCTTGTGAAATTCATCCAGCAAGTAACTCCACAAATATAACATTACCATACATTCAAACTCCTCCATTTTATTCAAAATGTTTATGGCTTGATTTCTTGTTTCGCCTTTCTCTGTAATGCTGCAATTATTTCATCATAACTATCAAGTAAGCTTATTGCACTTGTGGCCATTGAATGTGCTTCCCATCTAGTCTTTGACAAAGACTTTGGAAATTTTGAATCATCTTTGAAGAATGACAACAGTACTGCCCATCTATGTGTAGATGAAGAAAAAATAAATATATTTCTTGAAAAATTCCCCAAAAGTTTATTGCTGTTCTACCAACAAGATTCAGGGATTGACCAAAACATTGAATTTACATAGCAGGCTTGTTAATCTTCAATATTGTTTCTTGCATTCCCTTGTATTTGCCAGACATATTGGGATCATTATCATATGACTGGCCTCGACACTTACTAAATATTTTTTTGCATTCACTTGTAAGGTAGTTGTCACCATCTTAGACATACTTTCCCCTGTGTGGCAACCTATCTCAGGGAAAGTTAGAAAACGTTCAATAGGGACCCCATCATCTGGTGAAACATACCTCACAATAATTTGAATAACAGTGGGCTGATCAATATGGGGCCGGTCTGGAGTGGAATCTACAGAGACTGAAGTACCCTGTA
Source organism: Anisus vortex (assembly GCA_949126835.1). NCBI lineage: Eukaryota > Metazoa > Mollusca > Gastropoda > Planorbidae > Anisus > Anisus vortex. Next base: position 24,067 of record CASBPS010000011.1, read on the forward strand.
GTTCTTAAATCATCTTTATACTTAAGCCGTTAAATGTGATTTTGCCTTAATGTAATCGAATATACAGTCACAACGTTAATTCAGTTGTATTCGCGAAAATACTATGAAGAAATCAATACCAATTATAATCGTTGTCATTTTGGCAATGAAAAAGTTTAGTCTTGTTGAAAATATTTACGAAAAATGCTGCTTTTTTAATTAATTAAAGTCATAGGCCTAAAACGAAACATAGTCAATTATTTAGGTCAATGGCAGCATTTAAAAGTATTTTTTTAGTTTTGTAGGCCTTAACATCTTTGTTCTTCTTTTTAAAAAGGGGCCCATTCATGTTAAACAAGCTAAATAGTAGAAACCAGGATTGTGGGGGCCTTTGTTGGACTGGAGCGCTTAAAATTGTAAGGGAATAAATGAATTTCATATTAAATTTTCAACGAAAGAATGGGGATGTTACTAAAACATTTCTTTTTGTGATGTGTGGGGGCCCCTGTTCCAATGGAACATGTGGAACATGCCTAAATACGCCACTGGTAGAAACTTAGAGATGTCAAGTGCTATCGATAATAGATATATCGGTATCCACTATCGAAAACAAACGCTAAATAGAAAAAACTAAAACACATTATTTTTAAAACTACACAATTTTATCTTATTTTAAATCTTTTTGAAAACAATTGGGTGAAGAGTATGGGATGTTCCGGACGTGCGGCATTGGGACAAATAATGCTGCAGTATATTTAAGTATATTATGACAAATGCTCACTCGGACAATTTTTTTTGGGTGCCCCCAAATCAGTGGGGGCCCTAAGCTATAGCTTGTCTAGCTTATAGGTAAATCCGGCCCTGAGGAGATGGGGGTGGAGGGGTGGAGTGGGGTGAGATGTGGGGTCACTATAATGCAGATAGGACAGGGGAGTGGCTTATATTTCGTCTGTCTTTGTCCCAACCAGGTAGCCGAGCAGAAAGACCAGTAACAGAGGCGATATAAGGGTGGGAAATCATGCTAGACCAACAAAGGGAAATTATTGTCCCATTTCAACGTCGACATTTCCTATAGTCTCTTATAAAAATTGCAAGCTCTTGTTATTACGACCGGGGGCCTATCTATGTTTACACAACACATGTCAAAAGCCGCGCGGACAAAAGCTAGATACGGTCGCTCCTTCCTGATCAACTGTGTAGCTAATCAAAAGTCGATCCTCTGCTCGCATACATGACTTGGTCAATTTATGACGCAAACGGTGTTTCCATGCAGGTGGCTAGTGTTATTGCTTATTTTCTTTTATATTATTGCTAGCGTGTAATAAGCATACTGTCATGTATTAATAGCGGCCCGCTCTCTCTCTCAACGCGAGTTTTGTGGGAGGTACTACGGCTTAGATTTCTAGGAATCCACTCTTGTGCCGACCTCAAATTATCGCAATGGCTAGGAATATTTTATTATTTCTCGTACAGGGGAGTTTATGTTAAAACTATCATTTTTATTAGGAGTTTTGTAATGATACCATTATTTTCACACCTCCTTGTAATAGGTCTTTTCCGCGCTCTTCTCCGCGAGTATTTAATGATTCGTGTTGTCTTCAAGGCAGTTAGTTTTGCAGATACTTTCCTTTGAGCTTGTTATGGACGCTTGTGTTGGCACTATTCTATTATTGCTGTAAATACTACATTTATTGTACATACTTTATCACTTGAATTAAATTATCAACAATATTTACACTGGAGCTTCCTTGTCAAGTTACTATTCTATTTTTGTTTTTTTGTTTACACCACGATAATATATTTATTTACAACTACAAAGTCAAGGAAAGGAACTGTTAGAACGCAAATCCTGAGTTTGTGCCCAGGACAATAAGGAGAGTTCGTGTAATACTGAAATATAAATAATAATAACCAAAGTCTACCCTAGAACTAACGAGAATTATCAACAACATTTACACTGCTCTGACCACAAGGGGATTGTGGTCGTAACAATACTAACATTTTAATTTCATTATAATGAATTTGTTCAGAGATGAGTATCGATCAATTTGCGAGTCATATGGAAACTTGAGAACAAATGATCAGGTGACAATGTTGTTTTTACTTACAACCATTTTTTAGTTATTAACACAATTAAATTATATGTTCTAATGAATTAGGGAATTACAATACACATTCAATTCATATTCTTTTAAGAAATTAAGTTTAAAATACAATACTCAAGGTGTTAATATTATAACTATTACTTAATTGCTTCTATGACCTAAGCAAACGACTCTTAACTTTTATCACAAAAGCTTTCCTAAAATATATTGGGTCACTGACATGTATATTATTTTTAAGTGGCAAGAAGTCACACTGAATATTTAATAACACAATTGCAACTAAATGCAAACATTTTAATATAAATACCAAATTAATTAAATGTTTACTCTAATAATTATTTTAGAGAAAGGCTATATCTATAGCTATTTTACCAAAATGTATACTAATTACCATACTTAATCATTAGAAAACACTTCGTCACACTCGCCCACAAATTACACTATTCCCCCCCTCCACTTCACTATCTACACGTGACTCTGTGCCCCCTTGAAAGCCTTTAAATATGAATATAAGAATTCTATAGGTATATAAAAATGATGTAATTTTGATAATGGCATACTTAAACCTCCATGAAATTAATTGAAATAAATACTTCATAGAAAAACTCCAAAATAAAAAGAAATAATAAAGAAAATATTTTTTTTAAAATCAATATCAGCCAAAATCTTAATTTAGAACAAATACAAAAAAAAAACGAGAAACTAATAATATACTAGATTTATTTTTAACAAACAGACCAGGACTAGTAATAGATTATAAAATAATCCCTGGACTATCAGATCATGATATCGTCAGAGTAAAATAACATAATAAAAACCCAAATATGCAAGAAACCTAATTTTTTTTCTTCAGAATAAATGCAAAGCCAACTGATTACTATGATTTCTTTAATTCCATGCATGATCTTGAAGATTTGTTAAGAACTTTTATTTATTTGTCCTCACTCTCTGCGTTTAAAATCACCTCAAAATAAGACCGTCCACAATGAACTTAACCAATCTTATTCTATTTATAAACAACAAAAAATGTAAATTAAGAGTTGTTTTTTTTTTTGAAGATTTCCTTAGCGCCATACGACTAAGGTTACTTCTCTTTCTAATTTCTATTTTATTGTGTTTCTTACTTTCGCATTTTGTATAATTAACATTTTTCTTACCCTTAGATATTTGTATGTTTTAATAAATAATAAATTAAAAAATAAATATTAATATATATAAAGTCGATTATTGCGACCTACGTTCAACCCTGGTCCGAGTCTAGTCTTGCATTTGTATCAATGTTTAAAAAGATGTTAAGTTACTGGTTTTCCTGATATGTTCAGGCAACCCATTCCATGTCCGAATGCCACTTGGGAAGAAATATAACTTATATGCATTTTTTCTCACATAAGGGATAAAGTGTTTTTATATTTATGTTTATCTAAGCATAGCAACATGTTGTTATTAGGGTTTATTTATAAATTAGATTTTACTGCCTTGTGTATTATTACTACTAAATTCTTTGCCATGTAGTCCTCTAGTGTTTCTAAGTTTAGTGATTTAACTATTGGTGCTACTCTTGTCAGTTGTGAATATTCACTAGTAATAAACCTTGCAGCTATTTTTTAATTATTTTTAATTTTTTAATGTTTTATTTAGTTGATGGGTCCCATACACATGATGCACATTTTAGTATAGGCCTAAGTAATGTGAGATAGCATTTTAGTTATATATTCTTATTACATTGATAAGAATTCATTTTTATGAATTCTAATGGTTTTAAAGATTTTTTTAAAGTTGGATAACTGTGAATTTTTATAACTTTTCCTCATAACATTTTTTACAAAGAAAAAAATCAATTCTGTGTTCTTGTAATACTTAGAACTTTTAGTATATTATATCATTCCGTGCATGATGCTGAAAGGTTTATTATTAAAAAAATTATGAATTTTCTACTAAAACAGCATACAAAATTCGCATATTGACACATGAAAATTCAAAAAAAAAAAAGTTATCAACAAATTAAATCATCAAGATCATGCATGGAAATTAAGAAAACATAGGGATAAAAAAACTGTCAAGTTTTAACCTCTAGTGTTTATTTACACGTCTATGATGACTTGTTGTGAGAGGGTGCTGCCAAGGTATGTGAACATGTTGTTGATCTTCTAGTCGTTGAAAGTAATGGGTGGCTCGAAATATTTACAACCAGAGATGCAATGGTAAAGACGACACAATCTTTAAACACAATAATAAAATAACAACTCTATATTAAACTAAATATTATAATTCCCAAGTCTACTCTGAATAGGCGTCAACTATTTCCATCACCACTTTATGACAATTAGTTGCTACAATCAATACAAAAACTGCAACATGATGCACATGCATTTATGAATATTGTCTTGCATTTCCATAATTGTTTATTACACTTAGACACTATATAATGGCTAAGCTTGTCCAATTCAAATACTATTTACCAAACAGTGGCATCTGTATGATCAAGAACAATGAATTTATTTTCTTGTATTCAGCTGATGTGTTTTGCAGCATTCACTACAGTTCACTGCTGTAATGGTGAGTATTCAATTGATGTTGATGTTTTACAATGCTAGGAAAGTTTACTTTGAGATTGCATACAATCTCTTCTATTAAATAGTGAAATTAAAGCTACTAATTGTGCTTATTTTCTTTTATATTTATTATTGGTAGAGTTCTGCGTTTTTCAAGCCAACTAACATTTTAGTTTCATTACAGTCTAGCTGATCTTGCAATCAAACTTGAAAATGATGAAGGAACAATATTGTTTTACTTACATACATATTGTATTGTATCAATACAACACATAGATAGATATATAGGTAGATAGATATAATTATTTTTAAGATGAAGGAATTGTAGAAATGTTTACTTAATTCGCAGAGAAGTTAATTTTTATATTTATTGTCACTCAATGGATTCTTCCTTTCTTATTCGTAGACCCTTGGTTCTCTTGCTGACGACTAACTAAACTAAACATTCTTATAGTTTCTAACAAAAGATTGAATTACCGACATTGTTATATATATTGTATTATATTATATTATATATAATTTTTATCTGGTTACAACGTGTAAAGAAGATAAACAATACAATCAAACGAATGCAAAGATTTCAATATAAATACATAAATCCTTTAAATAACTAGTCTGATTATAATTCTTAGGAAAAGCAATCTCTACAACAACATAAAATATATACATTAATTATTGTTGATCTGTAACATATTACAAAACTTAAGGGTGATAATAAAACAAAGGGGCAAAATAAACAACGTTGACCACAAAATATAGGAATTACAAAAATCAATGCTAAATAACGAGGATGATGATATGGGTATTATGAAAGACAATTACATAAAAATGATCTGATATATAATAAAGGATAATAAGTATATTATAATATGATGTACCAAGAAAAACAGAGTTCTAAACAAAATTAAAGTAAACATTTTTCGCTTGGTGCTACTGATTAGGCTTAGTGTCTAAGGAAGAGTAGTAGACACTTTAAAACAACGTTTTAAAATATTTTTATTTATATTTCTTTTTTTTTTTAAGGCGAAGACAAGTTTTGTGACGCTGTGAAGTCAATTGTGGATAAAATGTATTCCCCGACTACTGGGCTGTCTCAGTGCCAGTCAGTTTCAACGCAATGTCTAGAACAAGTAAGACTGTTGAGAACTCATATGCCGGCTATCAGCAAAGCCTTATTCCACGCCCCGATTGTCTACAACAATAAGAAATATTTAATCTCCAACTTCGCGCACAAGAACGTATCTGAAGCCATTACGTACTGCACTTTTTTGGGCGGCTATTTGGCCGAAATCGATGACGTCAATGAATACAAGGAACTGCAGAAGTTTGTAATAAGCTCACCCATTAAAAACCTTGTAATTATTGGGGGCTCCGATGCTGAAAAGGAAGGTACCTGGATATTTCAACGCACCGGACAACCTGTTAAGATATTAGATTGGGCTGTAAACCAGCCAGATAATGGTGGTTCTTATAACGAGGACTGTTTGAGTATTTGGAAACCTTACGAAGCCAAAATGAATGATGAAACTTGCGGCTTGCTAAGTCCAGATAACAGATTTATGTGTGAAATACCAAACGAATTTTAAGATATTGTATTTCAAAAACTCGTTATCGTAATAAAAAGTCAATTCAATAAAATATTTTATTGTATAAAATTGTTTTATTTATATTTTAAAAGTCACTATGAATTTGAGCCAGTTATGTAAGAACAACTTTGATTGCATGTAACGTTCTGTACTGTTATTTGTACTTGTGAAACTATTTGTTTCTATATTGTCTATATTGTCGATTAATTTCAATTATTACATTTACTAAGACACATGTTTTGCTATTAGTGTTAATATAACAGGTGTTCTCGTGCATCAGTTACATAGTCAACAAAACGTTAATATAAAGTTCACAATAACACTTTCTAGACCAGCTGGTCCTGTATTTAGTTCATCAAACTGTCAACAAAACGGCCCTGGTTCTAGCCCTGCCCCGCCGTCTAATCCTTGTTGTCCTGCGGGAGTTAGGGGCCATGTGGACGTAATAATCTTATATCTAGAAGAAACGAATGCAAAGTTGTAATATTTTTTTCAAAATTACATTAAATAACTGTAATAACAATATAAATGACATATTTGGACATGATAAAATATTTACATAAATTAAATAAAACTTGTATAAGTACAATAGTTACTTCATGACTAAAGTATAATGTCAAGGCTTGTGTCTTCTGTAGTCTGTCGAGTGTCTGGTTCGCTATGAACTAATACACTCAAGACACACAATGAACGTTCTTAGACGAAAATAATGTTTGATTTATTTTTTAATAATTATTATATTATGAAAAGCATTTGTCTTCATCATCATCGTTCCAATCCAGCAGCCGGACAGTCCAAAAAGTAATAAGCAATTGTTTCATTATGATGTTTACAGAGAGGGGCATGCCGCTGCTTTTTCTGGTTTGATGCGGTTAAGGTGCAAGTTTAGATGTACGTGTCCTGTGCCCAGGAGAAAAAATGGTCACTTGAGCTTGTCTCTGTATGTCACTTATTATGTCAAAGAAAACACTGGTTGATAACACTTTAAGACTCTAAACTACACCTACATGTGCCTACATATTTGTTTTGGTACAGAAAGTGACATAATTTCCCCCCAAAAAAATTTAGAAACATGCACTGGATGATTCCACCTCCTACGTTTTAAAAATTATTCAAACCTACTATATAAAATGAAAAAAACAACAGAAAAATATCTCAATAATTCCTTTTATTTTCTAATTTAAGCTAAATGTAATTATACATTTTATATTTAAACATTATAATTTTTTTTTAATCTAGCAATTTTACAAAAGCGAGGCAATTACACAAATTTTTAAGAAATATTAACAAATACATTTTATAAAACATGAAATGTTGTAAAAAAAAAACAAATTACATTTAATAAAAAGAAATTATGTACAAAACTGACCAGGTAAATATTTTACAAAAATAAAACGAAGGGATGTTATCTTATATATCTCTTAGCTGGGAATATATTTCTTCAATAAAAGTATGAACTATTTAATTTTGCGTTCTAATGCTGCCATCTGTGAACGTTTTAAGTAGCAACACTCTTCGCAAAGTTTACACATGCTACTATATTCACAAACTTTTGGGTCATCGACATTGACCCTACACATGATACACCAATTTGGCTCGTCTTAGGCATTACTTACTGACACTTCGTGTTCGTTTACCTTTTCCTTCACTCGTAAAAGAGACATCTTTTGGCTTTATTTTAGCTTTATTCTCTTCAGTAGGTTTAGCAGTGCATTTATCTGAAGTAAGGCTTTCAACATACTGCCTTCTTATGACATTTTCTATCTTTTCCTAATTTGTGTCAAAAATTGCTAAATCAATATGGATGCAGGAAGCATGCGAGCAATAGGAAGTTGACAATGAAAAATAAAAATTAAAGGTGTTTCTAGATTGTATCAGATTTGTATTGTTCCACAACTTTAAAGGGGGTGGAATTATTCCACCTTGCTACTAGAAATTTGTAGAGAACACATATTGTTTTACACAAATAATCTTAAAGCCATAATATATAGTCTAACTCTAATTGAATTATTGATACAATTTCTATAAAAAAATGTATCCGCAATACATAAGTACATTAATAAATCTAAATGAATAACCGATACATTTCTAAATACACAATGAAAACTACTTAAACATGCTATACACATTGTATACCAGGCCTGCGTTATCAGTACGCTGCTAAATGGAAGTGAATCATAGTACATCTACACGTCCCATGAGCGTAAGTTAAATAGCTTCCACCTGAGCTGCTTGCGTAGCATCCTTGGCATTAAATGACATAACAAATTGCCCGATAGTGAGGTACTGACGCGTGCTAATGCCGAAAACCTTGTTCTCAGTCCTTAGAGAAAGACGCCTAAGATGGACATGTAAAAAAGAATGAGTCCCGGTAGAATTCTTAAAGGTCTTCTATATGGAGAATTGACACGTGGAAAGAGAAAAAAAGGTCGCCCACTCATCCGTAACAAATATGTCTACCAGAGGGACATCAGAGCAGCCAGCATAAACACAAATGCCTGGGAGTGGAACGTACAGGATCGATCAACGTAGTGCACTGCTGTCAGAGAGGGTGTACAACTAGCAGATGAACGTAGAATAGAGGAGACCGTAGGAAAAAAAAAAAATTAAACGGCCTTTTGGGATACCTGGATGACTCTCGTTGGCGGCATATGTCCCATGTGGGGCGAAAGGCATAATTAAGTAAGAAAGTGAAATGTGTTTTATTAATGTTTTAAATGATGTTAGGTTACTGGTTTTCCTGGTTTGTTCAGGCAACACCTTCCACTCCCAAATTCCACTCGGAAAGAAAGAGTACTTATATGCATTTATTTTGGTTGAGAAAAAAACAAACACATCATTTTTTCTGAAGCATTACGAATGCAAAAGAAATTGCATACTAGTATATTTCTTTTTTTCTGATGTCTTTTCATTGGCAGTTGATTTTTTTCAAGGGAAATACATCGCAATTTTAAATTTTCAGAAATTATAACATAATACAATAAATCTTTTAGATTTAATATTTTAACTCGGTTCATCAACACTTAAAACACTTCCTTTTTTTCTTTGACGTCAACAATTTCAACTTCTTCTGGAATTTGTGATAGTAATTTTAAAGTCTTAAGAACAGACATTCGATCATGTCGGAGTTTTATACTATGAACAACTTTTGTCGCTTTTTTAACGTCCAAAATTCTAAAGCGCTTACTAGTCGTGTTTTCAGTGCGCAAAAGTTAAATATTTCATTCTAATACTAGAAAAATAGAACCCAGCTATCTCAAGCTGTAACACATGTCATCTGATGTCGAGTGCGTTAGAAATATTGACAATTCTGAATATGCGTAATTCGCATTCAACTAAATGTTGAATTGGTGCATATGTGTGTGATGGTAAAAAATATTTGACAGAAATATACTTTTATATGTGTAGCAAGGAAATATAATGTATTATGTCTATAGAGGAAACATCCTGTAATAATATGTCAAGTGATGAAATATACTGTCATATGTCTCTGTGAGGATTTAAAATATATATATAGTTGTTTTAGTGGGACATAATTTGTATAATCTCTAACCCGGTGTTAATGTATGGAATAAACGAGTGACGTTTTACGATAGAAACAATGACGTAGGAGTTAGATTGAACGTAGCGTAGATTTGGATATAACGACAGACGACCTTAGAATTTGGTAGTGGCAAGACGTGTTTAGACTAGGCTATAGAAACTGTTGTGTATTTGAATTCATCTTGTACATAAATTGCATTAAATATTGAGTTCTCATTTTTACTACAAGCCGGCAGTTTGTTTATTGATTATTAGTGTATAATGTGATCTCCCTGAGAGTTGTATATATAGTATTTACGAAATAACGGTCACAGTCTCATTGATGAAAAAAACTGTCATATGTCTATAAACACTAATATTATTTTTAAATATATATATATATATATATATATATATATATATGTATATATGTATAATATATAATATATTTACCATTATTATACCATGAACTTATTATTTATTTAAGTTTACTCAGTTTAGAGAAAATGTTTTAGAAACACTTTATAATATACATAATCCATAAATTGAGAATCATTATATATATATATATATATATATACTGCCTTTATAGTATATTAGCTAAATTTTCAGGTGTTACAAACTCAAAAAAACTTTTCGGAAAAGGTACATTGGTTTTCTAAACTTTTTTCATTTAATTAGTTTTAATTAAGGCTTAATTAAAGTTACACGAGGTAATATGTGGCTTACTTTTTCATTACAAATAAAACAATATCTGTAGTAAGAATCGAAACGATGCCACTCGAGTGCCAGGCGGGGATTTTAGCCACTATCCTTTAAACATACGTAAACTTATTGTCACATATTATACTTTTGCGATCTCGCGTCCTTGCATGTCTCGCCTACTGTGTATGTCATACCTTCCTGAGTGGTTAGCGTATCGAATCTCCATGCAGGAGATGTGGGTTCGATTCCCCATTTATAACTTTTTTCTTCTTTTTTATTTATTAACTTTTTTGTAAAGATTTTAAAAACAGTTTAGTACTTAAAGCTTACCTAAAATATTTTCAGTAAGTAAAATATAACTATATTTTAGACGCATGTGGGAGACTGGTGTTCGATTCTCAGCCAGGGTTAGACTCAAAGTTGTTTTTTTAATAAAAAGAAAGGCATATTTTGTTAACCCGATTAGAATATTTATTATTTTCTTTAAATTATTTTCTTAAATGTTTTCAGTAAATACAAAATAAGTATGTGTTTGAAGTTATTTTAGCTTTTGTTCATTGTAGTTTAAGCAATTTGTATGTGTACTGCTATTGCCTATGTATTTTACCCCAGCCAACTCCGGGATATTTAACTTGCATATATATATGGATATATTCTCATAATCTCACTTCAAAATCTCGCCTGAAGGTCACAAGTCTGCTCAACACCGGCAATAACTATAAAATAAATTATTGCATTGTTTTTATTAGTAAAATAAAAAGAAATTATAAATGGTCTGATGTATATGATAGAACAGACACTTAATGTACGGTAAGTATTCCTATCAGAGAATAAAATAAAACATCGATAATAATGAAGTAACTCGTGAATTATAATCTGGTTAGAAGAGGTTACAAAATTATCTACCCTGAGTTGAAAGATAAAATGTATAATTATTTTAAAATGCACTGGGAAAAATTGTTTGGCCTGCATGATTTCTTAAGAATTAATATATAAACAAATAGTATATATTGACAACATAGGCTCATGTTCTCGCTTGAAGAGAAATAGGTTCAAGTCTGGTCAGCACAGGCAGAAACTCCGAAATAAAGGATTTTTCTAAAGATTTTTATAAATGGGTATTATTATAAGGTTGTAGAACAGGCCAAAGTCCTAAATGAGCTGCAGCATGACTGTAACTGATGATGTATCAGACAGGACAAAAATGTTGATCATTGTTAATTACTGAAAAAAATCGGTAAGAAGGAAGTAACTCGTGGATTAATACTTAGTTAGACGAGTTTTGCTTACTTATCTACCATGAGTTGACAGATACATAAAAAAATCATAAACTGCACTGGGAAATGTTACACGACTTTTTAAGAAACGGGAAGTGTACATGACAGAGTTAGTTGTTGATGGAACAGTAATAGAGAAAGTCGACATCAAAATCGTGATGTCGCGAAATCAAAGTTTGTATAGACAATGGACAAGTCTTAACGTGTATGCATGCATAAAAGGTCACGTGCAAAAACATTTCCGTTCTTATTCGATCATTTTATTTGACACAATGTTTGTGTGCTACTTTAAACTGGTTGTACTCAAATTTGTTGGGGATTAAAATTTATTTCATTTCCAATAAATGTTTACAAAACAAAACAATGTATTGTGAAAGTCAGAAGTGAAAAATCATCTTTTTAAAATATCAAACTTATTGCTTAATGCAAAATAATTTTTGTTATTCGTTTTTTATGAATTTACGCATTTTGTTTTTCAATAACCAAGAAAAAGCAACTCTTGACTCATTTATTTTGTAAACAAATAAAACTTTTACCTCACGCGATTAACACTTGAGTATTAGTTATCGCCTGTTCACTTTTGATGTTAAAAACGGATTCGTCATAACTAATATTGTATCCTTTCTATAATTCTAAATGACTAGAACTGGCCGTCGAGGTTGAAATCATTTGCCAAACACCAGCAAAAGCATGCTTTTTTTGTCTATTAGTTTAAAAATAGAACGGGAAGTTCACGAACATTTGGGTTCAAAAGTTCACGCCTCATTAAGACTTGTCAAAAAACATAGCATGTTTATATAATTTTAATATTGTATTCAGAAATGTATCGGTTTTTAATTAGAGTCAGTAATGTATATTTATTTATTGTGTATAAATTGTTTGTTTAGAAAGTGTATAAATATATCAATTAGATTTATGGCGTTGAGATTATTTGTGTACAACAGTATTTGTTCACGTAGTCTCTACAAATTTCTATTAGATAAACGGTAGGGTAATTGCAACTTTTTTAAAGATATGAAATAATACAACTAAGAAATAATCTAGAAACATCTTTTATTTATATTTTTGATTGTCGACTTACTATAACTTGCATGCTTAATGTATGCATAGTGATTTCTTTTTTTTTTTTTTTACAAGACTTTCTTTGGAAAATCCAAAATCATCTTGAACGGTAAAGATCTATGTAATAAATATATTTGTTCAAATATAAAAAAAAATTCTGTCTTTTTTTTTTAAAGCCTTTTTTGGGGTGTGTTTAATGTGCATTTGTAGTTCCTGTAAAAAGTGCATTTAAGCTCAACTAAACCTTAAATTTTCATGCATATTATTATATTATAATGAAATGGTATCACTGAGAAACTCCACCCATCTAGATTATGATAGTTCGGTTACAAATATTGAACATTTGTCTTAATCAACATGCTAATTATGGAAAAACAACATATGTATTTAGATAAAATATTATTCATAATTTCAACCAATTAACGCCATTCCCTTCGAGGTTTTTCCACCCCATTAAGAATTCATCCAAAATATCAAGTGTTAACATGTCGCACTGGTAGCCTATGTATAATTATCATGAATCATAAAATAATTTTTAACTTTCAGAATGGTGCTAAATTGGTGCACGGACATTTCATCTCGCGTCAGTTAATGCCTTATACTTAATCCCCCAACATAATCTCCCCTCACGACAAAGAGTTCCATTGATTCCTAATGCCTTGCCTCATAATCCCTCCCGCGGACATGTAAAATAAGAACAAATGAAACAAATGTATTTAAACAGTACATTTATATTTATTAAGCAGTACATTTATATTTATTACACAGTAGGCCTACATTTATATATATTGTACATTAAATTTAAGGCAATTTAATAAAAATTAATCAGAAGTATGCAAGTTAAATGTAAAGTTAAATGTAAAGTAAAATATGAAATTATAAAATTAAAAAGTTAAATGTATGACAAGTAAACAATGGAATGCAGATAGACAAGAATTTCGCTCGAAGAGTAACGTTCCACAGCATTTTTGACATGGTCTTCTGCGTCTGTTATCTTTTGGGGTCTGTCGGCTGCGAACCACCGATTCCTGACAGAAAATACGTTCTTTGCATCTAAATGTCTATCTCAATTTCCTTACAGAAAGTCCATAAAGTAGGATGATGGTACTGAGAAAGAGCTTGTTGTGCAAAGTGCCAATCTTCCAAAGCTTTTGTTGTTCTGGCTAAAACCTTATGACGCCGTTTCAAAGTGATTCAATATTTCTATTGGAAAGATTATTGGCCTGTATTGTTCTCGACATCCAGGTCTCCGTCTACAACGAATATATGTTCAGGCATCTTTTCTTGATCTGGCATGGTATCAGCTATCATAAGAAAAGCGTGTACGACATCTACAGCTGGAACCATCGCAATAAGTGAACACTGAGTGACAGTTCTCCAAATACATTTGTTTTATTTCTTCTTAGTTTACATGTACGCGGGAGGAATTAACTGTAGCGGGATTAAGTGTCAATGGGACTATCTGCAGGGGGATTAAGTGTCAGGCATTAACTGTCGCGGGATAAAATGTCACGGATTAAGTGTCACCAAACCGCAAAATAACAAGCGCAATACTGAAAGTCTGCAACACTGAACTGATTAGACAGGCACTGGAGCAATGTTGTAGTGATGCAATTGGCTATAAAAATGCAATTAATGACATTAAAAGATCCATTAATGGGGGAAATGAGCGAAACAGAAGCGGGACGCCCTACAAAATTGCCAGCTTACACCGAACAAGAGCTGTGATACTGTTTAGAGCTTTTTGCTAAGTTGTGTTTCGGTCTCGCTAGAGACGAGATGAAAAAACTCGTCAGAGACTGTGTGAAAAAAATGGAAATACATTTGCAATTTGTAGATGGAATGCCAAGAGATGACTTAAGGTGGCTTTATGAAGTTGTCAACAAGAAAGTCAGATGAGTTGAAAAAACTCGAAAAAAAGCAATTAAAATTTATAAAATAATTAAGGTTTCACATTATTTAAAACAAAAATTAAATCAGCAATGAAAATAATATCCCCAACTAGTATAGTAGCTAGTATACTACAAAGCCAAACTATATACACTGATTCCCAATTTATGTATTATGTATATTATTTAGGTTTTAAAACATTTTCGCTAAACTTAAGAAACCTTTAAAAAATAATATGTTCATGGTATAAAATATATATATGGCATCCTTCCATCCTCAAGGGACAATGACGCAGTCTCCTTTCTATCTGCCTCTCGCCTTTCTCCTGGCTCGTTTCTCTTCGCTTCTTTCTGTTAGGTTGGCTTCTGCAGCTTGAGTGCCCTCACGCACCTTGGACCACCAGGAGGTGCGTTCCTTAGCATGGCTCTCCCACGTGTTGGGCTCAATGCGTGCCAGTAATAAGTCTTTCTTGCAGACATCTTTGAACCGCAGACAAGAGCGACCCCTCATTCTTGTACCGGCTGCCAGCTCTCCATACAGTAGGGCTCTTGGGATGCGCTCCGCACCCATCCTGTGGACATGGCCTATCCATCGCAGGCGCCTCTCACTCAGGATTGAGTTTATGCTCAGCATATGGCTTCTCATGAGCACCTCCACATGTGTGACTCTTTCCTGACATTTGATGTGGAGTATCCTGCACAGGCATCACCAACAGGTTTGCAAAAAGTTCAAGGGCGATCGGCCAAAGTCGGAATAAATATGTTGTGAGCAGATTTTCAGCTTTTGTGAGCTATACCGTAATTATCACATTAGGCCTATATTGATTATTAACTATACAAAATTACCAAATCAGTAAATATATATTTAGATGTAGGTTAAATTTAAGTCATTAATTACAATGGACAGACATCTTTTTAAAGTATATCTTTGATATTGACCTACACGTATATTTCTGTAGGCATTTAACAGTACATTTCTTCCAATAGAAAAATGTAAGCATATTTCCTCAATTCACATATTACATAATGTGTCATCCATAGGCATATGACAACGTATTTTATGAATAAACATATTACATAATGTTTTATCTTTAGACATATTACATTCTATTTCATCGATAGACATGTAAGAGTATATTTCTGTCCAATGTCATTTAAACATTTACACACGTATGTATCCTTGCAACATTTAGCGAGCTCGCATATTCAGAATAGTAAATCTTTCTAACACACGCGACATCAGATAACACGTGTCATAGCTTGAGATATTATATGGGTTATTTTTTGTTTTGTATTATATTGTTGTACTTAACTTTGGCGTCTGTTCTAGGGGCCCAACTTGACTTTAGTGTCCGCAGATAATGTTATGAGAGTAGTCTGGTATTAATGAAAAAAATTCATTTGTTAATTTAAGTCAAGTTCATGTATCTGGTATGTAGGCCTACCAAAAAAAAAAGCTAAGGCAAAAGGTACATGTTCTGGACGAGAACTTTGTAAACTCTAAAAACGAACATTACTATACACGCTTTAAACTCGAACTAACTTAAACTAAGACTGGAAATCACGAGGTAAAAAGTTCCCCTAATATGATTGGTTACCCAAATAAATGGAAAATCAGGAATCTTGCTTTTTATCCAGGGTTCAGAAAGTCAATCCACGACATACAAATAAATGAATCGTCATTGAAAAGTACTGTGGGGTTTTGGGGGACACTTAGGGCGTGGAGTGTCAAGGAGGGCACCACCCTTGGACAGGGTAATAATAGTCTCCCCTTAACAAAGCATCATCGGGGCATAATACTCCTAGAAGCCTGCAAATTAAATCCCATGCCCCACTACCCTGTATACCGTGTTGAATTATCCACTAAGTCTTCGCTGATAGCCTATGCTAATTAAAGAATCGGTGGTGCATCAACTTAGCACAACATGCGACAATGATATCGTCTATTTATAACTAAAATTTATAACAAACTGGTTGCTATTAATGCCGAGGGAATCGATTAAAAGGGCATAGTCAGTTTTACAAAGTAGGGTGGCGGTGGAATATAGTGAAGTTGCATTGTTTAAGATCTGCACTGGCAAATTCTGCTTACAGGCACAATTATATCCTAATTTTCTTAGAACGACAGATAAACACACACACATACACACACACACTCATACTTACAAAAATACACACACACATATACACACACATACATACACACATATACACGCACATACACACATACAAACACATATATACACACACATACAAACACATAAAAACACACACACATACATCTACACACATACAAACACACATAAATACACACACACACACACACACAGAAATACACACACATACACTTACACTTACATAACACACAAACACACATACACACATACATACACATACAAACGTATACACAACATTAACACATACACACATACATACACACATACACTCACATACACACACGTATACACACACATACACACACACATACATTAACACACATACACACACATACATATACACTTACACATACACACATACATGCAGACACATACACATATACACACAGATACATACACACATACACACATTCACACATAAACATATACACACACCCATACACTCACATACACACACACATACACACACATACACACACATACACACATACACACGTACACTTACACATACACACAAACACACATACACACATACATACACACACACATATACACACATAAACATGCACACACATACACATGCATATACACTTACACATACACACATACATACTTTGTCACACACACTGAGGAGGAGCTACAATCCTTGATGGACCGCTTCTCCAAGACCTGCCAAGAAGAAAGATCAACCTGATGGTTCAAGGAGCTGACCCACCCAACATATACATCAACGGTACCAAATTAGACGTGTTGATCAGTTCACATACCTTGGCTCCACCATCACCACCGATCTATCACTGGACACAGAAATCAGCAGGAGAACTGGCAAGGCTTCCACGACTTTATCCAGGCTAACGCAAAGAGTATAGGCCAACAAGATGCTGTCTATTAATACAAAAATAGCTGTCTATCGTGCATGTGTGATCAGCACTCTCCTGTACGCCAGCGAAACTTGGACCCTGTACGCATCGCAAGAAAAGAGACTCTCTTCTTTCCACATGCGCTTGTCAGACGCATACTTGGGATATCTTGGAAGGACCGCATAACAAATAACGAGGTCTTGCAACGGGCTAACATGCCTAGCATGATCACTCTCCTTCGCTAACGACGTCTTCGGTGGCTTGTCCATGTTTCCAGGATGGAGGATGGGCGAATCCCAAAAGACCTGCTATATGCTGAGCTCGCGGAAAGCAAGAGAGCTACCGGCCGCCCCCAACTCAGGTTCAAGGACGTCTGCAAACGTGACCTAAAGGCTATAGATGTAGAGGTCGGAAACTGGGAGAACCTTGTTCAGCACAGAAATAGTTGGAGAGGCACCTTACACACCGGTATAAATGCGGCAGAGGGCAAACTTCGCCTTATGGTGGAGGCTAAACGAGCAGCGAAGAAAAGTAGGCTGCCCCTAACAATCTCCAACGGTCCAGCTTTCAATTGCCAGAGATGCGATAGAGCCTGTCTCTCAAGGATAGGTCTCCACAGACACAGTCAATTTTGCAGGGCTGGCAAATCACAGGAGCGCAAATCTAATCGTCTTTCGAGACTATGGAGCCAATGATATACAAATAATTGTCCAATCTGTCCTATGTTGTTTATATAGTGTTTATTTTCACAATAATAATTTTAATATCACAAGCCAATGTTGAATATTTAAAAGAAGAATATAATTTTCTAACTTATGTACAAATGAATTACTTTACTGGTTGCTATACAGTATATGTTTTCAAAGGAGGCTTTATCGCCCCCGCAAGGGGCATTTGGAAGACTTTAGGGTGGTGCTGATTTTCCAGGGGGCGATTGGTGGGCGGTGAATGGCAAGTGGACGGTAACAACTTACCTGATACAATTTGAACACATCAGCTATTTTAATCGATTTGTTTTTGGATGAAATGTGATGATAACGCAAGTGCTGCTAAATATCTGTAGGCCTACATATTAATATACTAATATGAATTGTATTGATTTTTCCAGGAATTAGGGCTCAGTACTAGACATGTATGGTGTGCGGCCGGCTGGTGCTGTGGTTGGTTCACCGGTCGGTCAACCGACACATCACGGGTTCTATCCCTGCCACTGGCCGATCCCTGTACTCAAATAAACGTAAGCTAAACGTAAAGTTTGATTGTCTGGTAGCGTGGAATCATCACGTTATAAAGAAAATTTTGATTTCTTTGGGTGATAATATTGATATTTTGATCTCAGTTTTTAAAACATTTAATATTTTAAATGTTAATAAATCTATCGTTCAGTGTAATAGTTAAGCCGGCTGGTCCTGCGATTCGTTCACCGGACGTTTAACTTTTAAACCAAATGACACGTCGCTGGTTCTATCTCCTGCCGCCCTGCAGGAGTTTTTGGACTGGAGGATGTAATAATCTTTTAGCGCGCACTGAGCATGCTATAATAGCATGGATAGTGAGCAATAAAATAACCATTATTATAAGTAGTAATCATACAAACTAGGTAGTAATTGTAAGTTGGAAAAGATACATATACATTATTCAGTCATATAATATTTATGTATTTTTCCAATACTTTTTACAGTTTGATCATTTAAAAGTTATTAATTGTAAGCAATTACTTTTATTAAAAAAAAAAGAAAAACATTACAAATATATTATCTCAAATTAAACGGGTTAATTATCTCCCTTAAAATAAAGAATAATTCCACATTTAATTAGATAGTGATGCCAAATACGTCCTGTTTTGTAATATAGAAAGTATTATTGACAATTTATTATTTCTTTAATTAAATAAATATAATATTATGGTAGTCATGACACAATTTCATTATTTGAGGATTAAAATAATTTACGTTAAACAGTTGTAAATACATATTTCTTTATTATGGTAGACTGGGGCAGCCAGCCCCTTCTAAGTCAGATTTGTAATTTATTTTGCAAATGGTGTGATATATTATACTTTTGTTCACCTAATATGATTGACTTCTATGCGTGCTAACACTTATACTACCACAGGAGACATTATTATTACCCTTTGGTGAAATATTTCAAATACACTTTTTTTTTGAAAGGGGCAACTTACCCCGTGCATAGGGGGAGAAGGCCCCCTTAGTGGACATCTTGTCCCATAGGTCTTTTTGAGTATATTTTTAGATATAGATGTATAGACAAATGCAAACTTGAAATTAAACAACAATAACTAATAACATCAACTTAACAATAACACATCTTTATTTTTATGTTCTAATAATAGAAATAGATCTAGCCAAAAATCATTGTGCGGTTAATGCTTTTGACAAAGCCTGCGTACTATTGTGTCCCCTTGGTGTCCTTCGAATGTATTTACAAAACATCTGTAGAAAGATCACATTAAAAATAAAATGTTTAACGATTGTTTAAAATTGTTATTAAATGTTAGAAAAATTAACAACATATTACTTAATATTAGGATATGTAGGCCCTATTTAATAAACCGGCAATTTATATTAGGGGTCTCAGGATAGTGAGGGGGCGTTTTATCTTGAAGGGGCGTTCTGCCACAGTCTACCTTTCTTTGTCAATTTAAGGAGTTTATATTTGAAACATTAACAATTACAGAAATTACATTCAATAAGTCTCTTATATTTCTAAATTAATAATTTAAAAAAAAAATTGCTTTAGAATTAATTATATTTATGTTTAATTAAACAAGATGAGCATAAAAACTCGTTTTAAAGTAATTAGTCTGTATTAACGGGTTTTGATTCATTGCAAAGGAAATACATCGCAGTTTTCTCAGAATACAAAAAATTTATAATAATTTGGCGTTTGTAATAGCAATTAACACATTTTAGTAACAGACATTCACGCATGTCGAAGTTTTCATCTATGGTCAACTTTTGTCGCTTTTTAAGGTCGAAAAGTCCCAAAAAGAACACTCAACGGTGCTCTAAGCCCTACTCATGGAGAACAAGAAATTACATCTATAATTGCTATTAAGGGAGCAGTACTACCTAGAACTGACCTTAACTTTTATTTCAATTGTTTAATAAGTAAATATTGATCAAATCGGCTGAAATTTTGCAGACACTTTATAAACACATTAAGGTTTTATATTATGTTTTAAATTTTTTTATATTACAAATATTTAGGTCACAAATCTATTTTTAGTAACAGAGTGGAAAAATTCAAGATCGAAAACATAGGATACATTTTTTAATTGTCAGAATAAGTTTATATTTGCACAATATCTTTCTCATAGCTGTCCCTATGGTGTGAACTACCACAGATATTATATCCTAAAGCTGTCACCACTTATCACTCCGCAAAAATGACCTATTTTATATTAATATTTTTCAACTATTAAAAAAGGATAATTCACAAACTATGACAGATAGGTCAAAGTTGATAGTTAACTTTATAAACAATAATGTTTGAAGTCTGCACACAAAATTTGGTGATGATTGCTTGAAAAATGTTTAAAAATATGACCCAAAAACCAATGGCGTACCGCAATTTTCGTCAAAGTTTTTAAAAGCCTTTTTTTGTTAAATTTAAGAGCTCATTTAAAGCAAAATTATGTCAAACCACCTTAGTGGCCCCCTGCTTGGAAGGGAATCCCTTCAGCTTCCTCCTGCTGCTCTTCTAAGGCAAGCCTCCTCCTCCTCTTTGCTCTTCTGGCCTCGAAAGATGCTGCAGTGGCCTGTCGCTGAGCATTGATGATACGCAAGAAGTCTTTATCTTCACAGAACTTGCGTGCAAAACACACATGATTTAGGCCCATTTCTTTCATTATGTCTAGAAGTGATGTTGCCCCATCATTGCAATACTTACAGCAGCTTGCAAAACTGTCAATCCATAGTATCTGTTCTTTGGGCACAACCTCCATATCACGCTGTTCATGCTTTCGTTCGCATTTTGGGTGTACCCTTCTAGACACTTCTTCAAAAGTTCAGTTTTGGCGAGGTCTTTGAATAAAGGTTTGATGGCATCCATCACTGGCACTGGAATGTTTCTTGTATGCTTGTATTCATTCACATTTCCAGCTACCACAGCTTGCTTGTAGCCTCACCAATCTCCACAAAAACTATGCACCGATTATTTACATTTGTAATAAAACCAAAGATTTTGGTCGAGAATGGTGACGAAAAGTGGAAATTCTTGGAGACCCCCTACCCTGTTTGTCGGCCTGTATCTCAAAAAATATTCATCTCAGTAACATACTTTTTTCTGTGATTGAAAATAGAATAACTAAGCTTTCTAAACATACCAAACACATTGATGAATGAAATAAATCATTTTTTTTCAAAAATCTAGGTAGTACTGCTCCCTTAAGGAATAGTTTCATCTGAATTTTTTACAGTGAATCGAACAATATTAGATATACTTCTGAAGGCGCTCAACTATCTATCTTAATATACACTTTAACATACGGACGTAGATGTAGTTAAATGTTTTGAAATTGTTTTTAGGGCACAATATGTCCAGATTCAATGTAAAACCATTCCAGTGGTCACTTAAATGCGTCAGAAACATCGGCTTCAACGATCAGTTTTCCTTATTCAGAACCCGAAAATGTTGTTTGTTTTTATCAATAAAAAAAACACCTTGTAAAGTCTCTCCAAGCAAATGAGAATCGCTCTGCGTGCCAAGTTTTACACGTGTGCTTTTGGTTGCCGACCCCTGATTTATAGTGTATTGTGAGATTACCTAAAGACTTCACAATATTTTTTATAACTGGACGAGTCCACGCTACCAGACAATCTAGCTTTACGTTTACTTGAGTAAAAAAAAACAGAAAATGTGACCATTTCGAAATAATAAATATAAAAATCTAGTAGACTACTTGTATTAGAAGCCTATTTAGTGAGAAATTCCCCCCCCCCCCCAGCGGCAATGGTATGGCGTATCGGGGATTGATGTTGTTTTAAAAAGTAGTCATTCTAGGTGTATTGGCTGTCTATTATGTGACAACATTTAGCAAGTCTTGGTGATTCTCTGCATTATTCGCTTAGATATTACAGCAGTTCACAAATAAGTATACATTCTATGATTTTAAGACATGTTTGAATTGATACCTTAAATTCAATTTATTATTATTTGTATTATTATTAATAATATATGTACTACTATTATTGTCTTGATATAATTTTATATTGTTTGCCAATGTTTATATTTTCTTGTTATATCTTTAGCTATGTCTTTATTGTACTTATGTAGGCTACTATGTGGTTAATAAAATAGTTGATAATTGTTTATTGACAAAGACTACAAGCGATGGTTACTGCACACAGTGGTGCGTTAATTAGCTGAAGATGACTTTTTAAATATAATGTATGAGACTTGGATTCGGTGTTCGAGTTTTCCAAAAGCAAATGCGATTCTTTGGGAGAAAATCAATCAGTTTCTCAAGGTCTTTGAGTTTTGGCAACAATTTTGTATTGCGTTTTTATCAATTTCTTTTGTGGAAAGTAGATTTTATGCTAATACCATTTTGTTGTCAAAAAATACAAACAAGATGCAAATAGTGAAACATGGAAACTTAAGGTTTTTGCAACCAAAATTTAAAAAAATATAGACAAACTTCACCAGGCAAACGATATATTTTATTATTGATTAATTTAAGCCTCTTGCTGAGGTGATTATTTTATCTATTTATTCTTACAATATGTTTCCTTTTCAGTTTTTTTTTCAAATTAATAAAAAAAAAGCGCACAAATCGGAAACTATATTGGCCCTTGAACTATCTGAGGGGGTGGGGAATGGTTGCTAAACTAAATAGTTTGGGAGTGGGCGGTGAGTGGAACAAAATAGTAAAAGAGGGCGGTGAGCCCAAAAAAGTTGAGAACATATGTTGTACACAAATAAACACAGCTAAAATCAATAGCCTCACGGGTATCTAAGCAGAAACAAAAACAACAACCAAATCTTTTTATATAAATTTTGGTTCAGAAAATAATAAACAAATAATTTTACCGAAGCGTTCAGAATGCAAACGACATTTCGTGCTTGCATATAATAGAAACTACGAGACAGCATAATCTTATTACGTCATTTTTTTTTTCAACTAAAACAAACTTACTCTCAACACCAAAATAAAATGTTAATAAACAAGCTCAATATGAACTAGGAATGCAATCCTGAATACAATTTAGAAAATATTAGTATATTATGTAAATACCTAAATCAATATTTGAATTTTTTAAATCAACACATTAATGATTATAAGTCATAAAATAAAATTTTCGTTCGGAGGACGTTTCCAATGTATACATTTAATTTTTGTGCCGATCGGTCAAGATGTATAGGAGCCTATAGCGAACAAACATATAAATCGATTTTAAAACTCCAAAATGTTAGATCTAACTATGCAAATTAATATGGGGCGTACAAAGCAACTGACCATTGCCGTTCATTTACTATGTTGAACGCGAGATTTACTATGTTGATCGCGAGGGTCTTATGGGATTTTCCCAATTCTGCTGTTGTTGTTTTTTTTAATGTGGCGAGACGTTTTTTTCAACCTATGGCACACGTCCCAGACTTGGCACACAGAGCAATTTTCAATGGCACGCGAAGGACCCCTACATAAATCAAATCTAGTCTCTCCTTCAAGACATTAAGTGCTAGAGCAGGATAACTTTTAGGCTGTTGGCACTCTGAATGAATTAGAAATTCAACCTTGGCACACTATTATCAAAAGGTTGTCGACCTCTGGCGTAGGGTACTTAAAAAACAACTAACGTATGACATAATGTCTATCAAATCATTTCATTTTTCATTATAGATGTTTAAATTATCTTTTAAGTAAAAGTAACCAAATGTTTTAATTATTTAATGGATTCACGTCGCTAGTGAGAACATCCTTTAATAAGCGACTATATACACTCTATAAATTAATTCATAGGAATTATAAAGGACAAATTATAAATGATTACTTTTAAATATCAGAAAAAGCTTGACAGCAACCATTGTTGTGCATGTCAGGGCGACCGGACACAATATAAAAAAACTAAATACCGAGACAAATCGTTCTCACTATAGTTTTTAATGTATGGAAATATTATTTTCTAAGTATTTTTGTATTATTTACCTTTTTGTTGTTTTGTAATTGTGTTTATTTTTTTCTTCTTTTAGATAGTATATTATTGTTAATTTAATATTATTAATAACAAGTCAAGTCAACACAACTGTTCGCTACTTTCTAATACCAGATGCTTGAAAGCAAGAATTCGTATGTATATGCCAGGGTCAGGGGGATCAGAAACAATTAAAAATATCTACAACTAAAAACCAAAAAGAAACGTTCCCTTGTAATATTCTCTTTTGTCTTTCTCTCTAAAACAAAAGACATTGTAGTCTGTAGTCATTCTTTTCTTCGTCATTTTGACGGGCATAACCACTTGTACATATATATATATATATATATATATATATATATATATATATATATATATATACATATCTATACACATATATATACATAGTGCTCTTTTGTGACGGTACGCACCGAAACGGCGTACCGGCACCTTTTTCAATGTGGGGGAAACAATTATTACTTTTCTTGTATTTTAACGTTTATTATTAATTTATTATATTATTAATTTGTTAAAATTTTAAAATTTTAAATTTTTAAATTTAAAATTAAAATATAAAATTCGAAACTACTTTAAAAGTTAGGTAATCCATCACTGAGTACCGGCACCTATTTTATTACAAAAAAAAGCACTGTATATATCTATCTATCTATGTATATATATATATATATATATATATATATATATATATATATATATATATATATATATATATATATAAATAGACCTATAAATATATATAGGATCAACTTTAGTCACTTTTCTATATCAGATTCAGAAAGTCCCAAATAGAAAACTAGGCCATACTTATGGTGAAATAGAAAAAACTGTCACTATTTCTATTTAAGAAACCTATGTTTGTGTTTTATTTATCTCAGTAATTTGATAAAAATATAAATATCACTAATTAGAATCGTCATTTCTTGCATTTAAAATAATGTCTGAGGGATAATTTACGTGTGGCTCATGTATCCAGACTTGAACTCTTCGCAGAGACACAGGCCGAGATTACTCTCTTAGGGCCTGGAGAACGAAACTTGCAGTATCGCGCAGCAGTGACACAGTCCCGTAAAGGGTCGGCACAAACGGTTGGCCTTCCCCGTCCACTCTGAGCCCCTGCAGGGCAGGGCACTCGACAAGCACATGTTCGACCGTTTCTAGCGCCTCCATGCAGTTTCTACACCGCGAATCCTCGTTGGGCCTAAATCTGCTGAAATAGGCACCAATACCACAATGCCCAGTCCTACACTGGGCAATAATGGCTGAGTCTTTCCTGCGGAGTTTCCACCACCCGTCAGCACGATCCGGTCTCTTCAAATGCTGCCAAACACACCTGCCCTTGTCAGATTCGTCCCAGCCCTTGTACCACTGGTCCATCTCCCACTGACGGATCAGTCGCACTGCTGTCTCCATCGAGCACGATTCGTCCACGTCCGGTACCAACAAGGACCCCCTCTTGGCTAGGGAGTCCGCTATCTCATTTCCCGGGACTCCTGCATGACCTGGAATCCATTGGAGAGTAACCTTCACTCCGTGCCTGGAGATCAGATTTGAGATAGACATGATCATGTTTGAGAGTCGCCCGGGCCATGTCCCCCGACCATCGATGGCCTGGAGGACTGAAAGCGCATCAGTGAAGATGACGATGTCAGCACCCACTTCTGACTCATCATCTAGCTTTGTCCCTATTGCCTCAACGGCATGTCTGATTGCTTCCATCTCTGCTTCGTAGTTGCAGATTGCACCACATGGCCCTGATAGCTTCTCTCTTCGGGTACCTGCCCCTAGGTACTGCACAAGACATCCATACCCAGCCCGCCTCTCGGCCCCACTGGTGGCACTCCCATCAGTGTACGCCTTGATGCAGTCCGGATAGGTATGCACCGTCGCAAGGGCAGTAGCAAGCTTCTCAGCCAAGCTGCTGTGTTTTCCGATCGCGGGGTCCGTCATTAGCATTCGTACCTCTGGTAGATAGGGAGATATGTATGGAGGAAGGCCAACTCCCGTTCGCAGGTCCTTACGATCCCCTGGGAGTTCGATCTCAGCGCAAAGTTTCACAGCGTGGTGCATGAAAGATTGCATTTTGATCCTACGCCTAGCCCCCCAGGAATCAACCATCATCCTGAGGGGAGAGCTTTCCTCCAGCCGTTTATACCGCTCGTAAGCAGTGATAACAGCTCTTTTCCGTCGCACGCCAAGAGGAGGTACGTTTGCCATGATTTCTACCGCGGCCGTTGGGGTTGTTCTAAAAGTGCCACATATCAGTCGGAGGGCTTGGTTTTGCATAGAGTCCAGTGCCTCCAAAGCAGTTTTAGAGGCATAGATCTGCACTGGCAGGCTGTAATCAATTTGGGACCTTACCGCACCTAGGTAAAGGACCCTCAACACACTCGCCTTCGCACCCCAGCTCGTGCTAGCCAGTCTCTTAACAATACTCAGCTTGGAAATCGCATTCTCTCGGACCAATCTCACATGATCAAACATCGATAGTTTACGGTCCAGTGTCACTCCTAGATAGACCGGCTTCGGATCGTTCCTCAGCACATGTCCATCTAACGTCAGCCTGATTGGTACTTGTAGGACATCGATCCCTAAAGTGAAGAGTGAGTAAACTATGTATCCAGACTTTTTTAAAAAGAGTACTAGATATATACGTTCTATTCTAAAAAAAATATTAACCCTTAAACACAATTCTTTACCTCCGTAGTTTCCCACGGGCTATTTTTAGTATGATAATAATAGAACACGTTACTAGCCTACCGACGCGAGGAATAAGTAAATTAAATATTTAAATTTCACACCTAGTTGTGCATATGGATAACTTGAATACACTTAAGAACCATGGCTCATTTAGCAGACGACAAATGTCACCCATGGATTGTCGCTCCTCATCAACGGGGAGTAAGTACAATTAGTTCATATCTAAGCATTATATATTTTCCAACCCCTTGTCAAAACAAAATATTTTAATAAAAGAGTGTATAGTAATCGCACACTTCACATTTCAAAATTATTGAGGTAAATAAATAATTATTTTATTATTAACTTTAATATTCTACCTTGTAACAGTTACGATAAATGAAATTATCAATAAGCATAGCAATAAGCGTTGAAGTCTGAATTTTGAAAGTTAATAAAGATATTCGTTTTATGAAGAAAGTAAATATCAGTTTCGGTCTAAACCGAAAGCAAACCAAAAGCTAAATGTTATGCCATTTGCCCACTTTTAGCAATGAAACCGAAAATGAAACCGAATTTCGGTCAGCCTCTAGTTGTATGTTATTAAGCTAATGCGTTGAGCTTAGCTTGTTGTGCATATGTTCTAATTATAGCTAGAATACACTTAAGAACCATTTTACTCGTTTAGCATATCACACACCCTCGCCAGAGGCAAATGTCACTAATAAATTATGGTTCTTAATCAACAGGAGGTAAGTACAATTAGTTCACATCTAAACATAACACTTTCTCCAACCCACAAAACGTCATGTGAATTGCTGGAATTAAATGCAGAGAGAGTGTATCAACAATGGTTTAGCCATGGTAAAGGGCCACAATACTGGTTGTGAAATGTAGAGGCCGAGCGAAACTAACTTTTTGGTTTTAACAGAAAACGAAATCATACCGAACGTTTCACTGAACCTTCTGCCGAAACCGAAATATAGACCGAAATAGGCAAACAAAAGATATGGAAATTTTTTGAGTAATATTAACTAGTTTTTGGATATTCTATTTAAGTAAACCATAGAACATGTAATATACAGATGTTCATCCTATTTTATAATAAGAGCAAAAAATATATATGTTTAAATATATGTATATATATATTTATAAATGGCATCATTCCATCCTCAAGTGACAATGGCGCAGTCTTCTTTTCCTCTGCCCCTCGCCTTTCTCCTGGCTCACTTCTCTTCACTCCTTTCTGTGAGGGTGGCTTCTGCAAGCTGAGTGCCCTCGCGCACCTTGGACCGCCAGGAGTTTCGTTCCTCAGCAAGGCCCTCCCACGTTTTGTGGTCAATGTGTGCCAATAGCAAGTCTTTTTTGCAGACGTCTTTAAAACATAGGCAGGGGCGACTTCTATTTCTTTTTCAAAATGCCAGCTCTTCATACAAGAGGGCTTATGGGATACAGTCCGGACCCATCCTATGCACATTGCCTATCGCAGGCGCCTATCACTTAGGATTGAGTTCATACTCAGCATAATATGGCTTCTCTTGAGTGTCTCAAAATTTGTGACTCTTTCCTGCCATTTGATGTGGAGTATCCTACCCATGCATCGCAGGCGAAAGCTATTAAGCTGCTTTATCTGCTTAGACAGAGTATGTAGCCCAGGACTCGCTGAAATAGAGTTGTGTGCCGAACACACAGGCCTGGTAGACATAGATTTTTGTCCTGTCAGTGAGTTGGGCATTGTCCCATACTCTTTGGTTGAACCTTGCCATAAAGGATACTGCTTTGCCGATTCTGGTTTGTATTTCTTTTTCCAGGGACAGTGAGCTTAAGATGTTGCTGCCAAGGTAAATGTAATCATCGACAACATTCAAAGTGTTTCCGTCAATGGAGATTGCTGGAAGGCAGTATGTGCCTTGCCTTATAATATTGGTCTTTTTATAAGGCTTATTGTTAAGCCAAATTCTTTGCACGCCTCTGAGAATTTACTGACTAGTTGTTAGAGCCTTTCCTCTCTATGTGAGGCACGAGCTGCATCATCAGCCAATAGCAATTTTCTGATTAATTCGGTTTCCACTTTGCTCTTTGGACGGAGCCGGGCTATGTTATATAGATTTCCATCGGCCCTAGTATGGATGTGTACACACTCGGAGCAGTTCTCGAAAGCATGTCAGAGTAGTACTGAGAAGAAGATACCAAAGAGTGTTGGTGCCAGGGCACAACCCTGTTTGACCCAGCTAAACACTTGGAATGGTTCTGAGTAAGCGCCATCAAAGAGTACTGTGATATGCATGTTGTTATGGAAGGCCTCAATAATACATAGTAGCTGGGGCAGACTTCCAATCTTTTCAGTATGCTGAAAAGTCCAGTGCGGCTAACTAAGTCTAATGCCTTAATCAAGTCGATGTATACAATAAAGAGGGCTTTCTGCTGCTCCCGGCAAATTTCTTGAAGCCGGCGGAGTGAGACAACCATGCCGAAAGCCGCATTGAAATTATGGGTAGACGTTTTGTGCCAGAATTTGCAGGCGTACCAGTACCACTCTTGCAAATGTCTTTCCCACAATACTGAGCAGAGATATGTCTCGATTGTAATTAAAATAGCTACGGTCACCCTTATTTTTGTAGAGCGTTACTATCTCGGCATCACGCATGTCTTGTGGGATGTGACCATGTTTCAAACAATCGCAGATGCTGAGGCCGGCTGGTCTAGCGGTTAGCACACCGGACTGTCAACCAAAAACCATCGGACAGGTCGCGGGTTCTATCCCTGCCACCGGCGGATCCCTGTCACCCTGCAGGAGTTTTGGGCCTGTAAATGTATTTGCGCCAGCAGGCAGCACTATGTTTACAGCAGCGCACAGAACTGTTCCCAACGGCAACGGGATATGCGCTATATAAGTATCATATTTATTTATTTATTTAGTTAGGTTGGCTCCACGCACTTGAGGACTTCTGCTGAAATGCCATCACTACCTGGAGCCTTTCCACTAGATGATCAATGGCCTTGCTGAGCTCCTTTATTGAGGGCTGGGCATCAAGTTGAGTCAGCACAGGTAAAGCTGGAACTCTATTTAGGGCAGATTCAAAGACAACGTTCTGTGTTGAATAGAGTTCCAGTAATACTCAGTCAAGAGCTGCATCTGCTTGTCCTGTTCAGTGATCACCACTCTTGTCTTCGACTTGAGTGGAGCTGACATTGTGATTAGGGGTCCAGTGGCCTTTTTATACCTTCGTACATTTTTCGGCATCTCCCTTATCAGCACCAGAGTGAATTCTTCTGCACAGATCTACCCAGTATGTGTAGGTGCAAAGACGTGCGATCTTCCGGGCTACGTTCCAGGCATTTCTGAGTTTTTGCAACGTAACAGGTCCTAAGGCAGCTTTGAAGGCCGTTACGGCTTTTCTCTTTGCCTCCGTCACAGGCTACATTTTCTCTAGTGGGCTTCAAACCTGTCTGCAATTTGCCGTTCCTTCTTCCTAAGGACGGTAATGGAGGTGTTGTAAATGGTTTCGCGAAGGTGAGGCCATTTAAAATCAATATGTTCTGGTACATTTATTCCTGCATCATGGGGCTTGGAGACGTCTTTCTGCGAGGTATGATCTGTGAGAGTTGACCAAGCCTGTTATTGAGCTGCTCCCTGATCTCTGGGATATTAATATGGCATGTGTCTATGCGTGTTTTCCCCTTTCTCTTGAATTGGACAGGCTATTTTCTATAACACTTAGAACACAGATGCAAGTACAGGAAAAAAATCCACAAACGATGAGTCAATGTACATATTGTAAAATAATAAAACTCAAATGACACTGTCCAATTGAATTTAAATCATAACGATAAAATGCAATTGGCAAAGTATGGAAAATAACACGTCCGTTAAAGATCCAGAAAGATTAATGGCCGAACACTGTTTTTCCAAGACTACTGGTCCAAAAAACGAGAGTAAGTGTCTAAAATCGTGTTTTGTGGAGGTCCACCCACAAAACATCACGTGAACCAATCAGAAATAGGTGGGTGGACTCGTAAAGTCACGTGTTCGACTCCCGACCCTTCGTCCACAAAAGGCCGTTGATAGCGGCTTCGAGGGTCCGTCAAGGGGAGGGGTAGAGGGTTGGAGTGGGGTTAGAGGTGGTGTCACTTTGACGCAGATATGTCAAAGGCGTGGCTTAGATTTCTTCTGTCTTTGTCCAAACTCGTATTGCCAAGTAGAAAGACCAAAAGGGTGGTTAAACAGAGGCGATGAAAGGGGGCGCATTATGGCTAGACCAACAAATGAAAATTATTGCCCCCCTGCAACGTCGACATTCCCTATAGTCTCTTGTCAAAATTGCAAGCTCTTGTTATTGCGACCTGGAGCTTATGTAAGGCAACTAATTCAATTAGACTACACATTCCTCAGAAACCAAGCAGTCAGCTGCAAAATGAATATGTAAACAATGTAGTCTCTAAAAATAAAATAAAAAAATTACGGTTCTACATTAAATCGAGAAAAATGGATACATCAGGCATAGCTCCACTAAAAGACCAAAACAGTGAAACCTATAATGACAATGAATATAAAGCTAATATCCTCAGTATACACTTTGCATCATCATTTTGAAACCCAGGTGACGAAAAAAGCTTCTTCCGCCGTCCTTCTCCAAGTTTCCTTTGGTCTGCCTTTCCACCTTTTCCCTGGGGCGTCCATCTCAGTGCTGTCCTTGGGAGGGTGCCAGCTGACATTCTGCAGACGTGTCCAATCCATCTCCATCTCCTTGCTGAGGTGATTTCTGCTAAAGGGATTACTCCTGTTTTCTCACGTCGTAAATCCTCATTTGATATCGTGTTTGTCCATAAAATTTTGAGGAAGGCGAAGGCTTTGTGTCTGGAACACCTCTAGTTTCCTTTCTAAAGTATGTGTGGTTTTCCAGCACTCGGACACATACAGCAGGACGCTGACGTCATTGCTCTTAAATATCCTTATTTTTGTTTGGAGGCCAAGGCTCGACGTCCTCCATAAGGGTCTGAGCAGTGCAAAGGCCTGTTTTGCCTTACTAATTCTGCTGTTGATTTCCAGATCACAGTCGCCATTTGTTGTCATTTTACTGCCTAGGTAGGTACATTCCTTAACATCATCTATTTCTTCCTCGTTTATTGTGACAGGGGTGTTGATTGACTTATTGTTTCTCATTATCTTTGTATTCTGTCTGTTTACCCTGAGTCCTATGGTGCTTGCTATCTCATTTAGACTGTTTGTCTTTGTTTGAAAATCTTGATGTCTGCTGGATAGAAGGGCTATGTTGTCTGCGTAGTCAATGTTTTCTAGTATTGAGGAGAGAGATCATTGGATGCCTTGACGCTTGCCCTGTGTAGTCT
Organism: Anisus vortex; assembly: GCA_949126835.1. Classification (NCBI taxonomy): domain Eukaryota; kingdom Metazoa; phylum Mollusca; class Gastropoda; family Planorbidae; genus Anisus; species Anisus vortex. The sequence goes on from CASBPS010000011.1 coordinate 56,984, forward strand.
GTTGAAGTAACCAGTCTATTGCAAGAGCAAAAAGGGTGGGTGATAGGGAGTATCCCTGTTTAACTCCTGTCTTTACATAAAAGGAGTCTGAGAGCTCATTGTTGTGGATCACTCTGCATTCAACGTTTTCGTAAATGGATTGCATGATCTTTACCAGTATCTGTGGGATGCCATAGTGTCTTACAATTTTCCAAAGTGAGTCTCTGTGTAGGCTGTCAAATGCCTTTTCAAAATGTATAAACACTGTTTTGAAAGGGCTATTGCATTATTGTGTCTGCTCTAGGATCTGCCGCAGAACGAATATGTGGTCTATACATGACCTTTCTTTACGAAAACCGGCTTGCTCTTGGCGTATTATTTTTTGTCTACTGATGTGGTAATTCGTTGTAGGATGATGCGGCAGTAGATCTTACTAGTGAGGGACAGTAGTGTGATTCCTCGCCAATTGTTGCATTCTCCTAGGTCGCCTTTTTGGGGGGAGTTTTACAATTATGCATTTCCTGCAGCTCTCTGGTGCTGTCTCTTTGTCCCAGATATCTTGGAGTATAGGTTGTAGTACCCGCGGAGTTGCATTCTCTTCTGCCTTAAGCATTTCTGGACATATGCCGTCTTCTCCTGGGGCCTTATTGTTCTTTAGCTTTTGAATGACATCAGTGAAATCCTGTAGAGTTATGGGTTCCATATTTATATCTAGGTCTTTCTCTGCTTCAGGAATGTTTGCAAGTGTTGATGGATCTGCTCTGTTCAAAGCATCTTTAAAGTGTTCTCCCCACCTTCGAAGTTTGGCTTTCTCTTCTGTAATGGAGCTGCCATCTGCCGCTTTCATTGGAACGTCTTTAGTGTTCCCGTGGTCTCCACGCAGCTTCCTGGTGATTTGGTAGACTGTTCTCATATCTTTCTGTTCAGCTGCCCTTTCTGCTTTCTCAGCAAGCTGCTCAATGTACTGACGCTTGTCGTTTCTTGTGGACCTTTTGACCTGTTTGTCTTGGTCTCTATATTAAGATGCTGCTGTTTCTTTTAGCCTTGGGTGATTTTGAATCTAGGAGTTTCTTCTTTAGTTTCTTCCTCTCCTCGATCGCTTTCCATGTGTCTGCAGAAAGCCACGCCGTCTTAATTATTTTCTTGTATCATATTATGGTCTCTTTTGCCGTTTCTTTCATAGCTTTATTAAATGCCTCCACGCGTATTGCTGTTATCTTGAAGGATATTCCTTAGTACGGATTTGAATTTGTTCTTGATTGCTGTGTCTTTTAGTTGCTCGACGTCGAATTGCTGATTTCTTTTTCCTCCCATTCTGGTTTTCCTTAGCTTGAGGGATATTTTTGCTATCAGCAAGTTATGATCAATTCCTACATCTGCATGTTGCATCACTCTTAAGCCTGTAGGGATCTTTTCCATTTGCTGTTGATCATTATGTGGTCTATCTGGTTCTGGCTTTGTCCATCAGGTGAGGTCTATGTTAGTTTGTGAATCTTCTTGTGTTGAAAGCTTGTGCCACCAAAGATGAGGCTGTTCTATTCACAAAGACCCACAAGTCTTTCCCCATTGTCTGTGTTTTCGCCTATTCCTTGTCCACCCATAACTCTCTCCCTATTCTTGTTGTTGCTTCCTACCTTAGCGTTGAAATCCCCTTTCATGAGTAGAACGTCATGTCTCGAAGTGTCATCTAGGACTGATTGAAGTGAGCTGTAGAAGCGATCTTTGTCTTCTTCATCTGCTCCATCAGTTGGGGAATAAACGACTATCAGGGACAGTTTTGAAATCGTTGAATTCAGTCGTACTTAGAGAAGACGTTCATTAATGGGTTTCCATTGCAAGTGGATGTAAAAAGAATATATAACTAAAATGCTATCTCACAATACTTAGGTTTATACCAGAATATTGATCATGTTAATGGAACCCATAAACTAAAAAAACATTGAAACATTTGAGAAAAAAAAAGCGCTGCAAGGTTTATTATTACTGAATATTCACAACTTACAAGAGTAACACCAATAGTTGAATCACTAAACCTAAAAACACTAGAAGACTGAAAGGCAAAGAGTAAAGTAGTAATAATATACAATACAGTAAAATCTAATTTATCAATACAACCCAATAACAACATGTTGTTATGCTTACATAAACTTAAAGATAAAAACACTTTCCTTATCCCTTATGCGAGAACTAATGCATAAAAGTACTCTTTCTTCTTTAGTGGCTTTCGGGAATGGAACAGGTTGCATGAACATATCAGAAAAAAAAGCAATAACTTAACATCATTTGAAACATCAATAAAGATGCAAGACTAGACTCGGACCACGGATGAACGTAAGTTGCAATATTCGTCTTTATAAATGAAGCGTCTGTATTATAAGAAGATATATAAATATATATGTTATTATAAATTAATATTAATTTTTTTTATTTATTATGTATTATTTATTAAAACCTACAAAGAGCTAAGGGTGAGAAAAATTGTGGTAATACAAAATGCGAAATAAGACACAATAGAATATAAATTAGAAAAATAACCGCATCCATATGGCGCTAAGGAAATCTTCTAAAAAAAAAAGCCCCCCTAAGCTTGCATTATTTGTTTTTTTATAAATAGAATATGATTTGTTAAGTTCATTGTGGACGGTCTTATTTTGAAGTAATTTTAAACGCATTAGAGAGTGAAGACAACAACCACGGCATATACTTTCAGTGTGGTCGCTAGCTTGATGCACCTTCGATTAATAATTTTGGCCGGCGTCTACAAAAAGATCCAATGGCTCTTGCGATTCTAGTGTTTATTTACACATCTATGTCGATCGACTGGTTGTGAGAGGGTGCTGCCAAGGTATGTGAACATGTTCATGGTGTTGATCTTCTAGTCGTTAACAGTAATGGGTGGCTCAATATAGTCACAAGTCACAACCAGAGATGCAATGGTAAACACAAAAATAAAATAACAACTCTATATTAAAATAAATATTATAATTCCCCTGTCTACTCTGAATAGGCCTTAACTATTTTCATCACCACTTTATGACAATTAGTTGCTACAATCAATACAAAAACTGCAACATGTTGTACATGTATTTATGAATAGTGTGTTGCATTTCCAGAATTGTTTATTACACTTATACACTATATAATGGCTTATCTTGTCCAGTTTAAATATTATTTACCAAACAGTGACATCTATATGATCAAGAACAATGAATTTCATTTCTTGTATTCTGCTGATATGCTTTGTAACATTCACTATAGTTGGCTGCTGTAATGGTGAGTATTCAATAGATGTTGATGTTTGACAATGTTAGGAAAGTTTACTTTGAGATTGCATACAATCTTTTATATTAAACAGTGAAATCAAAGCTACTGTTTGTGCTTATTTTCTTTTATATTTATTATTCGTAGACCTCCGCGTTTTTTAAGCTATCTAACATTTTAGATTCATTACAGTCTAGCTGATCCTGCATTCAAAACTTAAAACTGAAAAAGTAACAATATTGTTTTACTTATATCAATATTGTTACGAAGATTAGTCGTGTAATAAATGCAATTATAGTTTTTAATACATTTTATATTATAAACAGGAAATGAATCCTAGTTTTTAGTTAGTTAGATTTCACTCGGGAATCCGTAAAAGATTTGTACATTATATTCCCTTCTTTATTTTAATAGTTAGTGGTTGATTTATTACTTAATAATTCCCTTCACTACGATAATATATTTGGTATTCTTTCCTTTATCTATATTTATATCTAATTGACTCGTATTTAATGTAGTTTCCTCAATTTGTTTTGAAGATCTTCAATTCAAATCTATTGTGTATTGAAGTATTGTATCGCTTGCTAGTGTATTTTTTGCACTTTATTTTTTTAGTAACAGTTAATAATTTAGATTAGGATTTCTTTTATCATATTTCTTCTTTGTGTCTTATTTTCCTTTTTGTAAATAAAGTTAATTGTTTAGTTTGTTAATAGGACTTTTATTCTTCCATCCAATATAATTTGTAATAGTTTTTAGATAAGTGTTCATTCATTCTTTGGTTAATATTTTCTAACGGCTTTCCTGCGATTCATACGCCTCCCAATAAATTCCTGGACACAAATATTAATTAGAGCCAGTATTCTATTTTATCTTAATTAGAAAATCCAGTATGATCGCAGGGATAACCGTAAAATAAAACACTTTAATGTAATAATATTTATTGTATCAATACAAACACATAGATATATAGATAGATAAATTTTGATGATGAAGGAATTGTAGAAATGTTTAATTAATTCACATCCAAGGAAAGAAGTTATTTTATTATATTTATTAACACTCAATGCATTCTTCCATTCTTATACGTCTTATTCTTGCAGACGACCTAACTAATCTAAACATTCTTATTGTTTATGACAAAAGATTGAGTTACTGACATATATATATATATAATTTTTAACTCGTAACAACGTGTAATAAATGTAAATAATACAATCAAAGGAATGCAAAGGTTTCAATATAAATACCTAATTCCTTTAAAAAGCTAATCTAATTAAAATTCGAAGGAAAGGCAATATCCAAAACAACATATATACATTAATTGTTGATATGTAACATATTACAAAACTTATGGGTGATAATTAAAGAAAAGAGGGAAATAAGCAACGTTGACCACAAAATATAGGAATTACAACTGTCAATACCAAAAAACGAGGATGATGATATGGGTATTATAAAAGGTAATTATATAAGAATAAGCCGATGTCATGAAGCATAATAAGTATATTATAAAATGATGTAGGCCTACCAAGAAAAATAGCGTTCTAAACAAAATTCCAGTACATTTTTTTCGTTTGGAGCTATTGATTAGGCCTAGTGTCTATGGAAGAGTAGTATACACTTTAAAACAATGTTTTAAAATACATTTTTTTTTGGTTCAAATTAATTATATTTCTTTTATTTTAAGGCGAAGACCAGTTTTGTGAAGCTGTGAAGTCTATTGTGGATAAAACGTATTCCCCAACTACTGCGTTGTCCCAGTGCCAGTCAGTTTCAAGGCAATGTCTAGAACAAGTAAGACTGTTGAGAAGTCATATTGAGACTATCAGCCAATCCATATTCCACACCCCGATTGTCTACAACAATAAGAAATATTTAATATCCAACTTCGCGCACAAGAACGTATCTGAAGCCATTACTTACTGCAATTTATTGGGCGGCTACTTGGCTGAAATTGATGACGTCAATGAATACAAGGAACTACAGAAGTTAGTTTCCACATCCGGAGAAAGCGTTGTGCTTATTGCCGGATCAGATGCACAAAACGAAGGTACCTGGATATTTCAACGCACCGGACAATCTGATAAGATATTAGACTGGGCTCAGGGTCAGCCAGATAATTATTTGGGGGATGAGGACTGTTTAAGTCTTTGGAAACAAGCGTACGAAGTAAAAATGAATGATCAAACTTGTGGCTTTCGAAATCTGGATAACAGGTTTCTGTGTGAGATACCAAACAATGTTTAAGATATAGTATTTAAAAACTCGTTATCGTAATGCTAACTGAATTCAATAAAATATTGTATTCTATGAAATTGTTTTTTATATTTTAAATGTCACTATGAATGTGGGCCAATTATTTTTGAAAAACTGTAATACATGTTTCTAACTGTGCTGTTATTTATACTATTGAAAAAATGTGTGTTTGTAAATTGTCAAATATTGATAAATTAACATTATTAAAAATACCAAGGCTAATGTTTCGCCATTTATATAAATATAAAAGGCGTTCTCTTGCATCAGTTACCTTTTCGACAAAACGTTATTATAAAGTTCACAATATATGTCATCCTTCCATCCTCAAGGGACGATGGCGCAGTCTCCTTCTTCTCTGCCTCTCTCCTTTATCCTGGCTCGTTTCTCTTTTACTTCTTTCTGTTAGGGTGGCTTCTGCAGCTTGAGTGCCCTCGCGCACCTTGAACCGCGAGGAGGTGCGTTCCTCAGGAAGGCTCTCCCACGTTTTGGATTCAAGTCGTGCCAGTAAAAATTTTTTGCAATCGTCTTTGACACGCAGGCAAGGGCGACCTCTCTTTCTTGTTCCGGCTGCCAGCTCTCTATACAGCAGGGCTCTTGGGATACGTTCCGTACCAATCCTGTGGACATGGCCTATCCATCGAAGGCGCCTCTCACTCAGGATTGAGTTTATACTCATCATATGGCTTTTCCTGAGCCCTTCCACATGTGTGACTCTTTTCTGCCATTTGATGTGGAGTATGCTGAGAAGGCATCGCAGGTGAAAGCTAATGAGCTGCTTTAATTGCTTAGCGTATGTAGCCCAAGTCTCGCTTTCATAGTTGAGTGTGCTTAGCACACACATCCTGGTAGACAGAGATTTTTGTCCTATCAGTGGGTTGGGAATTATCTTATACTCTTTGGTTGAGCCTTGCCATTAAAGATAATGCCTTGCTAAATCTGGTGTGCATTTCTTTTTCCAAGGACAGTGAGCTTGAGATGTTGCTGCCAAGGTAAGTGTAGTCCTCGACAACATCCAAAGTGTTTCCCTCAATGGAGATTGCTGGGAGGCATTTCTTCCCTCATAATATTTGGTCTTTTTTAGGCTTATTGTTAGGCCAAATTCTTTGCACGCCTCCGAGAATCTAGTGACCAGTTGCTGGAGCCCATCCTCTGTATGTGAAGCAAGAGCTGCATCATCAGCAAATAGCTATTCTCTGATTATTGTTATTGTTATTCTGGGGTTTCCTTTGCGGCTTTTTTCAAACCCCGCAGTTCAAGAGAGTTTTTGGTTCTGTGCCCAGCACCTGCAAGTTGTACTCCGGGATCAGGCTGCATTGAGTCAGGGCTGAGTTGTATCGAGGTGGGGCTGGCCTATGGTCCAATCACCGCCATCCACTGGGCCCTCCAAATGGTTATGACACTCAGTTGTGCCAATTAGTTTTTTAGATTCTGGGAATACTCAGTAGAATTGTCACATCCAGGATCCAGGCCCCTTCACGACTTTATACCCAGTCATCCCCATACTACCAACACCAGAGTTCCCCAGCAGGAGTTGCGCAAAACCTCTATCCAGGGTAGTGCAAGCTGGACCTCTGTCAAACAGCACCACAAAGGGAGGTACACGTTTTACGTGCCCGGGTTATACCCAATGCACAACCCACTATTAGTCGCCTTTTACGACATGCAAGTGGGGCTAGCAGTGGGGTTATTCTTTCACCTGGTCATTTCCAGGATCCCGATACCCACACGGGTAGCAGACGAACTACAACAAAAAAAACCACCTCCCCCAAAACTGAGACCCAATTACAAGACATTCGCATTTACCCCCCGGTAGGAGACAAAGGCAACCAAGAATTAAAACCTCTTTGAACAACAAAAGCCTAACCAAAACATCTAACCCGCTAGAACTTAAAGTAGGTGCACTAGAAACCACTGAAACCTATAAAGATACAGCCATCCACATCTATACAGATGGCTCAGCATTTAAAGCCACAATAAATGCTGGACTAGGCGCTTACCTGATCTTCCCTGATAAAAAATACCTTGAGATAAGTGCACCATGTGGGAACTATTGCACAAACTTTCAAGCAGAAGTAGATGCCATGATTATTGCCCTTGAGACAGTGTAACATAAATATAAAAACAAACATCTTGCCCCAACAGATATAGTCATTTTCACCGACTCGCAATCAGCACTTCAAACAGTAGCAAACGAAACCTCACCAAGCTTGAAAGAAATCACCCTATTAGAACACACTCTGGACTACCTCATAAGCACATACAACATCAACATAACTCTACAATGGATCCCATGACATATTGGCATACCATGAAATAATGAAAAAGCTGACAGACTAGCTAGAAAGGGAGCTAACATGGACCAATATGAAAGACCTGTCAGCTACAACACAGTGTGCAACATACTAAAAAACAACTTTAAGGAGGAATGGCTAAATCAATGGGCCCAGGGAACAACTGGAAGAAAAATGTACAGAGAAATGAATCAGCCCAACAAACAAGACAACACAAAGTTCCTCCCCCGCAAAGAACAATGCACTATATTCCAGTTGAGAACAGGACATATGGCACTCAACTCACCCACCTAAATGCAGACTTTGCCCCTGCCCACAAGAAACTGTAGATCACTTCCTGCTTGAGTGCCATGATGCACCTTGCTCCCCCCTCAACCTACCTTTACCAACACATTATACAGAAGCATTGAACGACTGAAAAGTAATTGTAAATATGTTTGTCTGGCATTGACTGCAAGAGAGCAAACAGCTCTGCAGACTGGCTAATAGGAGAAGAAGAAGAATTCTCTGATTAATACGGTTTCCACTTTGCTCTTTGCACGGAGCCGGGCTATGTTAAAGAGATTTCCATCGCTCTAGTATGGATGTTCACGCCCTCGGGGCAGTTCTTAAAAGTATATCGGGGGAGTACTGAGAAGAAGATACCAAAGAGTGTTGGTGCCAGGACGCAGCCCCTGTTTAACCCAACACATTGAAAATGGTTCTGATGTGGCGCCATCGAAGAGAACTGTGCTGTGTAATGTTGCTAAATAATACTTAGTACTCTGGGTGGACATCCAATCTCTTTCAGTATGCTAAGGAGTGCGGCTAAATAGGTCAAATGACTTTGTCAAGTCCATGTGTGCAAGGAAGAGGGCCTTCTGCTGTTCCCGGCATGTTTCTTGTAACTGGCGCAGTGAAAAAAACATATTCATAGTTGACCGACCAGCCCGAAAGCCGCATTGAGATTCTGGGAAGACGTTTAGTGACAGAGTTTGCAGGCGTGCCAGTACCACTCTTGCAAAGGCCTTTCCCACAATACTGAGTAGAGATATGCCTCGATTGTTATTACAATCGCTACGGTCACTCTTATTTTTGTAACTTTTATTATCTTGGCATCCCGCATGTCTTGTAGGATGTGGCCACGTTCCCAACAATCGCAGATGAGGTCGTGCATAGGCTTTAGTAATGCTGGCTTACCGCACTTGAGAACTTCTGGAGGGATGCCATCGTTACCTGGAGCCTTTCCACTACTAAGGTGATCAATGGCCTTGCTGAGCTCCTCTATTGAGGGCAGGGTATCGAGTTGATCCAGCAACTCTTTTTAGGACAGAGTCAGAGACAACGTTCTGTGTTGCGTAGAGTTCCAGGTAGTGCTCGGTCCAGCGCTGCATCTGCTTGTCTTGTTCAGTGATCACCACTCTTGTCTTCGACTTGAGTGGAGCTGACTTTGAGATTAGGGGTCCCGTGGCCCTTTTTATGCCTTCATAATTTTTTTTGGCCTCTCCTTGATCTGCAGCAGATTGGATACCTATGAACAGATCAACCCAGTATTTGTTGGCGCAGAAGCGTGCGGTCTTCCGGGCTATGTTCCTGGCATTTCTGAGTTTTTGCAACGCAACAGTTCCTGGGGCAGCTTTGTAGGCCATTAGGGCTTTTTCTATTTGCCTCCGTCACGAGTTCCATTATCTCGAAGTTGGCTTTAAACCAGTCTGCACTTTTTTATTTTTTTCTTCCCAAGGACGGCGTTGGAGGTGTTGTAAATGGTTTCGCGAAGGTGAAGCCATGTGATATCGATATGTTCTGGCACATTCTTTCCTGCGTCATGGGGCTTGGATACGTCTTTCTGCAAGGTAATATGTGTTAGGGCTGAACTAAGCTTGCTATTGAGTTGCCCCCTGATCTCTAGGCTATTAATATGGCATGTGCTTATGCTTGTTTACCCTTTTCTCTTTGAGTGGTGAAGCTTCATTGGGGTTATTTTAATTTTGCTTGCGACATTGAGTGGTCTGTGTCGCAGTCAGCACTGTGGTAGCTACGTGTTTAGAGTACACTGGCCAGTTGTGAGCGCCTGGTGAAAATGAGATCTAGCTTGTGCCAGTGTTTGGAGCGAGGGTGTCTCCATGACACTTTGTGGATGTCTTTGCATTTGAAAAAAGGTATAAGTTATACACAGGTTATGAGCGCTGCATAGCTCGAGCAGTCGCTGGCTATTGTCATTTATTTTGACAATGCCGTGTTTACCAATACTGGTAGGCCAGGCTTTGTGATCCGCGTCTACTCTGGCATTAAAGTCAAAAAGGAGGTATAGATTCTCATGTTTAAGGATATTTGCTACTACCGAATCCAGAACCTCACAAAAATGGTCTTTTGTTTCTGCTTCAGAGCAGCGTAAAGGCTGAGAATATGCGCTGCACCCATGGATGTTAGTAGTTTGATGCCGAGTATTCTCTCAGTGCCAAGTAACACATGTGCTTAATGTATGTCATTAGTGAGTTTTTAATGGCAAGCCAACACCATGTTGCCTTGGTCTGTATGAGGTTAATCTCTGCCAAAGGAACTCATAGTTTGCCTCACTTATTCTGCCATTGTCAGCCAGCCGTGTCTCCTGCAGGCATGCAATGTCAATGTTTATACTGGAGAGTTCCTATTAAATATATATATATGTAATAAATAATATATTTAACATTATTATACCATGAACTTATTATTTATTTAAATTTATTCAGCTTAGAGAAAAAGTTTGAAAAACACTATATAAAATAAATAATCCATCAATTGGGAATCTTATACATATTTATATACAGCCTTTAAACCTACCTGAGTGGTTAGCGTATCGAATTTCCATGCAGGAAATGTGGGTTCGATTCCCCATTCATTACTTTTTTTCTTCTTTTTTATTTATTAATATGACTTTTTAAAAACATTTTAAATAAGTTCAGGACTTAAAGCTTACCTAAAATATTTTCAGTAAGTAAAATATAATAACTATATTTTAGACGCATGCGGGAGACTGTTGTTCGATTCTCAGCCAGGGTTAGACTCAAAGTTGTTTTTTTTTTAAAAAGAAAGGCATATTTTGTTAACCCGCTTAGAATATTTATTATTTTCTTTAAATTATTTTCTTTAATGTTTTCAGTAGAAACAAAATAAGTATGTGTTTGAAGTTATTTTAGCTTTTGTTCATTGTAGTTTAAGCAATTTTTATTTGTACTGCTATAGCCTATGTATTTTACCCCGGCCAACGCCGGGATATTTAACTTGTATATATATATATATATATATATGGATATATTATCATAATCTCAACTCAAGATCTCGCCTGAAAGTCACAAGTCTGCTCAACACCGGCAATAACTCTAAAATATAATATTGCATAGTTTGTATTAGTAAAATCAAAAGAAATTATAAATAGTCTTATGTATATGATAGGGCAGAAACTTAATGTACGGTAAGTATCAGAGAATAAAATAAAAAATCGGTTATAAGGAAGTAACTCGTGGATTATAATCTAGTTAGAGGAGGTTACAAAATTATCTACCCTGAGTTGAAAGATAAAATATATAATTAATAATAATAATAATAATAATGAAGCTTATATAGCGCATATCCCGCAATCAGTTCTATGCGCTTAACAATTACATTTACAATTACAATTACAATTAACGATAATAACAATAACAGACAAATATTTAAAAATGTAAGTAGGCTAGGAGTCAATAATAAACAGGTGAGTCTTAAGTCCGGTCTTGAAAAGATTAAAGTTCGAGCTTTGTCGCAGCTGGAGTGGCAGGGTGTTCCATGCGGAGGGGCCGGAGTAGGAAGGCCCGCTGACCAGCTGTCACGAGTTTTGTCCGCGGGATCGTCAAATTGAGTTTGTGAGCAGCCGATCGAAGTGGGCGTGGTTTTGTATATATTTCCAGACAGGAAATTAGATAATCAGGGGCAGAGTCATTGAGGCATTTATAGCATAGAGATGCGAGTCTATATAAAATCCTATTTTGAATAGGGAGCCAGTGCAGAGAGTAGAGCAGAGGTGAAATGTGGTCGGACTTCTTCTTCTTTAGGACTAGTCTGGCAGCGCAGTTTTGAACGCGTTGGAGTCCTTGAATGGAAGCGGCAGGAAGGCCGGCCAGAAGAGAGTTACAGTAGTCCAAACGAGAGAAGAGGAGAGTGATGACGAGCTTGGTACAAGCTTCCGGAGTGAGGTAGGGACGGATAGTGGCAATACGTCGCAGGTGAAAAAAGCAGGTTTTAATCAGGAAGGAGATGTGGGGTTGCATGGACAGAGTGGAGTCCAGAAACATGCCAAGGCTCTTTACAGTTGGGGAGAAGGGCACAGTAACGTCACCCAACTGGAGGTCAGTCACGCTGAGGGAAGCAAGCTTCTGTCTCGTTCCTACGAGTAGGGCTTCGGTCTTATCGCTATTGAGCTTCAACTTGTTTTCTGTCATCCAGTTCTTGATGTCCAGGAAACAACAGGAGATAGAAGCAAGGAGCTCGTCGATGTCCTCAGGCTTGGCGCTGTTTAGGAGCTGGGTGTCATCAGCAAAAAAGTGATAATTAAGGTTGTGTCGCTCGATGACGAAGGAAAGTGGTTGGGTGTACAAAGTGAAGAGGACTGGGCCGAGGACGGACCCCTGTGGTACACCATAGCGGACGGTGACGGGCTGGGAGGACAAAGATTAAGTAGTGACGGTCTGGGAGCGACCGTCGAGGTAGCTCTTCAACCAGGAGAGGGCTATATCATGAATGCCGAACGTGAAGCTGAGGCGATCGATGAGTAGGTGGTGGTCGATCGTGTCAAAGGCTGCGGACAAGTCCAATAACACAAGGGCGGAGACGAGACCTCTGTCTGCGGCGTTCAGGAGGTCGGTGGTGATCCGCAGTAGCGCTGTCTCAGTGCTGTGATTGGGGCGATATGCCGACTGGAACACGGGCATAAGCGAGTTCAGGGACAGGTGGACGTTCAATTGCTCAAGGATGATGCGCTCCAGGAGCTTGGAGAGGTAGGGGAGGTTTGATACTGGACGGTAGTTCCGGCATTCATTCACATCAAGTCCGGATTTCTTCAAGAGTGGGCGGACGATGGCGGATTTAAAACAGTTAGGAACGATGCCTGTGGAGAGGGAGGTATTAATGGTATCGGTGATGTACGGCAGGAGCTTGTCCAAGCACTGGGTGAACAGAAAGCCTGGCAGAGGGTCAAGCTCGCAGGTCTTGATGGGGGACTTCATAATGATGCGCTTAACATGGTCGATGGTGACAGGTTGAAAGCAGGTGAGAGGGGAGCCAGAGAATGCACTGGGAAAAATTGTTCGGCCTGCATGATTTCTTAAGAATTAATAATAAACATATAGTATATATTGACAACATAGGCTCATGTTCTCGCTTGAAGAGAAATAGGTTAAGGTCTGGTCAGCACTGGCAATAACTCCGAAAAAAAGGATTTTTCTAAATGGGTATTATTATAAGGTTGTAGAACAGGCCAAATGTCCTAAATGAGCTGCAGCATGACTGTAACGGATGATGTATCAGACAGGACAAAAATGTTGATCATTGTTTATTACTGAAAAAAAATCGGTAAGAAGGAAGTAACTCGTGGATTAATACTTAGTTAGACGAGGTTGCTTACTTATCTACCATGAGTTGACAGATACATAAAAATATCATAAACTGCACTGGGAAATGTTACATGACTTTTTAAGAAACGGGAAGTGTACATGACAGAGTTAGTTGTTGATGGAACAGCAATAGAGAAAGTCGACATCAAAATCGTGATGTCGCGAAATCAAAGTTTGTATAGACAATAAACGTAGCATGTTTTAAATAATTTTAATTTTGTATTCATAAATGTATCGGTTTTTAATTAGAGTCAGTAATGTATATTTATTTATTGTGTATAAATTGTTTGTTTAGAAAATGTATAAATATATCAATTAGAGTTATGGCGTTGAGATTATTTGTGTACAACAGTATTTGTTCACGTAGTCTCTAGAAATTTCTATTAGATAAACGGTAGGGTGATTGCAACTTTTTTAAAGATATGGAATAATACAACTAAGAAATAATCTAGAAACATCTTTTATTTATATTTTTGATTGTCGACTTACAATTACTTGCATGCTAAATGTATCCATGCTGATTTATATATTTTTTTTACAAGACTTTCTTTGGAGAATCCAAAATCATCTTGAACGGTAGAGATCTATGTAATAAAAACATTTAAAAAAACAAAAAGAAAAAAAAAACATTTGTGTTTGTATTTTTAATCCTTTTTTCGGGGTGTGTTTAAGAAATGGCCAAGGGCGATCGGCAATTGTTGGAATAAATAGGTTGTGAACAGATTATAAGCTTTTGTGGCCATACCGTAATTATCACATTAAGCCTATATTGATAGCTAATTATACTAAATTACCAAATCAGTATATATATATAATATATATATTGTCACTGTTATAGTTATTATAGAAAGTACGCATGTTGTTAGATGAGGAATAAGAATGGTGTGCATGTTATTATTATGTACGAGATTGCACCATGATATGAAAGGGAAGTACGCATGTTATATGTATGATATAGCAACGCTGGACCCTAAATACACTTCAGTTGAGATTTGGACTGTACATAAACAAGACGTGTATGAGATGGGTCTTCGTCCAAGTTTATCAGTCAAGAACAGAAAGTATTGTTGTGTTGATCTAGTGTATACCAATGTTGCAGCGACTAATTGATTAAAGAATTGAGTATTGATTTAAGGAGCCTTCGTTTACACTTTATGAACTAACTGTGTGTATTAGTCCTGTGACATATATATATATATATATATATATATATATATATATATATATATATATATATATATATATATATATATATACATATGATATAGATAAGCTAAAATTAAGTCAAGCTTACAGACAACATTTTAAATTCATCTTTGATATTGACCTATGAGTATATTTGTATAGGCATTTAACATAATATTTCTTCGATAGACATATAAGAGTATATTTCTGTCAAATCACATCCAACCCTCACACACGTCTGTATCATTGCAACATTTAGTTGAATGCGAGTTTGCATATTCAGAATTGTAAATATTTCTAAAAACACGCGTCATTAGATAACACGTGGTATAGTATTATATAGGCTATATGAGTTTTTTTATTATTTTTTTTTGTATTGTATCGTTGTACTTAACTCTGGCGTCTGTCCTAGGGGCCCCACTTGACTTCAGTGTCCGCATATAATGTTATGATAATAGTCTTTTTTTCACAGTCTTTCATTCGGCTGTGGTATTAATGAAAAAAATGTATGTTTTCATTTAAGTTAATTTTTTTTTTGTCTGGCTTCGAGATAAGTATGTAGGCCTACAAAAAAATAAACTAAGGCAAATTCTACATTTTTGGGCGAAAACGTTGCTAACTCTAAACACGAACATTACTATACAAGGTTTGAACTCGAACTAAGTTAAACTAATACTGGACATCACGAGGTAATAAGGTCCCGTAATCAGATTGTTTCCCCAAATAGATGAAAATAAACAGCAATCCTGCTTTTTCACGAGGTTCAGAAAGTTAATCCATGACTTACAAATATTATAAGAATCGTCATTGAAAAGTACTGTGGGGTTTTGGGGACATTTAGGGTCAAGGAGGGCACCATACTTAGGCTGGGAAATAATAGCCTACCCTTACGATAGATTTTAATCTTTGTGGTTTTCTGTACAAACACTATGTTACCGTGTGTGCTCCCACTTCCTTCCCCTGACTCGATAACACAAAAACGTGGGAAAAACGCCAAGGTCATGCGTGACGCATATCATTCTTGGATTTACCATTCCTAACCTTCACTCCCCCCCTCTCCCACCACCCCACGGCCAACACAAACGATGTAACATATATACGACAATAAATATCTAAGGGTCCAGTTTCCCTGATAAAAATCCCTTTCACGTGCGATTTTGAAATACAGCCGGTCGAGAAAGAAGTGTCTTTGATAGCTGGTCGTCTCACCCACCCCTTCCTCATCACTCACCGCTCCGATCATCCCCTCCGGCTAGGTTATATCTAACTCTACTTGTTAATCAATTGTCGAGGTTGGCCAACCGCAAACATATTGTACATGTTATAAAATGTCCCTTCTGATATCACGTGCCCAGAATTATTCTGGTAGAATGTAATTATGTTTTTAGAACAGTCTGTTGTAGAAAGATTGATTAAAGTGCTCGTCTGGCATGCAGCCCTGAGCCCTCTTTAGGGCTACTTCTAGTCTATACCTATGGTTACATAGACACTCCATATAACTTGTATTTGGGTTATATGATTCATCTGCACACGTCAATAATAAGTAAATCTGTAAATAATGTTCGATGTGTTACAATACGCCTTACATAATGATTGATGTAATACATTTGTCTGATGTCCAGTTGCAGAGTCAATTAGTCAGCAGTCTCAAGTCATCCTAAATAATAAACGCGCCACGAAACATGTAAAGAAATGATGTCTTAAAACATCATAGAAAGCACAAAATTATCAAAGCATCATCGGGGCCTGATACTCCGAGACACCTGCAAAACAAATCCAATGCCCCAGTACCCTGTATACCATGTTGAATTATCCACTAAGTCTTCACTGATAGCCTATGCTAAGTAAAGGCTCGGTGACTCTTCAACTTAGCCCAACATGCGACAAGTGATATCGTCTATTTATAACTCAAGTTTATAACAATCTGGTGGCTAAGAATGCCGAGGGAATCGATTAACAGGTCGTAGTTAGAGTTAAAAAGTAGGGTGGCGGTGGAATATTGCGGAGTTGCAATAAATAACATCTGCACTGGCAAGTTCTATTTATAGGCACAAATAAATCCTAAATTTGTCACACAGACAGACACTGACTAACACACACACACAAGCGCATATGCACACAAATACACATACATTCATACACACATACACATATACACACACATATATACACAAACACATACGCACACACACACATACACACACATACATACACACACAAATTCCGTGGGTTTTATATGATAATAATATAACTTGTTACTAGCCTAGCGACGCGAGGAATAAGCAAATTAAATATTCCGATTTCACAGTTAGCTAGTTGTGCAAATGAATAACTTGAATACACTTAAGAACCATGACTCATTTAGCAGACGACATATGTCACTAATGGATTCTGGCTCCTTATCAACGGGGAGTTAGTACAATTAGTTCACATCTAAGTATTACACTTTTTTTTAAACTATTTGGAAAAACAATAGATTTTAATAAAAATACTTTATAGTAATCACATACTCCATCTTTCGACATTATTGAGGTGATCAAATAATTATTTTATTATTAACTTCAATTTTCTACCTTGCAACAGTTTAGCTAAATGAAATTATCAATAAGCATAGCAATAAGCGTTGCAGTCTGAATTTCATAGTTAAAATATATATTCGGTTTATGACGAAAGTAAATATTATTAGTTTCGGTCTAAACCGAAAACAAACTGAAAGCTAACTTTTAGGCCACTTGCCTACTTTTAGCACCGAAACCGAATATGAAACTGAATTGCGGTCGGCCTCTAGTTTATGTTATTAAGCTAAAGCGTTGAGCTTAGCTTGTTGTGCATATTATCTTCTTCTTGTAACTACAATACAATACTTAAGAATCATTGTACTTGTTTAGCATAGCACACACCCACGCCAGAGGCAAATGCCAATATTAAATTATGGATCTTTTTTAACGGGGAGGAAGTACAATTAGTTTATATCTAAATATGAAACTTTCTCCAACCCACAAAATGGCATTTGAATTTTCTGGAATTAAATGCATTGAGATTGGATAAACAATGATTTAGCCACGGTAAAGGGCCACAATAAGGGTTGTGTAGTGTAGAGGTCGACCGAAACTAACTAATTGGTTTAACAGAAAACGAAATCATACTGAACCTTCTGCCGAAACCGAAATTAAAACGAAAATAGTCAATTAAAAGATTTAAAATGAATGGAAATTGTTTGAGTAATATTAACTAGTTTATGGGTATTATATTTAAGTAAACCATAGAACACGTACTGTACAGCTTCCTCAGCAAGGCCCTCCTACGTTTTGTGGTCATGTGTGCCAGTAGCAAGTCTTTTTAACAGACTTCTTTAAAACGTAGGCAAATGCGACCTCTTTTTCTTGTTCCATCTGTCAGCTCTCCATACAACAGGGCTCTTGGGTTACGTTCCAGACCCATCATGTCTGTGTTTCAGCGTGTTTCATTTTCTTCATGTCTATTTGAAGAGCGAGCTCCAGCTAAATTTTTTTCACTTATCAAAGATTTTTGTGCTAGAATATATTTTTTTGCATCTTGATAAGGTATATTTTTTTGAGTTTATAATTTTTGTATTTCCTTTTCTTCAATCCATCTCGGACATATTTTTAAGAATGACAGATGTTGTCCATCGCAGTTTATACATTTCATTTCTGCACTGCATGTTTCCATGCTGTGTCCTTCATTACCGCAACGTGGGCAGACATCATTTCTTTTGCAGTGTTTTTTCAAATGACCAAATTTTTTACAGGTATAGCACCTCATAGGGTTTGTTATGTAGTCTTCAATTTTGATGTTTAGAAATCCTACTTAAATTTACTTTGGAGGAGTTGGTTTATTAAAAGTTAAAATTATTGTGTTAGTAGCTATTTCGTTTTGATCTCTATTTATTTTAATTCTATAAGCTGAGATAACTCCTAGACTTTTAAGTTCCATTGCTATTTCATCTTCTGTACAGCATTCTTATTCTTTTGACGTTATAATTCCTTTTAATATGTTTAGGAAGGTATGAGGTTTTGTTTCTACCGCTATTCCTGCAATACTGGTTGTTTTCAATAAATTTTGGAGTGTGATTTTTTTTTTCACATTCCACCAGAATCTGTCCTGATCTTAATTTTTTTAAAGATTTGGGTGGTCCGGCCATCCCAGTTATCGTCTTTTCTATGACAAACGGTGATAGTTTTGTAAGTGGCTTTTCAGATTCTTTAGATGTAATGGTAATAAATCTTGGCCATATTTCTGAATTTGCGTCGGTGATCGAATCCTCATCTCTTTTTTTTGTCTCTCTGCTCTCCATTTATCAAGTGTTTGTGCTTGTATACACCCGCGGCTTAGCCGCTTCCTAAATTTTAGTAGCTAGTTTTATATTAACAATTAAAATTAAGCTTACAAAAATACTTCCTAATAAGTTTTAAAACTTAAAATAGGTAAGTATTTCCCAATAAAACTCTGTTGATAGACATTTTCATGTTTTGATAGTTATAGTGCACTTACCAGAAATAGGACTAGAATTTGGACTAAAAGTTGCATGTATTTTATAATTAAACTAGCCGGTATGTGCCCGGTCCTCCGAACCGGCTAAAAGTTATGTTTACATACACTCTAACTACTCAGGCAGTTATAATGAGATTGCCCGCATGACCTACGACACGAATTTAAACGTGAGGTAATTTTTTATTTGCCCGCTACAACATGAATTACCCGTTAAAATCATTACTCATCACCCATTATAACAATTACAAAATTGCCCGCTATAAATTACGACGCAAATTAAAACATGAATATATTTTGTTCTATTCATTGATTAAGAACATTCGACAGTACTTTTTTTTTTTTTTTAATGATTGTTTGATATATTTTTTTACGACAAACATTAAGTCGCAGAACTATGTTGTGTTGTTTTTGTTTATTTGCTATTTATTTATTTATTGTTGCTTTGGAAGCAAACTTAGAATTAAAATTTCTATTAAACATGTAAAACAATAACAAATGAAACCCACATGAAATAAAGTTTATAAAACGTATACGACACGAATTAAGACTTTAAAAAGTTAGTTCCGGCAATTTGAACATTGCCCGGCAAATTAAACATTGCCCGGTAATATAAACATTGCCCGGTAATTTAAACATTGCCCGGTAATTTAAACATTGCCCGGTAATTTCAACATTGCCCGGTAATTTAAACATTGCCCGGTAATTTAAACATTGCCCGGTAATTTAAACATTGCCCGATATTACAAACATTACCCGGTAATTTAAACCTTGCCCGGTAATTTAAACAATGGTTGTTACCAAGGCGATAAGCCTAAAGGTGCCCAGTTCTCGAAACTGGATAAAATAACCCATGGAGTTATAAACAATAGTCTTAAGCGGGGATAAAGTATTTTCCGGTAACTTAAACCATTTAAATATTGCATTCTACAAATTACGACGCAAATTAAAACAAAATTTTGTTCCCTTCTTTAACGCGTAAATACGCAAAATTTGATGACGCCATATAATTATAAGCTTAAATATAGAGTGTAACCAGGACCACTGCATTTAAATAAGCCTAGTAATGCGTCGGTATTACTTCCCGAAACAGAAAAAAAAAGCTAAATCTATTTGCTTTGTCCTATGTTTGTAAATTTTTAAATTATTAATTAGCTTTAAGTCATGAAGGCCTATTCACAGTGTGCAGCATTAAAGTAGTGATAGATTAAGAAAATCAACTAAAGTATTGGTAGTGTAAAGAATTTATGTTGTTTACGGCACGTAGGCAATTTAAACATCAAGAAAATTTGTTCCCGTCATTGAATTGAGATAAAAATCCATGCACATAGTTTGATGACGTCAATTTAAACATGAATGAAAAATGTCCCTTCATCGCTAAAAAATCCATGCGCAAAATTTGATGACGTCATAAAAATAATCTCAGCGTATCCTTTTTTTTCTAACTTTGTGACGAAAAACTATAAAAAGTTTTACTGGCAAAGACAATGTGAATCAAAAGTTGAGTTTTTTTCGCGTTTTTTGACCAAACTGACCACTGCGGTCATTTTAATTTTTTTTAAACCTTGACAGTGTTCACCGCCGTAACGCAAAGAATATTTGTAGCAAATTTCACGTTTTTATGTCCAGTATTTAAAAAGATTATGCGGTATGTACATACCCAGCCAGCCAGCCAGCCAGCCACATACATACATACATATTCCTTTTGAGATTTATATATATACAAGCCGTTATGTGCCCGGTCCTCCGAACCGGCTAAAAGTTAAGTTTACATACACTCTAACTACTCAGGCAGTTATAATGAGATTGCCCGCATGACATACGACACGAATTTAAACGTGAGGTAAATTTTTTTTTGCCCGCTACAACATGAATTACCCGTTAAAATCATTACTCATCACCCATTATAACAATTACAAAATTGCCCGATATAAATTACGACGCAAATTAAAACATGAATATATTTTGTTCTATTCATTGATTAAGAACATTCGACAGTACTTTTATTTTTTTTTTAATGATTGTTTGATATATTTTTTTTACGACAAACATTAAGTCGCAGACCTATGTTGTGTTGTTTTTGTTTATTTGCTATTTATTTATTTATTTATTGTTGCTTTGGAAGCAAACTTAGAATTAAATTTTCTATTCAACATGTAAAACGATAACAAATGAAACCCATATGAAATAATGTTTATAAAACGTATACGACACGAATTAAAACTTTAAAAAATTAGTTCCGGCAATTTGAACATTGCCCGGCAAATTAAACATTGCCCGGTAATTTAAACATTGCCCGGTAATTTAAACATTGCCCGGTAATTTAAACATTGCCCGGTAATTCAAACATTGCCCGGTAATTTAAACATTGCCCGGTAATTTAAACATTGCCCGGTAATTTAAACATTGCCCGGTATTATAAACATTGCCCGGTAATTTAAACATTGCCCGGTAATTAAACATTGCCCGGTAATTTAAACATTGCCCGGTAATTTAAACATTGCCCGGTATTATAAACATTGCCCGGTAATTTAAACATTGCCCGGTAATTTAAACAATGGCCGTTACCAAGGCGATAAGCCTAAAGGTGCCCAGTTCTCGGAACTGTATAAAATAACCCATGGAGTTATAAGCAATAGTCTTTTCCGGTAACTTAAACCATTTAAATATTGCATTCTACAAATTACGACGCAAATTAAAACAAAATTTGGTTCCCTTCTTAAACGCATAAATACGCAAAAGTTGATGACGCCATATAATTATAAGCTTAAATATAGAGTGTAACCAGGACCACTGCGTTTAAATAAGCTTAGTAATGCGTCGGTATTACTTCCCGAAACAGAAAAAAAATGCTAAATCTATTTGCTTTGTCCTATGTTTGTAAAGTTTTAAATTATTAATTAGCTTTCATGTATTCACAGTGTAAAGTATTAAAGAAGTGATAGATTAAGAAAATCAACTACAGTATTGGTAGTGTAAAATTTATGTTGTTTACGGCACGTAGGCAATTTAAACATGAAGAAAATTGGTTCCCATCATTGAGATAAAAATCCATGCACATAGTTTGATGACGTCAATTTAAACATGAATGAAAAATGTCCCTTCATCGCTAAAAAATCCATGCGCAAACTTTGATGACGTCATAAAAATAATCTCAGCGCATCCTTTTTTTTTTCTAACTTTGTGACGAAAAACTATAAAAAGTTGTACTGGCAAAGACAATGTGAATAAAAAGTTGTGTTTTTTTCGCGTTTTTTGACCAAACTGACCACTGCGGTCATTTTAATTTTTTTAAAACCTTGACAGTGTTCACCGCCGTAACGCAAAGAATATTTGTAGCAAATTTCACGTTTTTATGTCCAGTATTTAAAAAGATTATGCGGTACGTACATATATATTCCTTTTGAGATTTATATATATACAAGCCGGTATGTGCCCGGTCCTCCGAACCGGCTAAAAGTTATGTTTACATACACTCTAACTACTCAAGCAGTTATAATGATATTGCCCGCACGACCTACGACACGAATTTAAACGTGAGGTAATTTTTTATTTGCCCGCTACAACATAAATTACCCGTTAAAATCATTACCCATTACCCATTATAACAGTTAAAAAATTGCCCGCTATAAATTACGACGCAAATTATAACGTGAATATATTTTGTTCTATTCATTGATAAAGAACATTCGACAGTACTTTTATTTTTTAAAAAATGATTGTTTGATATATTTTTTTACGACAAACATTAAGTCGCAGACCTATGTTGTGTTGTTTTTGTTATTTGCTATTTATTTTTTTATTGTTGCTTTGGAAGCAAACTTAGAATTAATTTTTCTATTCAACATGTAAAACAAAAACAAATGAAACCAATAAGAAACAAAGAAGAAACTTAAAAAAAAATAATTTTGTTCAATGTAATCGCATAATGATATTTTACATACACTTTATCTACCCATGGAGTTATAATGAGATTGCCCGCTACACAGTTAATATATACGGCAATTAATAAAACCTTGCCCGGTAAAAAGTTTTTCGATGTATACGTCACAAATTTAAATGTGAATGACATTTTGTACGCCCGTTACAACCGAAACGAACTGCAACGTGAAATATTGCCCGCTAGAAACGAATTGAAACGTGAAATATTTCCCGCTAGAAAGATTTTAATGCGTATACGCCCGCTTCAAACGAATTGAAAAAGCTAAAAGTTATGTTTACATACACTCTTACTACTCAAGCAGTTATAATGAGATTGCACGCAACAACTACAAAAGTTTATATTTCGTATACGACACGAATTAAAACGTGAATATATTTTGTTCTATTCATTCATAAAATACATTAGCAAACATTGAAGCAAAGTTAATTTTAAATGAATACGCAAAATTTGATGACGTCATAACGAAAAGCCGGCTAGCTATCTCTGCGCAAACTTTGATGACGTCATCCTAAAAAAAATATCAACGCCATCCTTTTTTTTATTTTTTTAGCGCGATCGATCGAAAAACTATAAAAAGTTGGAACGGCAATTTTAACATGAACCCAAAATATGTCGTTTTATTCGCGTTTTTTGACCAAACTGACCACTGCGGTCATTTTAATTTTTTTAAAACCTTGACAGTGTTCACCGCCGTAACGCAAAGAATATTTGTAGCAAATTTCACGTTTTTATGTCCAGTATTTAAAAAGATTATGCGGTATGTACATACCCACATACATACATACATATTCCTTTTGAGATTTATATATATACAAGCCGTTATGTGCCCGGTCCTCCGAACCGGCTAAAAGTTATGTTTACATACACTCTAACTACTCAGGCAGTTATAATGAGATTGCCCGCATGACCTACGACACGAATTTAAACGTGAGGTAATTTTTTATTTGCCCGCTACAACATGAATTACCCGTTAAAATCATTACTCATCACCCATTATAACAATTACAAAATTGCCCGCTATAAATTACGACGCAAATTAAAACATGAATATATTTTGTTCTATTCATTGATTAAGAACATTCGACACTACTTTTTTTTTTTAATGATTGTTTGATATATTTTTTTTACGACAAACATTAAGTCGCAGACCTATGTTGGGTTGTTTTTGTTTTTTCGCTATTTATTTATTTATTGTTGCTTTGGAAGCAAACTTAGAATTAATTTTTCTATTCAACATGTAAAACAATAACAAATGAAACCCTTATGAAATAATGTTTATAAAACGTATACGACACGAATTAAAACTTTAAAAATTTAGTTCCGGCAATTTGAAAATTGCCCGGCAAATTAAACATTGCCCGGTAATTTAAACATTGCCTGCTAATTTAAACATTGCCCGGTATTATAAACATTGCCCGGTATTATAAACATTGCCCGGTATTATAAGCATTGCCCGGTAATTAAAACATTGCCCGGTATTATAAACATTGCCCGGTATTATTAACATTGCCCGGTAATTTAAACATTGCCCGGTAATTTAAACATTGCCCGGTATTATAAACATTGCCCGGTATTATAAACATTGCCCGGTAATTTAAACATTGCCCGGTAATTTAAACATTGCCCGGTATTATAAACATTGCCCGGTATTATAAACATTGCCCGGTAATTTAAACATTGCCCGGTAATTTAAACATTGTCCGGTATTATAAACATTGCCCGGTAATTTAAACATTGCCCGCTATAAATTACGACGCAAATTAAAACATGAATATATTTTGTTCTATTCATTGATTAAGAACATTCGACACTACTTTTTTTTTTTAATGATTGTTTGATATATTTTTTTTACGACAAACATTAAGTCGCAGACCTATGTTGTGTTGTTTTTGTTTTTTCGCTATTTATTTATTTATTGTTGCTTTGGAAGCAAACTTAGAATTAATTTTTCTATTCAACATGTAAAACAATAACAAATGAAACCCTTATGAAATAATGTTTATAAAACGTATACGACACGAATTAAAACTTTAAAAATTTAGTTCCGGCAATTTGAAAATTGCCCGGCAAATTAAACATTGCCCGGTAATTTAAACATTGCCTGCTAATTTAAACATTGCCCGGTATTATAAACATTGCCCGGTATTATAAACATTGCCCGGTATTATAAGCATTGCCCGGTAATTAAAACATTGCCCGGTATTATAAACATTGCCCGGTATTATTAACATTGCCCGGTAATTTAAACATTGCCCGGTAATTTAAACATTGCCCGGTATTATAAACATTGCCCGGTATTATAAACATTGCCCGGTAATTTAAACATTGCCCGGTAATTTAAACATTGCCCGGTATTATAAACATTGCCCGGTATTATAAACATTGCCCGGTAATTTAAACATTGCCCGGTAATTTAAACATTGTCCGGTATTATAAACATTGCCCGGTAATTTAAACATTGCCCGGTAATTTAAACATTGCCTGGTATTATAAACATTGCCCGGTAATTTAAACATTGCCCGGTAATTAAAACAATGGACGTTACCAAGGCGATAAGCCTAAAGGTGCCCAGTTCTCGGAACTGGATAAAATAACCCATGGAGTTATAAGCAATTGTCTTAAGCGGGGATAAAGTATTTTCCGGTAACTTAATTTTTTTACTTAAACCATTTAAATATTGCATTCTACAAATTACGACGCAAATTAAAACAAAATTTTGTTCCCTTCTTAAACGCATAAATACGCAAAATTTGATGACGCCATATAATTATAAGCTTAAATATAGAGTGTAACCAGGACCACTGCGTTTAAATAAGCTTAGTAATGCGTCGGTATTACTTCCGAAAACAGAAAAAAAATGCTAAATCTATTTGCTTTGTCCTATGTTTGTAAAGTTTTAAATTATTAATTAGCTTTAAGTCATGTATTCATAGTGTAAAGTATCAAAGTAGTGATAGATTAAGAAAATCAGCTACAGTATTGGTAGTGTAAAGAATTTATGTTGTTTACGGCACGTAGACAATTTAAACATGAAAAAAAATTTGTTCCCGTCATTGAGTTGAGATAATAAAATCCATGCACATAGTTTAATGACGTCAATTTAAACATGAATGAAAAATGTCCCTTCATTGCTATAAAATCCATGCGCAAAGATTGATGACGTCATAAAAATAATCTCAGCGCATCCTTTTTTTTTCTAACTTTGTGACGAAAAACTATAAAAAGTTGTACTGGCAAAGACAATGTGAATCAAAAGTTGTGTTTTTTTCACGTTTTTTGACCAAACTGACCACTGCGGTCATTTTAATTTTTTTAAAACCTTGACAGTGTTCACCGCCGTAACGCAAAGAATATTTGTAGCAAATTTCACGTTTTTATGTCCAGTATTTAAAAAGATTATGCGGTATGTACATACCCAGCCAGCCAGCCAGCCAGCCAGCCAGCCACATACATACATACATATTCCTTTTGAGATTTATATATATACAAGCCGATATGTGCCCGATTCTTCGAACGGGCTTTTAGTTTTGTTTTTGCAACATAAATAAAGTAGTACTTTTTGTGGTCAGTATTTATTTTTGTTTTGCACACTTTATTATACGCCAATTCAATATACAACTAAAAAGGAAAAACAAAAAATATTTTTTTTTTTTTATTTCTTGCTCAAAGCATGACCACTATGATCGAATTTTGTGAGTTTATTGGGTAATTAAACTCTTTCTGTAAAACAGAACTCACATGTCATTTAAAAAGTACTGTTAATTCAAAAATGATTGTTTGATATATTTTTTGCTACAACATTAGTCGTAGATCAATATTTATTTTTTTGTTTTTTTTTTGTTTTTGTTGGTGTTATTTGCTATTTATTTATTGTTGCTTTGGAAGCAAACTTAGAATTAAATTTTAAATTCAACAGGAAAAACAATAACAACTGAAACCGATATGAATCATAGTTTATACAACGTATACGACATGAATTAAAACTTTAAATAGTTGGTCCGGCAAATTCAAACATTGCCCGGCAATATAAAAATTTCCCGCTACATAGTTTATAAGACGTATACGATACAAATTAAAACTTTAAAACGTTGAGCTCGGCAATTTAAACATTGCCTGGCAATTGAAAAATTTCCTGCTACAAAGTTTATATGACGTATACACAGAATAGGTATAGAACAGAATGCACAATCCCTATATACGCAGTCACTGAAAGTTACCATTTTCCGCAATGCAGCGGTCGATAGAGACGCTACTATAATAAAATGAGAAAAGATATCTACGTCTGCCATAAATATATACAATATATATAGGGCCTACATTATCTTTAATTATAGGCTTACTTTTATATAAATTTGACTTCATTACCCATTTTGTTTTCAACATTATAGGATTAGGCCAATATGATGTAAAAATATTTATTACCCGATACTGATTTGAAAAAAAAAATGGCTTAGACGTAGCTCGGTACCGGTAACTAAATTGCTACGGCTACCGGTACATAAAAATATACTTTTTAAACCAAAATAAACTTTTAAAATTATGAAGGGAAATAGGCATATAATTCATAATGAGTTAATATGAGGTTGTTTATGCCGTTGTTTATCCTTTATGGAGTCAGGAAAGCCATGCAGTTTGACATGCTCTTTTTTACGATAATCAGTCGTTTTCGCATCATTGTTGTAGTTTATTACACAACCGTTTATGCACATTTTGCCTGAAACATTAGCTTTGGGTGTTTGAACTTGTAGATTTGAAGAAAAGGATGTTGTAGGC
Organism: Anisus vortex; assembly: GCA_949126835.1. Classification (NCBI taxonomy): domain Eukaryota; kingdom Metazoa; phylum Mollusca; class Gastropoda; family Planorbidae; genus Anisus; species Anisus vortex. Next base: position 84,787 of record CASBPS010000011.1, read on the forward strand.
TAAATAAGCATAAATATATAGTGTAACCAGGACCGCTGCGTTTAAATAAGCTTAGTATGGCGTCGGTATTACTGCCCAAAACAGAAATAAAATGCGATTGCGCATTCTGTTTTATACCTATTCCGTGGACATATACAACACGAATAAAAACGTGAAGGATTTTTGTATTTGCCAGATACAACGTAAGTTACCCATTAAAACCATTAATCATTACCATTATAACAATTAAAAAATATCCCGCTATAAATTACGACGCAAATTAAAACATGAATATATTTTTTTCTATTCATTCATAAAGTACATTAGCAAACGTTGAAGCGAATTTAATTAAAACGAATACGCAAAACTCGATGACGCCATAAAAAAAAAGACAGCCAGCTATCCCTGCGCAAACTTTGATGACGTCATCCTGAAAACAATCTCAACGCCATCCTTTTTTTTTATTTTCTTAGCGCGATCGATCGAAAAACTATAAAAAGTTGGAACGGCAAATTCAACATGAACCCAAAATATGTCGTTTTATTCGCGTTTTTTGACCAAACTGACCACTGCGGTCATTTTAATTTTTTTAAAACCTTGACAGTGTTCACCGCCGTAACGCAAAGAATATTTGTAGCAAATTTCACGTTTTTATGTCCAGTATTTAAAAAGATTATGCGGTATGTACATACCCAGCCAGCCAGCCAGCCAGCCAGCCAGCCACATATTCCTTTTGAGATTTATATATATACTAGCCGATTATGTGCCCGGTCCTCCGAACCGGCTAAAAGTTATGTTTACATACACTCTAACTACTCAGGCAGTTATAATGAGATTGCCCGCATGACCTACGACACGAATTTAAACGTGAGGTAATTTTTTATTTGCCCGCTACAACATGAATTACCCGTTAAAATCATTACTCATCACCCATTATAACAATTACAAAATTGCCCGCTATAAATTACGACGCAAATTAAAACATGAATATATTTTGTTCTATTCATTGATAAAGAACATTCGACAGTAGCCTACTTTTATTTTATTTTTTTTAATGATTGTGTGATATATTTTTTTACGACAAACATTAAGTCGCAGACCTATGTTGTGTTGTTTTTGTTTATTTGCTGTTTATTTATTTATTGTTGCTTTGGAAGCAAACCTAGAAATAAATTTTCTATTCAACATGTAAAACAATAACAAATGAAACCCATATGAAATAATGTTTATAAAACGTATACGACACGAATTAAAACTTTAAAAAGTTCGTTCCGGCAATTTGAACATTGCCCGGCAAATTAAACATTGCCCGGTAATTTAAACATTGCTCGGTAATTTAAACATTGCCCGGTAATTTAAACAATGGCCGTTACCTAGGCGATAAGCCTAAAGGTGCCCAGTTCTCGGAACTGGATAAAATAACCCATGGAGTTATAAACAATTGTCTTAAGCGGGGATAAAGTATTTTCCGGTAACTTAAACCATTTAAATATTGCATTCCGTAATAACGACGCAAATTAAAACAAAATTTTTGTCCCTTCTTAAACGCATAAATACGCAAAATTTGATAACGCCATATAATTATAAGCTTAAATATAGAGTGTAACCAGGACCACTGCGTTTAAAAAAGCTTAGTAATGCGTCGGTATTACTTCCCGAAACAGAAAAAAATGCTAAATCTATTTGCTTTGTCCTATGTTTGTAAAGTTTTAAATTATTAATTAGCTTTAAGTCATGTATTCACAGTGTAAAGTATTAAAGTAGTGATAAATTAAGAAAATCAACTACAGTATTGGTAGTGTAAAGAATTTATGTTGTTTACGGCACGTAGACAATTTAAACATGAAGAAAATTTGTTCCCGTCATTGAGTTGAGATAATAAAATCCATGCACATAGTTTGATGACGTCAATTTAAACATGAATGAAAATGTCCCTTCATTGCTATAAAATCCATGCGCAAAGATTGATGACGTCATAAAAATAATCTCAGCGCATCCTTTTTTTTCTAACTTTGTGACGAAAAACTATAAAAAGTTGTACTGGCAAAAACAATGTGAATCAAAAGTTGTGTTTTTTTCGCGTTTTTTGACCAAACTGACCACTGCGGTCATTTAAATTTTCTTAAAACCTTGACAGTGTTCACCGCCGTAACGCAAAGAATATTTGTAGCAAATTTCACGTTTTTATGTCCAGTATTTAAAAAGATTATGCGGTATGTACATACCCAGCCAGCCAGCCACATACATATTCCTTTTGAGATTTATATATATAGTAGATATGATATGATATGATATATATATGACAAGCCGTTATGTGCCCGATTCTTCGAACGGGCTTTTTTTTAGAATATGCTTGACACATTATAGTTTTTTAGTTTTGTTTTTGCAACATACATAAAGTAGTATGTTTTTTTTTTGTGGTCAGTATTTTTTACATTTATTTTTGTTTTGCACACTTTATTATACACCAATTCAATATACAACTAAAAAGGAAAAACAAATAATAATAATTTTTTTTTATTTCTTGCTCAAAGTATGACCACTATGATCGACTTTTGTGAGTTTATTGGGCAATTAAACTCTTTCTGTAAAACATAACTCACATGTCTTTTAAAAAGTACTGTTAATTCGAAAATGATTGTTTGATATATTTTTTTGCTACAACATTAGTCGTAGATCAATATTTTTTTTTTGTTTTTTGTTTTTTTGTTATTGTTGGTGTTATTTGCTATTTTTTTATTGTTGCTTTGGAAGCAAATTTAGAATTAAATTTTAAATTCAACAGGAAAAACAATAACAACTGAAACCGATATGAATCATAGTTTATACAACGTATACGACATGAATTAAAACTTTAAAAAGTTGGTCCGGCAAATTTAAACATTGCCCGGCAATATAAAAATTTCCCGCTACATAGTTTATAAGACGTATACGATACAAATTAAAACTTTAAAACGTTGAGCTCGGCAATTTAAACATTGCCTGGCAATTGAACAATTTCCCGCTACAAAGTTTATAAGACGTATACACAGAAAAGGTATAGAACAGAATGCACAATCCCTATATACGCACTCACTAAAACTTACCATTTTCCGCAATGCAGAGGTCGCTAGAGACGCTACTATAGTAAAATGAGAAATGATATCTACGTCTGCCATAAATATATACAATATATATAGGGCCTACATTATCTTTCATTATAGGCTTACTTTTATATAAATTTGACTTAATTACCCATTTTGTTTTGAACATTATATGATTAGGCCAATATGATGTAAAAATATTTATTACCCGGTACTGATTTGAAAAAAAAATGGCTTAGACGTAGCTCGGTACCGGTAACTAAATTGCTGCGGCTACCCGTACATAAATATATATACTTTTTAAACCAAAATAAACTTTTAAAATTATGAAGGGAAATAGGCATATAATTCATAATGAGTTAATATGAGGTTGTTTATGCTGTTGTTTATCCTTTATGCAGTCAGGAAAGCCATGCAGTTTGACATGCTCTTTTTTACGATAATCAGTCGTTTTCGCATCATTGTTGTAGTTTATTACACAACTGTTCGTGCACATTTTGCCTGAAATATTAGCTTTGGGTGTTCGAACTTGTAGATTTGAAGAAAAGGACGTTGTAGGCTAAATAAGCATAAATATAGAGTGTAACCAGGACCGCTGCATTTAAATAAGCTTAGTATGGCGTCGGTATTACTGCCCAAAACAGAAATAAAATGCGATTGCGCATTCTGTTTTATACCTATTCTGTGGACATATACAACACGAATAAAAACGTGAAGGAATTTTGTATTTGCCAGATACAACGTAAGATACCCATTAAAACCATTAATCATTACCCATTATAACAATTTAAAAATATCCCGCTATCAATTACGACGCAAATTAAAACGTGAATATATTTTGTTCTATTCATTCATAAAGTACATTAGCAAAGGTTGAAGCAAAGTTAATTTTAAATGAATACGCAAAATTTGATGACGTCATAACGAAAAGCCGGCAAGCTATCTCTGCGCAAACTTTGATGACGTCATCCTGAAAAAAATCTCAACGCCATCCTTTTTTTTATTTTTTTAGCGCGATCGATCGAAAAACTATAAAAAGTTGGAACGGCAATTTTAACATGAACCCAAAATATGTCGTTTTATTCGCGTTTTTTGACCAAACTGACCACTGCGGTCATTTTAATTTTTTTAAAACCTTGACAGTGTTCACCGCCGTAACGCAAAGAATATTTGTAGCAAATTTCACGTTTTTATGTCCAGTATTTAAAAAGATTATGCGGTATGTACATACCCAGCCAGCCAGCCAGCCAGCCACATATTCCTTTTGAGATTTATATATATACTAGCCGATATGATATGACAAGCCGTTATGTGCCCGGTCCTCCGAACCGGCTAAAAGTTATGTTTACATACACTCTAAATACTCAGGCAGTTATAATGAGATTGCCCGCATGACATACGACACGAATTTAAACGTGAGGAGATTTTTTATTTGCCCGCTACAACATGAAATACCCGTTAAAATCATTATTCATCACCCATTATAACAATTACAAAATTGCCCGCTATAAATTACGACGCAAATTAAAACGTGAATATATTTTGTTCTATTCATTGATAAAGAACATTCGACAGTACTTTTTTTTTTTGTAATGATTGTTTGATATATTTTTTTACGACAAACATTAAGTCGCAGACCTATGTTGTGTTGTTTTTGTTTATTTGCTATTTATTAATTTATTGTTGCTTTGGAAGCAAACTTAGAATTAAATTTTCTATTCAACATGAAAAACAATAACAAATGAAACCCATATGAAATAATGTTTATAAAACGTATACGACACGAATTAAAACTTTAAAAAGTTAGTTCCGGCAATTTGAACATTGCCCGGCAAATTAAACATTGCCCTGTTATATAAACATTGCCCGGTAATTTAAACATTGCCCGGTAATTTAAACATTGCCCGGTAATTTAAACATTGCCCGGTAATTTAAACATTGCACGGTATTATAAACATTGCCCGGTATTATAAACATTGCCCGGTAATTTAAACATTGCCCGGTAATTTAAACATTGCCCGGTAATTTAAACATTGCCCGGTAATTTAAACATTGCCCGGTAATTTAAACATTGCCCGGTAATTTAAACATTGCCCGGTAATTTAAATATTGCCCGGTAATTTAAACATTGCCCGGTATTATAAACATTGCCCGGTAATTTAAACATTGCCCGGTAATTTAAACATTGCCCGGTATTATAAACATTGCCCGGTAATTTAAACATTGCCCGGTAATTTAAACATTGCCCGGTAATTTAAACATTGCCCGGTAATTTAAACATTGCCCTGTATTATAAACATTGCCTGGTAATTTAAACATTGCCCGGTAATTTAAACAATGGCCGTTACCAAGGCGATAAGCCTAAAGGTGCCCAGTTCTCGGAACTGGATAAAATAACCCATGGAGTTATTAGCAATAGTCTTAAGCGAAGATAAAGTATTTTCCGGTAACTTAAACCATTTAAATATTGCATTCTACAAAATACGACGCAAATTAAAACAAAATTTTGTTCCCTTCTTAAACGCATAAATACGCAAAATTTGATGACGCCATATAATTATAAGCTTAAATATAGAGTGTAACAAGGACCACTGCGTTTAAATAAGCTTAGTAATGCGTCGGAATTACTTCCCGAAACAGAAAAAAAATGCGAAATCTATTTGCTTTGTCCTATGTTTGTAAAGTTTTAAATTATTAATTAGCTTTAAGTCATGTATTCACAGTGTAAAGTATTAAAGTAGTGATAAATTAAGAAAATCAACTACAGTATTGGTAGTGTAAAGAATTTATGTTGTTTACGGCACGTAGGCAATTAAAACATGAAGAAAATTTGTTCCCATCATTGAGATAAAAATCCATGCACATAGTTTGATGACGTCAATTTAAACATGAATGAAAAATGTCCCTTCATCGCTAAAAAATCCATGCGCAAACTTTGATGACGTCATAAAAATAATCTCACGCATCCTTTTTTTTCTAACTTTGTGACCAAAAACTATAAAAAGTTGTACTGGCAAAGACAATGTGAATAAAAAAATTGTGTTTTTTTCGCGTTTTTTGACCAAACTGACCACTGCTGTCATTTTAATTTTTTTAAAACCTTGACAGTGTTCACCGCCGTAACGCAAAGAATATTTGTAGCAAATTTCACGTTTTTATGTCCAGTATTTAAAAAGATTATGCGGTATGTACATACCCACATATATACATACATACATACATATTCCTTTTGAGATTTATATATATACAAGCCGGTATGTGCCCGGTCCTCCGAACGGGCTAAAAGTTATGTTTACATACCCTCTAACTACTCAAGCAGTTATAATAAGATTGCCCGCATTACCTACGACACGAATTTAAACGTGAGTAAAAATTTTTATTTGCCCGCTACAACATGAATTACCCGTTAAAATCATTACTCATCACCCATTATAACAATTACAAAATTGCCCGCTATAAATTACGACGCAAATTAAATCATGAATATATTTTGTTCTATTCATTGATAAAGAACATTCGACAGTACTTTTATTTTTTTTTATGATTGTTTGATATATTTTTTTACGACAAACATTAAGTCGCAGATCTATGTTGTGTTGTTTTTGTTTATTTGCTATTTATTTATTTATTGTTGCTTTGGAAGCAAACTTAGAATTAAATTTTCTATTCAACATGTAAAACAATAACAAATGAAACCCACATGAAATAATGTTTATAAAACGTATACGACACGAATTAAAACTTTAAAAAGTTAGTTCCGGCAATTTGAACATTGCCCAGCAAATAAAACATTGCCCGGTAATATAAACATTGCCCGGTAATTTAAACATTGCCCGGTAATTTCAACATTGCCCGGTAATTTAAACATTGCCCGGTAATTTAAACATTGCCCGGTAATTTAAACATTGCCCGGTAATTTAAACATTGCCCGGTAATTTAAACATTGCCCGGTAATTTAAATATTGCCCGGTAATTTAAACATTGCCCGGTATTATAAACATTGCCCGGTAATTTAAACATTGCCCGGTAATTTAAACATTGCCCGGTATTATAAACATTGCCCGGTAATTTAAACATTGCCCGGTAATTTAAACATTGCCCGGTAATTTAAACATTGCCCGGTAATTTAAACATTGCCCTGTATTATAAACATTGCCTGGTAATTTAAACATTGCCCGGTAATTTAAACAATGGCCGTTACCAAGGCGATAAGCCTAAAGGTGCCCAGTTCTCGGAACTGGATAAAATAACCCATGGAGTTATTAGCAATAGTCTTAAGCGAAGATAAAGTATTTTCCGGTAACTTAAACCATTTAAATATTGCATTCTACAAAATACGACGCAAATTAAAACAAAATTTTGTTCCCTTCTTAAACGCATAAATACGCAAAATTTGATGACGCCATATAATTATAAGCTTAAATATAGAGTGTAACAAGGACCACTGCGTTTAAATAAGCTTAGTAATGCGTCGGAATTACTTCCCGAAACAGAAAAAAAATGCGAAATCTATTTGCTTTGTCCTATGTTTGTAAAGTTTTAAATTATTAATTAGCTTTAAGTCATGTATTCACAGTGTAAAGTATTAAAGTAGTGATAAATTAAGAAAATCAACTACAGTATTGGTAGTGTAAAGAATTTATGTTGTTTACGGCACGTAGGCAATTAAAACATGAAGAAAATTTGTTCCCATCATTGAGATAAAAATCCATGCACATAGTTTGATGACGTCAATTTAAACATGAATGAAAAATGTCCCTTCATCGCTAAAAAATCCATGCGCAAACTTTGATGACGTCATAAAAATAATCTCACGCATCCTTTTTTTTCTAACTTTGTGACCAAAAACTATAAAAAGTTGTACTGGCAAAGACAATGTGAATAAAAAAATTGTGTTTTTTTCGCGTTTTTTGACCAAACTGACCACTGCTGTCATTTTAATTTTTTTAAAACCTTGACAGTGTTCACCGCCGTAACGCAAAGAATATTTGTAGCAAATTTCACGTTTTTATGTCCAGTATTTAAAAAGATTATGCGGTATGTACATACCCACATATATACATACATACATACATATTCCTTTTGAGATTTATATATATACAAGCCGGTATGTGCCCGGTCCTCCGAACGGGCTAAAAGTTATGTTTACATACCCTCTAACTACTCAAGCAGTTATAATAAGATTGCCCGCATTACCTACGACACGAATTTAAACGTGAGTAAAAATTTTTATTTGCCCGCTACAACATGAATTACCCGTTAAAATCATTACTCATCACCCATTATAACAATTACAAAATTGCCCGCTATAAATTACGACGCAAATTAAATCATGAATATATTTTGTTCTATTCATTGATAAAGAACATTCGACAGTACTTTTATTTTTTTTTATGATTGTTTGATATATTTTTTTACGACAAACATTAAGTCGCAGATCTATGTTGTGTTGTTTTTGTTTATTTGCTATTTATTTATTTATTGTTGCTTTGGAAGCAAACTTAGAATTAAATTTTCTATTCAACATGTAAAACAATAACAAATGAAACCCACATGAAATAATGTTTATAAAACGTATACGACACGAATTAAAACTTTAAAAAGTTAGTTCCGGCAATTTGAACATTGCCCAGCAAATAAAACATTGCCCGGTAATATAAACATTGCCCGGTAATTTAAACATTGCCCGGTAATTTCAACATTGCCCGGTAATTTAAACATTGCCCGGTAATTTAAACATTGCCCGGTAATTTAAACATTGCCCGGTAATTTAAACATTGCCCGGTAATTTAAACATTGCCCGGTAATTTAAATATTGCCCGGTAATTTAAACATTGCCCGGTATTATAAACATTGCCCGGTAATTTAAACATTGCCCGGTAATTTAAACATTGCCCGGTATTATAAACATTGCCCGGTAATTTAAACATTGCCCGGTAATTTAAACATTGCCCGGTAATTTAAACATTGCCCGGTAATTTAAACATTGCCCTGTATTATAAACATTGCCTGGTAATTTAAACATTGCCCGGTAATTTAAACAATGGCCGTTACCAAGGCGATAAGCCTAAAGGTGCCCAGTTCTCGGAACTGGATAAAATAACCCATGGAGTTATTAGCAATAGTCTTAAGCGAAGATAAAGTATTTTCCGGTAACTTAAACCATTTAAATATTGCATTCTACAAAATACGACGCAAATTAAAACAAAATTTTGTTCCCTTCTTAAACGCATAAATACGCAAAATTTGATGACGCCATATAATTATAAGCTTAAATATAGAGTGTAACAAGGACCACTGCGTTTAAATAAGCTTAGTAATGCGTCGGAATTACTTCCCGAAACAGAAAAAAAATGCGAAATCTATTTGCTTTGTCCTATGTTTGTAAAGTTTTAAATTATTAATTAGCTTTAAGTCATGTATTCACAGTGTAAAGTATTAAAGTAGTGATAAATTAAGAAAATCAACTACAGTATTGGTAGTGTAAAGAATTTATGTTGTTTACGGCACGTAGGCAATTAAAACATGAAGAAAATTTGTTCCCATCATTGAGATAAAAATCCATGCACATAGTTTGATGACGTCAATTTAAACATGAATGAAAAATGTCCCTTCATCGCTAAAAAATCCATGCGCAAACTTTGATGACGTCATAAAAATAATCTCACGCATCCTTTTTTTTCTAACTTTGTGACCAAAAACTATAAAAAGTTGTACTGGCAAAGACAATGTGAATAAAAAAATTGTGTTTTTTTCGCGTTTTTTGACCAAACTGACCACTGCTGTCATTTTAATTTTTTTAAAACCTTGACAGTGTTCACCGCCGTAACGCAAAGAATATTTGTAGCAAATTTCACGTTTTTATGTCCAGTATTTAAAAAGATTATGCGGTATGTACATACCCACATATATACATACATACATACATATTCCTTTTGAGATTTATATATATACAAGCCGGTATGTGCCCGGTCCTCCGAACGGGCTAAAAGTTATGTTTACATACCCTCTAACTACTCAAGCAGTTATAATAAGATTGCCCGCATTACCTACGACACGAATTTAAACGTGAGTAAAAATTTTTATTTGCCCGCTACAACATGAATTACCCGTTAAAATCATTACTCATCACCCATTATAACAATTACAAAATTGCCCGCTATAAATTACGACGCAAATTAAATCATGAATATATTTTGTTCTATTCATTGATAAAGAACATTCGACAGTACTTTTATTTTTTTTTATGATTGTTTGATATATTTTTTTACGACAAACATTAAGTCGCAGATCTATGTTGTGTTGTTTTTGTTTATTTGCTATTTATTTATTTATTGTTGCTTTGGAAGCAAACTTAGAATTAAATTTTCTATTCAACATGTAAAACAATAACAAATGAAACCCACATGAAATAATGTTTATAAAACGTATACGACACGAATTAAAACTTTAAAAAGTTAGTTCCGGCAATTTGAACATTGCCCAGCAAATAAAACATTGCCCGGTAATATAAACATTGCCCGGTAATTTAAACATTGCCCGGTAATTTCAACATTGCCCGGTAATTTAAACATTGCCCGGTAATTTAAACATTGCCCGGTAATTTAAACATTGCCCGGTATTACAAACATTACCCGGTAATTTAAACCTTGCCCGGTAATTTAAACAATGGTTGTTACCAAGGCGATAAGCCTAAAGGTGCCCAGTTCTCGGAACTGGATAAAATAACCCATGGAGTTATAAACAATAGTCTTAAGCGGGGATAAAGTATTTTCCGGTAACTTAAACCATTTAAATATTGCATTCTAAAAATTACGACGCAAATTAAAACAAAATTTTGTTCCCTTCTTTAACGCATAAATACGCAAAATTTGATGACGCCATATAATTATAAGCTTAAATATAGAGTGTAACCAGGACCACTGCATTTAAATAAGCCTAGTAATGCGTCGGTATTACTTCCCGAAACAGAAAAAAAATGCTAAATCTATTTGCTTTGTCCTATGTTTGTAAATTTTTAAATTATTAATTAGCTTTAAGTCATGTAGGCCTATTCACAGTGTGCAGCATTAAAGTAGTGATAGATTAAGAAAATCAACTAAAGTATTGGTAGTGTAAAGAATTTATGTTGTTTACGGCACGTAGGCAATTTAAACATCAAGAAAATTTGTTCCCGTCATTGAGTTGAGATAAAAATCCATGCACATAGTTTGATGACGTCAATTTAAACATGAATGAAAAATGTCCCTTCATCGCTAAAAAATCCATGCGCAAACTTTGATGACGTCATAAAAATAATCTCACGCATCCTTTTTTTTCTAACTTTGTGACCAAAAACTATAAAAAGTTGTACTGGCAAAGACAATGTGAATAAAAAAATTGTGTTTTTTTCGCGTTTTTTGACCAAACTGACCACTGCTGTCATTTTAATTTTTTTAAAACCTTGACAGTGTTCACCGCCGTAACGCAAAGAATATTTGTAGCAAATTTCACGTTTTTATGTCCAGTATTTAAAAAGATTATGCGGTATGTACATACCCACATATATACATACATACATACATATTCCTTTTGAGATTTATATATATACAAGCCGGTATGTGCCCGGTCCTCCGAACGGGCTAAAAGTTATGTTTACATACCCTCTAACTACTCAAGCAGTTATAATAAGATTGCCCGCATTACCTACGACACGAATTTAAACGTGAGTAAAAATTTTTATTTGCCCGCTACAACATGAATTACCCGTTAAAATCATTACTCATCACCCATTATAACAATTACAAAATTGCCCGCTATAAATTACGACGCAAATTAAATCATGAATATATTTTGTTCTATTCATTGATAAAGAACATTCGACAGTACTTTTATTTTTTTTTATGATTGTTTGATATATTTTTTTACGACAAACATTAAGTCGCAGATCTATGTTGTGTTGTTTTTGTTTATTTGCTATTTATTTATTTATTGTTGCTTTGGAAGCAAACTTAGAATTAAATTTTCTATTCAACATGTAAAACAATAACAAATGAAACCCACATGAAATAATGTTTATAAAACGTATACGACACGAATTAAAACTTTAAAAAGTTAGTTCCGGCAATTTGAACATTGCCCAGCAAATAAAACATTGCCCGGTAATATAAACATTGCCCGGTAATTTAAACATTGCCCGGTAATTTCAACATTGCCCGGTAATTTAAACATTGCCCGGTAATTTAAACATTGCCCGGTAATTTAAACATTGCCCGGTATTACAAACATTACCCGGTAATTTAAACCTTGCCCGGTAATTTAAACAATGGTTGTTACCAAGGCGATAAGCCTAAAGGTGCCCAGTTCTCGGAACTGGATAAAATAACCCATGGAGTTATAAACAATAGTCTTAAGCGGGGATAAAGTATTTTCCGGTAACTTAAACCATTTAAATATTGCATTCTACAAATTACGACGCAAATTAAAACAAAATTTTGTTCCCTTCTTTAACGCATAAATACGCAAAATTTGATGACGCCATATAATTATAAGCTTAAATATAGAGTGTAACCAGGACCACTGCATTTAAATAAGCCTAGTAATGCGTCGGTATTACTTCCCGAAACAGAAAAAAAATGCTAAATCTATTTGCTTTGTCCTATGTTTGTAAATTTTTAAATTATTAATTAGCTTTAAGTCATGTAGGCCTATTCACAGTGTGCAGCATTAAAGTAGTGATAGATTAAGAAAATCAACTAAAGTATTGGTAGTGTAAAGAATTTATGTTGTTTACGGCACGTAGGCAATTTAAACATCAAGAAAATTTGTTCCCGTCATTGAGTTGAGATAAAAATCCATGCACATAGTTTGATGACGTCAATTTAAACATGAATGAAAAATGTTCCTTCATCGCTAAAAAATCCATGCGCAAACTTTGATGACGTCATAAAAAAAATCTCAGCGTATCCTTTTTTTTCTAACTTTGTGACGAAAAACTATAAAAAGTTGTACTGGCAAAGACAATGTGAATCAAAAGTTGTGTTTTTTTCGCGTTTTTTGACCAAACTGACCACTGCGGTCATTTTAATTTTTTTAAAACCTTGACAGTGTTCACCGCCGTAACGCAAAGAATATTTGTAGCAAATTTCACGTTTTTATGTCCAGTATTTAAAAAGATTATGCGGTATGTACATACCCAGCCAGCCAGCCAGCCAGCCAGCCAGCCACATACATACATACATATTCCTTTTGAGATTTATATATATACAAGCCGTTATGTGCCCGGTCCTCCGAACCGGCTAAAAAATATGTTTACATACACTCTTACTCTTCAGGCAGTTATAATGAGATTGCCCGCATGACCTACGACACGAATTTAAACGTGAGGTAATTTTTTATTTGCCCGCTACAACATGATTTACCCGTTAAAATCATTACTCATCACCCATTATAACAATTACAAAATTGCCCGCTATAAATTACGACGCAAATTAAAACATGAATATATTTTGTTCTATTCATTGATAAAGAACATTCGACAGTTCTTTTATTTTTTTTTTATGATTGTTTGATATATTTTTTTACGACAAACATTAAGTCGCAGACCTATGTTGTGTTGTTTTTGTTTATATGCTATTTATTTATTTATTGTTGCTTTGGAAGCAAACTTAGAATTAAATTTTCTATTCAACATGAAAAACAATAACAAATGAAACCCATATGAAATAATGTTTATAAAACGTATACGACACGAATTAAAACTTTAAAAAGTTAGTTCCGGCAATTTGAACATTGCCCGGCAAGTTAAACATTGCCCTGTTATATAAACATTGCCCGGTTATTTAAACATTGCCCGGTAATTTAAACATTGCCCGGTAATTTAAACATTGCCCGGTAATTTAAACATTGCCCGGTATTATAAACATTGCCCGGTATTATAAACATTGCCCGGTAATTTAAACATTGCCCGGTAATTTAAACATTGCCCGGTAATTTAAACATTGCCCGGTAATTTAAACATTGCCCGGTAATTTAAACATTGCCCGGTAATTTAAACATTGCCCGGTAATTTAAACATTGCCCGGTATCATAAACATTGCCCGGTAATTTAAACATTGCCCGGTAATTTAAACAATGGCCGTTACCAAGGCGATAAGCCTAAAGGTGCCCAGTTCTTGGAACTGGATAAAATAACCCATGGAGTTATAAGCAATAGTCTTAAGCGGGGATAAAGTATTTTCCGGTATTTTAAACCATTTAAATATTGCATTCTACAAATTTCGACGCAAATTAAAACAAAATTTTGTTCCCTTCTTAAACGCATAAATACGCAAAATTTGATGACGCCATATAATTATAAGCTTAAATATAGAGTGTAACCAGGACCACTGCGTTTAAATAAGCTTAGTAATGCGTCGGTATTACTTCCCGAAACAGAAAAAAAATGCGAAATCTATTTGCTTTGTCCTATGTTTGTAAAGTTTTAAATTATTAATTAGCTTTAAGTCATGTATTCACAGTGTAAAGTATTAAAGTAGTGATAAATTAAGAAAATCAACTACAGTATTGGTAGTGTAAAGAATTTATGTTGTTTACGGCACGTAGGCAATTAAAACATGAAGAAAATTTGTTCCCATCATTGAGATAAAAATCCATGCACATAGTTTGATGACGTCAATTTAAACATGAATGAAAAATGTCCCTTCATCGCTAAAAAATCCATGCGCAAACTTTGATGACGTCATAAAAATAATCTCACGCATCCTTTTTTTTCTAACTTTGTGACCAAAAACTATAAAAAGTTGTACTGGCAAAGACAATGTGAATAAAAAAATTGTGTTTTTTTCGCGTTTTTTGACCAAACTGACCACTGCTGTCATTTTAATTTTTTTAAAACCTTGACAGTGTTCACCGCCGTAACGCAAAGAATATTTGTAGCAAATTTCACGTTTTTATGTCCAGTATTTAAAAAGATTATGCGGTATGTACATACCCACATATATACATACATACATACATATTCCTTTTGAGATTTATATATATACAAGCCGGTATGTGCCCGGTCCTCCGAACGGGCTAAAAGTTATGTTTACATACCCTCTAACTACTCAAGCAGTTATAATAAGATTGCCCGCATTACCTACGACACGAATTTAAACGTGAGTAAAAATTTTTATTTGCCCGCTACAACATGAATTACCCGTTAAAATCATTACTCATCACCCATTATAACAATTACAAAATTGCCCGCTATAAATTACGACGCAAATTAAATCATGAATATATTTTGTTCTATTCATTGATAAAGAACATTCGACAGTACTTTTATTTTTTTTTATGATTGTTTGATATATTTTTTTACGACAAACATTAAGTCGCAGATCTATGTTGTGTTGTTTTTGTTTATTTGCTATTTATTTATTTATTGTTGCTTTGGAAGCAAACTTAGAATTAAATTTTCTATTCAACATGTAAAACAATAACAAATGAAACCCACATGAAATAATGTTTATAAAACGTATACGACACGAATTAAAACTTTAAAAAGTTAGTTCCGGCAATTTGAACATTGCCCAGCAAATAAAACATTGCCCGGTAATATAAACATTGCCCGGTAATTTAAACATTGCCCGGTAATTTCAACATTGCCCGGTAATTTAAACATTGCCCGGTAATTTAAACATTGCCCGGTAATTTAAACATTGCCCGGTATTACAAACATTACCCGGTAATTTAAACCTTGCCCGGTAATTTAAACAATGGTTGTTACCAAGGCGATAAGCCTAAAGGTGCCCAGTTCTCGGAACTGGATAAAATAACCCATGGAGTTATAAACAATAGTCTTAAGCGGGGATAAAGTTTTTTCTGGTAACTTAAACCATTTAAATATTGCATTCTACAAATTACGACGCAAATTAAAACAAAATTTTGTTCCCTTCTTTAACGCATAAATACGCAAAATTTGATGACGCCATATAATTATAAGCTTAAATATAGAGTGTAACCAGGACCACTGCATTTAAATAAGCCTAGTAATGCGTCGGTATTACTTCCCGAAACAGAAAAAAAATGCTAAATCTATTTGCTTTGTCCTATGTTTGTAAATTTTTAAATTATTAATTAGCTTTAAGTCATGTAGGCCTATTCACAGTAAGCATCATTAAA
The DNA here is from genome assembly GCA_949126835.1 of Anisus vortex. Classification (NCBI taxonomy): domain Eukaryota; kingdom Metazoa; phylum Mollusca; class Gastropoda; family Planorbidae; genus Anisus; species Anisus vortex. The sequence goes on from CASBPS010000011.1 coordinate 100,992, forward strand.
GTAGTGATAGATTAAGAAAATCAACTAAAGTATTGGTAGTGTAAAGAATTTATGTTGTTTACGGCACGTAGGCAATTTAAACATCAAGAAAATTTGTTCCCGTCATTGAGTTGAGATAAAAATCCATGCACATAGTTTGATGACGTCAATTTAAACATGAATGAAAAATGTTCCTTCATCGCTAAAAAATCCATGCGCAAACTTTGATGACGTCATAAAAAAAATCTCAGCGTATCCTTTTTTTTCTAACTTTGTGACGAAAAACTATAAAAAGTTGTACTGGCAAAGACAATGTGAATCAAAAGTTGTGTTTTTTTCGCGTTTTTTGACCAAACTGACCACTGCGGTCATTTTAATTTTTTTAAAACCTTGACAGTGTTCACCGCCGTAACGCAAAGAATATTTGTAGCAAATTTCACGTTTTTATGTCCAGTATTTAAAAAGATTATGCGGTATGTACATACCCAGCCAGCCAGCCAGCCAGCCAGCCACATACATACATACATATTCCTTTTGAGATTTATATATATACAAGCCGTTATGTGCCCGGTCCTCCGAACCGGCTAAAAAATATGTTTACATACACTCTTACTCTTCAGGCAGTTATAATGAGATTGCCCGCATGACCTACGACACGAATTTAAACGTGAGGTAATTTTTTATTTGCCCGCTACAACATGATTTACCCGTTAAAATCATTACTCATCACCCATTATAACAATTACAAAATTGCCCGCTATAAATTACGACGCAAATTAAAACATGAATATATTTTGTTCTATTCATTGATAAAGAACATTCGACAGTTCTTTTATTTTTTTTTTATGATTGTTTGATATATTTTTTTACGACAAACATTAAGTCGCAGACCTATGTTGTGTTGTTTTTGTTTATATGCTATTTATTTATTTATTGTTGCTTTGGAAGCAAACTTAGAATTAAATTTTCTATTCAACATGAAAAACAATAACAAATGAAACCCATATGAAATAATGTTTATAAAACGTATACGACACGAATTAAAACTTTAAAAAGTTAGTTCCGGCAATTTGAACATTGCCCGGCAAGTTAAACATTGCCCTGTTATATAAACATTGCCCGGTTATTTAAACATTGCCCGGTAATTTAAACATTGCCCGGTAATTTAAACATTGCCCGGTAATTTAAACATTGCCCGGTATTATAAACATTGCCCGGTATTATAAACATTGCCCGGTAATTTAAACATTGCCCGGTAATTTAAACATTGCCCGGTAATTTAAACATTGCCCGGTAATTTAAACATTGCCCTGTAATTTAAACATTGCCCGGTAATTTAAACATTGCCCGGTAATTTAAACATTGCCCGGTATTATAAACATTGCCCGGTAATTTAAACATTGCCCGGTAATTTAAACAATGGCCGTTACCAAGGCGATAAGCCTAAAGGTGCCCAGTTCTCGGAACTGGATAAAATAACCCATGGAGTTATAAGCAATAGTCTTAAGCGGGGATAAAGTATTTTCCGGTATTTTAAACCATTTAAATATTGCATTCTACAAATTTCGACGCAAATTAAAACAAAATTTTGTTCCCTTCTTAAACGCATAAATACGCAAAATTTGATGACGCCATATAATTATAAGCTTAAATATAGAGTGTAACCAGGACCACTGCGTTTAAATAAGCTTAGTAATGCGTCGGTATTACTTCCCGAAACAGAAAAAAAATGCGAAATCTATTTGCTTTGTCCTATGTTTGTAAAGTTTTAAATTATTAATTAGCTTTAAGTCATGTATTCACAGTGTAAAGTATTAAAGTAGTGATAAATTAAGAAAATCAACTACAGTATTGGTAGTGTAAAGAATTTATGTTGTTTACGGCACGTAGTCAATTAAAACATGAAGAAAATTTGTTCCCATCATTGAGATAAAAATCCATGCACATAGTTTGATGACGTCAATTTAAACATGAATGAAAAATGTCCCTTCATCGCTAAAAAATCCATGCGCAAACTTTGATGACGTCATAAAAATAATCTCAGCGCATCCTTTTTTTTCTAACTTTGTGACGAAAAACTATAAAAAGTTGTACTGGCAAAGACAATGTGAATCAAAAGTTGTGTTTTTTTCGCGTTTTTTGACCAAACTGACCACTGCGGTCATTTTAATTTTTTTAAAACCTTGACAGTGTTCACCGCCGTAACGCAAAGAATATTTGTAGCAAATTTCACGTTTTTATGTCCAGTATTTAAAAAGATTATGCGGTATGTACATACCCACATACATACATATTCCTTTTGAGATTTATATATATACAAGCCGTTATGTGCCCGGTCCTCCGAACCGGCTAAAAGTTATGTTTAAATACACTCTAACTACTCAGGCAGTTATAATGAGATTGCCCGCATGACCTACGACACGAATTTAAACGTGAGGTAATTTTTTATTTGCCCGCTACAACATGAATTACCCGTTAAAATCATTACTCATCACCCATTATAACAATTACAAAATTGCCCGATATAAATTACGACGCAAATTAAAACATGAATATATTTTGTTCTATTCATTGATTAAGAACATTCGACAGTACTTTTTTTTTTTTAATGATTGTTTGATATATTTTTTTTACGACAAACATTAAGTCGCAGACCTATGTTGTGTTGTTTTTGTTTATTTGCTATTTATTTATTTATTGTTGCTTTGGAAGCAAACTTAGAATTAATTTTTCTATTCAACATGTAAAACAATAACAAATGAAACCCTTATGAAATAATGTTTATAAAACGTATACGACACGAATTAAATCTTTAAAAATTTAGTTCCGGCAATTTGAACATTGCTCGGCAAATTAAACATTACCCGGTAATTTAAAAATTGCCCGGTAATTTAAACATTGCCCGGTATTATAAACATTGCCCGGTATTATAAACATTGCCCGGTAATTTAAACATTGCCCGGTAATTTAAACATTGCCCGGTAATTTAAACATTGCCCGGTATTATAAACATTGCCCGGTATTATAAACATTGCCCGGTAATTTAAACATTGCCCGGTAATTTAAACATTGTCCGGTATTATAAACATTGCCCGGTATTATAAACATTGCCCGGTAATTTAAACATTGCCCGGTAATTTAAACAATGGCCGTTACCTAAGCGATAAGCCTAAAGGTGCCCAGTTCTCGGAACTTGATAAAATAACCCATGGAGTTATAAACAATAGTCTTAAGCGGGGATAAAGTATTTTCCGGTAACTTATACCATTTAAATATTGCATTCCACAAATAACGACGCAAATTAAAACAAAATTTTGTTCCCTTCTTAAACGCATAAATACGCAAAATTTGATGACGCCATATAATTATAAGCTTAAATATAGAGTGTAATTAGGACCGCTGCGTTTAAATAAGCTTAGTATGGCGTCGGTATTACTGCCCAAAACAGAGATAAAATGCGATTGCGCATTCCGTTTTATACCTATTCTGTGGACATAAACAACACGAATAAAAACGTGAAGGAATTTTGTATTTGCCAGATACAACGTAAGATACCCATTAAAACCATTAATCATTACCCATTATAACAATTTAAAAATATCCCGCTATAAATTACGACGCAAATTAAAACGTGAATATATTTTGTTTTATTCATTCATAAAGTACATTAGCAAAGGTTGAAGCAAAGTTAATTTTAAATGAATACGCAAAATTTGATTACGTCATAACGAAAAGCCGGCTAGCTATCTCTGCGCAAACTTTGATGACGTCATCCTGAAAAAAATCTCAACGCCATCCTTTTTTTTATTTTTTTAGCGCGATCGATCGAAAAACTATAAAAAGTTGGAACGGCAATTTTAACATGAACCCAAAATATGTCGTTTTATTCGCGTTTTTTTACCAAACTGACCACTGCGGTCATTTTAATTTTTTTTAAACCTTGACAGTGTTCACCGCCGTAACGCAAAGAATATTTGTAGCAAATTTCACGTTTTTATGTCCAGTATTTAAAAAGATTATGCGGTATGTACATAGCCAGCCAGCCAGCCACATACATACATATTCCTTCTGAGATTTATATATATACAAGCCGTTATGTGCCCGATTCTTCGAACGGGCTTTTTTTTAGAATATGCTTGACACATTATAATTTTTTAGTTTTGTTTTTGCAACATACATAAAGTAGTATGTTTTTTTATGTGGTCAGTATGTTTTAAATTTATTTTTGTTTTGCACACTTTATTATACACCATATCAATATACAACTAAAAAGGAAAAACACATAATAATAATTTTTTTTTATTTCTTGCTCAAAGTATGACCACTATGATCGAATTTTGTGAGTTTATTGGGTAATTAAACTCTTTCTGTAAAACAGAACTCGCATGTCTTTTAAAAAGTACTGTTAATTCGAAAATGATTGTTTGATATATTTTTTTGCTACAACATTAGTCGTAGATCAATATTTTTTTTTTTTTTTTTTTTTTTTTTTTTTTTTTGTTGGGTTTATTTGCTATTTATTTATTGTTGCTTTGGAAGCAAACTTAGAATTAAATTTTAAATTCAACAGGAAAAACAATAACAACTGAAACCCATATGAATCATAGTTTATACAACGTATACGACATGAATTAAAACTTTAAAAAGTTGTTCCGGCAAATTTAAACATTGCCCGGCAATATAAAAATTTCCCGCTACATAGTTTATAAGACGTATACGATACAAATTAAAACTTTAAAACGTTGAGCTTGGCAATTTAAACATTGCTTGGCAATTGAAAAATTTCCCGCTACAAAGTTTATAAGACGTATACACAGAATAGGTATAGAACAGAATGCACAATCCCTATATACGCACTCACTAAAAGTTACCATTTTCCGCAATGCAGCGGTCGCTAGAGACGCTACTATAGTAAAATGAGAAATGATATCTACGTCTGCCATAAATATATACAATATATATAGGGCCTACATTATCTTTCATTATAGGCTTACTTTTATATAAATTTGACTTAATTACCCATTTTGTTTTGAACATTATATGATTAGGCCAATATGATGTAAAAATATTTATTACCCGGTACTGATTTGAAAAAAAAATGGCTTAGACGTAGCTCGGTACCGGTAACTAAATTGCTGCGGCTACCGGTACATAAATATATATACTTTTTAAACCAAAATAAACTTTTAAAATTATGAAGGGAAATAGGCATATAATTCATAATGAGTTAATGTGAGGTTGTTTATGCTGTTGTTTATCCTTTATGGAGTCAGGAAAGCCATGCAGTTTGACATGCTCTTTTTTACGATAATCAGTCGTTTTCGCATCATTGTTGTAGTTTATTACACAACCGTTTATGCACATTTTGCCTGAAATATTAGCTTTGGGTGTTCGAACTTGTAGATTTGAAGAAAAGGACGTTGTAGGCTAAATAAGCATAAATATAGAGTGTAACCAGGACCACTGCGTTTAAATAGGCTTAGTATGGCGTCGGTATTATTGCCCAAAACAGAAATAAAATGCGATTGCGCATTCTGTTTTATACCTATTCTGTGGACATATACAACACGAATAAAAACGTGAAGGAATTTTGTATTTGCCAGATACAACGTAAGATACCCATTAAAACCATTAATCATTACCCATTATAACAATTTAAAAATATCCCGCTATAAATTACGACGCAAATTAAAACGTGAATATATTTTGTTCTATTCATTCATAAAGTACATTAGCAAAGGTTGAAGCAAAGTTAATTTTAAATGAATACGCAAAATTTGATGACGTCATAACGAAAAGCCGGCTAGCTATCTCTGCGCAAACTTTGATGACGTCATCCTGAAAAAAATCTCAACGCCATCCTTTTTTTAATTTTTTTAGCGCGATCGATCGAAAAACTATAAAAAGTTGGAACGGCAATTTTAACATGAACCCAAAATATGTCGTTTTATTCGCGTTTTTTGACCAAACTGACCACTGCGGTCATTTAAATTTTTTTAAAACCTTGACAGTGTTCACCGCCGTAACGCAAAGAATATTTGTAGCAAATTTCACGTTTTTATGTCCAGTATTTAAAAAGATTATGCGGTATGTACATACCCAGCCAGCCAGCCAGCCAGCCAGCCAGCCACATATTCCTTTTGAGATTTATATATATATACAAGCCGTTATGTGCCCGATTCTTCGAACGGGCTTTTTTTTAGAATATGCTTGACACATTATAGTTTTTTAGTTTTGTTTTTGCAACATACATAAAGTAGTATGTTGTTTTTTTGTGGTCAGTATTTTTTAAATTTATTTTTGTTTTGCACACTTTATTATACACCAATTCAATATACAACTAAAAAGGAAAAACCAATAATAATAATTTTTTTTTATTTCTTGCTCAAAGTATGACCACTATGATCGAATTTTGTGAGTTTATTGGGTAATTAAACTCTTTCTGTAAAACAGAACTCACATGTCTTTTAAAAAGTACTGTTAATTCGAAAATGATTGTTTGATATATTTTTTTGCTACAACATTCGTCGTAGATCAATATTTTTTTTTTTTTAATTTTTTTTTCGTTTTCGTTGGTGTTATTTGCTATTTATTTATTGTTGCTTTGGAAGCAAACTTAGAATTAAATTTTAAATTCAACAGGAAAAACAATAACAACTGAAACCGATATGAATCATAGCTTATACAACGTATACGACATGAATTAAAACTTTAAAAAGTTGGTCCGACAAATTTAAACATTGCCCGGCAATATAAAAATTTCCCGCTACATAGTTTCTAAGACGTATACGATACAAATTAAAACTTTTAAACGTTGAGCTCGGCAATTTAAACATTGCCTGGCAATTGAACAATTTCCCGCTACAAAGTTTATAAGACGTATACACAGAATAGGTATAGAACAGAATGCACAATCCCTATATACGCACTCACTTAAAGTTACCATTTTCCGCAATGCAGCGGTCGCTAGAGACCCTACTATAGTAAAATGAGAAATGATATCTACGTCTGCCATAAATATATACAATATATATAGGGCCTACATTATCTCTCATTATAGGCTTACTTTTATATAAATTTGACTTAATTACCCATTTTGTTTTGAACATTATATGATTAGGCCAATATGATGTAAAAATATTTATTATCCGGTACTGATTTGAAAAAAAATGGCTTTGACGTAGCTCGGTACCGGTAACTAAATTGCTGCGGCTACCGGTACATAAATATATATACTTTTTAAACCAAAATAAACTTTTAAAATTATGAAGGGAAATAGGCATATAATTCATAATGAGTTAATATGAGGTTGTTTATGTTGTTGTTTATCCTTTATGGAGTCAGGAAAGCCATGCAGTTTGACATGCTCTTTTTTACGATAGTTTTTTACACAACCGTTTATGCACATTTTCCTGAAATATTAGCTTTGGGTGTTCGAACTTGTAGATTTGAAGAAAAGGACGTTGTAGGCTAAATAAGCATAAATATAGAGTGTAACCAGGACCGCTGCGTTTAAATAAGCTTAGTATGGCGTCGGTATTATTGCTCAAAACAGAAATATAATTCGATTGCGCATTCTGTTTTATACCTATTCTTTGGACATATACAACATGAATAAAAACGTGAAGGAATTTTTTATTTGCCAGATACAACGTAAGATACCCATTAAAACCATTAATCATTACCCATTATAACAATTTAAAAATATCCCGCTATAAATTACGACGCAAATTAAAACGTGAATATATTTTGTTCTATTCATTCATAAAATACATTAGCAAACATTGAAGCAAAGTTAATTTTAAATGAATACGCAAAATTTGATGACGTCATAACGAAAAGCCGGCAAGCTATCTCTGCGCAAACTTTGATGACGTCATCCTAAAAAAAATCTCAACGCCATCCTTTTTTTTATTTTTTTAGCGCGATCGATCGAAAAACTATAAAAAGTTGGAACGGCAAATTCAACATGAACCCAAAATGTGTCGTTTTATTCGCGTTTTTTGACCAAACTGACCACTGCGGTCATTTTAATTTTTTTAAAACCTTGACAGTGTTCACCGCCGTAACGCAAAGAATATTTGTAGCAAATTTCACGTTTTTATGTCCAGTATTTAAAAAGATTATGCGGTATGTACATACCCAGCCAGCCAGCCAGCCAGCCAGCCAGCCACATACATACATACATATTCCTTTTGAGATTTATATATATATATGATGATATGATATGATATGATATATGATATGATATGATATATGATATATGATATAGTAGTACTAATTGATTTTTATCGTTTTTAAAAATAGGCTTACTATTCAGAATTTTATTTAGGCTAAGATCTATTTTGCAGATATAGTAAAGTTTAATAGATTAGTTTTACATTGACTTCGACTAGTATCGTTGTTTGTGCTATAAGCCTATTGTAGCGATATTATTGTTATAATGTATATAATGTTTAGTCTTAGACATCTTTTATTAGCTTAATAATAATAACAATACTAATAACGTTGGGTCTATTGAATTTTATTGTGTCTATTTTATAATTAATTATGTTTTATTACTATAATAATTAGCCTAGGTGTTTGTCTGAGTTTCTTTATTATGTCTTATAATTAGGTTTCTATTATTATTCTCAACTACTGGCCTAGACCTAGTAACCTTTATTCATACAAGTATTTTGTTAACAAACAATTTCACCGTAATTATATAATATTTTCTTTACATGTAATTTTGATAAAATAGTGGCTTGCAAGTTTAAATACGCTTCTTTTAGATAGGCGATTACGCTTACTACGTCAGCAAGGCACCCAAACTCCTGTAAAGGGGCACAATTTTGTCGGTGGCAGGAGCCAGAACCAGGGCCGTTTTGTTAACAGTCGGGTGAACTAAATACAGGACCAGCCGGTCTTAAAGTTATTGTGAACTTTCAGTTTATGCCTTGTTGAATAGGTAACTGATGCACGACAACGCATATTTTATTTATATAAAATGGCGAAACATGTGCCACGGTACATGTACTAATTTAAATTAATCAAGAACTGACAATATATAGACAAACATTCCCACTAGTACAAATAACAGCACAGTACGTAACATGTTTCAAAGTTGTTCCTACATAACTGTCCCACATTTATTGTGACATTTAAAAAATGAATCAAACAATAACATAAAATTCAATATTTTATTGAATTCATTTTGCATTTCGATAACGAGTGTTTGAAATACAATATCTTAAACACTATTCCAGATAATCTATATCTTAAACACTGATCCAGATAATCAATATTTTAAACACTGTTCCAGATAATCAATATTTTAAACACTGTTCCAGATAATCGATTTAGTTGGTACCTCACACATAAACCTTTTATCTCCACCTGAATAGCCACAAGTTACATCATTCATTCTGGCATCGTAAGTTTGTTTCCAAAGAACTAAACAGTCCTCGTTATTATAGTTATCTGGCTGGCCCGGAGTCCAGTCTATTACCTTAACAGGTTGTCCGGTGCGTTGAAAGATCCATGTTCCTTCCCTTTGAGCGTCGGAGCCACTAATAAGCACAAAGTCATGAACGTCTGTGGATAGAACCCAATTCCACAGAGTTCTGTATTCATCTGCGTCATCTATTTCAGCCAGGTAGCCGCCAATCTTTTCGCAGAACTGATTGGCATTTCGGTAGTCTTGGTACGCGAAGTTGGCGATTGCATAGGTCGAATCTTTGAAGACAATCGAGTGGCTGTATACAAGACGGTTATACCAACTGTCGAAAAACTGTTTATCGCCTTAAAAAAAGAAATAGAATTAATGAAAAACAAACAAAATAATTTTTAAAACATTATTTTTAAGCTTCTACCGCTATTCCTAAGAAACTAGGCCTAAACAATAGCTTCAAGAGAAAAAATAATTACTTGAATTTTCGTTAGACTCCTTTTTTTCCTAGTACATCCTATACTATAATCCTATACTATAATACGAGTTAAAAAATTGTATGTATATATATATATATAGTACCAGGTGACCGATCATTCGATCGGTAATAAAGAGCAGGCGCTTGTACCCTAACATCATGTGTATGTAAAACAAAAGTGCATAAATTTTAAAAATACTTCTTTACCAGACCAATAAATTGTAGGCCTATTTGTCTTTTTTCTTTTTTCTACTATGAATAACATGGGCTTTAAATTCTAACAGTCGAAGCAGATTTTTATTTGTGCAGTCTAATATCTAGATTTTGCCCGATAACCCCCCCCCCCCCCCCACACCAAAAAAAAAAGAAAAAACAGCTTAATCTCATTTTAAACAAAAAAAAAAACATGTAGGCTAAAGTCGTCAGTTTTAAATCCAACAGAAATATATGTCATTAAATCGCCAGGCTACAACGAATACATAAAAGTACTGCGCGTTTGTTTATGTGCAAGTCTAAAAGAGACTCGGGAACTGCCCTTCTACGCTCGCTCCACTGGCTCCGTTTGAAAGCCAGAATTGAGTATTAAGTGACGCTACTTTACCATCAGTGCATTTTTAACAACGAGTTTCCGTCCTATCTCAAGGCACTAATCACACCTTATGTCCCGCAAAGAACACTTCGTTCTGCAAACTTATCGCTTCTGGAAGAGCCCCGTTTCTCTCTGACGACCGTTGGCCTTAGAGCCTTCTCAGTATCCGGTCCGAAGGTGTGGAATCAACTTCCCATTCAACTGAGGCGAACAAGCTCTACTGTTACTTTCAAAAAGAACTTAAAAACTCATTATTTCAATATTTACCTTAGATAACATTTAACATGCTTTAGAAACTTACTGTCTTATTTATGGGTAGGGTCGGTTAATGCTACATTTATTTGTTTTGTCTTTTTTTAATCATCAATTTAGCTCTGTCACCTGGCCTAGGGTAATATCCGTATTCTTAGTTAACTTGTATGTTAAACGCGCTCTGAGCTTACATTATGTTTGTTGGCAGCGCTATACAAATATTATTATTATTATTATTATTATTTAAAAGACTGAAAATGAAAAGTTTAAATTTAAAATATCGTGAATTACGTTACAATTTTTAGTTCTTCTACCCCTTCTCCTATTGGTGTACGCTCGTTTGAATCTGTGGCGCCTTCACTGTGGAACGGCTTACCTGAGAAACTGAAAAACTCTGTGTCAAAAAAGGCATTCAAGATGAATTTGAAGACTTTTCTTTTCAACTAAATTGATCAAATACACATCCATCAGCAAAAAACTTGTTTGAAACTATTTTTAAATGTTATTGTCGTTTCGTGCCTCCATCTGCCGAAACCTTGTTTAAAACTATTTTAAAGTGTTTTTGTCGTTTTGATGTTGTGAGCGCGCTGAGCATGCTTTTATTAGCATGGAGTACGGCGCTATATAAATGACCAATTAATAATTAATAAAATTAATTAATTAACTTTAACAACTGTCAAACTTTCCTATAACATTATGTCAATTTTTTCAACTCCCTCCCTCAACCCATTCAAGCTAACAATGAGTTACGGCCGGCAAATATGTTTGATAGGAATTAAAAAGGTCTACGAATAAATGTAAATCGGGTAAAAACAATAGGCATAGTCTAACTGGAGAATCGAACCCGCTCGCACGCACAGCAGTCCTCTACGTTAACAACTTAGCTAGAGAAGGCACATGTCAGATGTGAAAAACTATTAGACAGTATATAGGACTAGGCCTAAATAAGTCAGTGACACAAACTCACAAATTGACCAATGGGGATCCGTGGGGACACAAACACGATCTTTTTATATATAGAGATTTTCAATGTTTTCAATGTATTATTCCAAACATTGTTTGACAAAAAAGTAAAAAAATATAGTTTGGTGTTAACATTATCTAATATCCTCCATTTGTGTTACTATTTAAAATAAACTATCGCGGCAAAATATAATATTGATTAATTAAAACAATGGTATGATAAACATTTATAATTTTTTTAAATTTATTTTGAGCATTAAACTTAAATACTAAATAATTAACGGTGAAATTAGGTTATTCATTGAAAAGACTGCAAATGAAAAGATTATAATATATATAGGCTACGTTAGATGATGTGTTTAATTCCTTCCCCCCTCCCCCCGCCCCTCAATAAAACTAACAGTATATTACACTTCTGACTATTTTTATAAGGAAAATACGAATATACTGAATACATCTTTTCTAGTTTACCAGATTTCGAATTGACAATGTTAACATATTCTAATATATCTTACTTTGGTAGGCCTTTATAAGCAAATCATATATATTTTTAATGAAACATTCGTAAACATATGCATTGAATTTTTAAAAAAGTGGATACTAATACAGTGTTTATTATTTACAGTGTAGAGTATACTGCTACATTGTATGCTATATACAGCGTAGTGTATACCGCTACAGTGAACACTATATACAGTGTAGTGTAATCTGCTACAGTGTGTACTATATACAGCTATTCATTGTTTAAACACAAAAATTTTTAGAGGTGTTTTTTTTTCAAAAAAATGTCAGATAAAAGAAAGTTAAAAATAGACATTTAGTTTGGTGAAACTTAATCTAATTCTGTTATTATTTAAACTATTATCTGACTATTAATTAATACGTAAATATTTATTTGTTTTTCTTTTTTTTTTAATTTAATCTAAAATATATTGAAGTTTAATCTAAAATATATTGAAGACGTTCTAATCTAAATAAGCCGCGAGGGCCGCATACTATCATTTGTCCACCCGCGCGTTACCCACTGACCGTAGTTCGGACACCCCTGCATTACATAAATTACACTTGGTCTTGCTTTAAATTATTTCTATCATCGGTGCGCAACAGTAGTTTAAACAAGAAATTAAACTTCTTTCTGCTGTAGCAAGCCTACGGGTATTCCCGAAACGTCATAACTGCGACGCAACAAAACACCGCTCTTGAAAGCCGCACTACATGTGGGTCGAGCAATGGCACTGTATATAGTGTTCACTGTAGCGGTATACACTACGCTGTATATAGCAAACAATGTAGCAGTATACTCTACACTGTAAATAATAAACACTGTATTAGTATCCACTTTTTAAAAAATTCAATGCATATGTTTACGAATGTTTCATTAAAAATATATATGATTTGCTGATAAAGGCCTACCAAAGTAAGATACATTAGAATATGTTAACATTGTCAATGGGCATTATTCACAAGTCCTTAGCGATAGCATTTTGGTCACGTGATGTACAGACTACAAACAAATAATGGCGTCTTTCGCCTCTATTTTATCTGTATCAATGCTTATTAAAAACATTGAATTTAGAGACATTATATAACGGCACAGATGTCTTAAACACTGCACATGGGTGTGATTATAACATATCCACATGAAAATGGTTTTTAAAAGCCAAGCATTGTTTAATCATGGAGAGATTTAGGCCTATTGACTATTGGGTGAGTGACATTCGAAGCGACAGTCGACACTATCGACATCGAAGTATACTATTGTAGACTATAGGCCTACAGTTCACAGAGTTAGCCTACCCTACAGAGTACGACTTGTAATGGTATAATTACCATATGTATGAATAGTGGAAGCAACATTGAAGAAAATGTCTGTCATGTGAACAGCATAGGCCTACTCGACAATTCAGGAAAAGTAGGTAGGCCTATTACTTTTAATTGTCTTCCTCATTTTTATTAGGCCTACGTTCCATTAAAATTGTACAAGAAGAGAAAGTTGACAGTTTAGTTTAGTTAACGTAAAGACTTTATTAAAGTGTAAAGTAAAGTAAATTGTAGCCTAGGCATTGATGAAATTAAACTGATTTAAGGCCGACCTATGAGGACTTATTTTATTTGATGAAATTATTTAGCCTAATCATCATATTTGAGTAATTTAGTAGGCCTATTGCCTATGGCGGCTATGGTATGTCCGGTATGATGATTTAGGCTAGACTTTCAGATTAGTTTTTTTTTTTTTGTAGTCACATTTCGTGACATATTGTAGACCTAGCTTTAATTTAATTGTCATTGATAGGAGAGTATATCCCCCATATACTATAGCCCTATCCTATACCTATAGTCTATAGGCATGTGATAAGATATAGGCCTAATCAAACCTATTAATAATTAGTCAATATTCATTGGCATGCTGCAGCTGGTATATAGGCTATAGTTATAGATTAGGCCATCATTATCTATAGGCTATAGATATATCAGCACCACTGCTTTGAATAGTCTTATTATCTTAGAACAGTTTTTTAAACTACATAAAATTAAAACTATTAAAAATACAAATGTAAAGCTTGATGCCAGTAGCCTTACATACTATAAGCCTATTGTTGTTGTTGTTCGTCCGTCGTGTTCGACAATGACCATTTTTTTGTAGTCCGATGGATGACTAATGATTTGCGCATGTTTGTTTGTTTAAAGTGAAGAAGAGTTGCACAGCGTCGACCTCACTCTCTCGTCTGGGCCCACCAGTTGCCAGTGGCAAGAACAAGTCTAGATTACCGGCGATGGGCTCAGATGCAGTGGATGACCAAGATGTGCTACGTGCCTCACCTTGCTCTACGCGCTCCACAGTGCGTTGCTGTAGTATTTTAGGATTAGCCTATATTGTATGATGAAGCCAATACACATTTTGGTGTGACGGCTATATAGTCCTATATATTAATATGAAATAAAACTAAAACTAAATGACTTTTTTTATTCTGTAGATATAGGCCTAGACTATGTAATATATATTTTTTACTTCATTAATATTTTTTCATGTAAAAGAATATTCCTCCCTTCAACTTCAACATTTGATATATGTTTCAATTCAGATAAAAATGCTACAAGTAAATCCTATATACATATATTAATATTGTATTTATATAAATATAGGACATAATAGGGCCTACCAGTATATAAATCCAACATTTATTTATATCAGGTTAAATCATATTATAATTGTTACAAAGTGTCAGCTATACCTATTTGTTACTGCATTAGATATATTAGTTAAGCAATAATAGTATTAATATATAAGGATAATATACGAAAATTTTATTATCTGCAAATTTAATGGATGTCTTGTTTTCAATTGACATTATAATTATTGAATAGGGGCATGGGGCCATGCAGCTGCACGTTCGGCTGGTGTACCAAAGTTCCTGGGTTCGAATCTTGGTTAAGTCTAGAATTTTTCCCATGTTGGGGTGTCCATAAGTCTACCCAGCTCTAATGGGTACCCGACATTAGTTGGGTAAATTAAAGGCAGCTGTGCATAGTGCTGTCCAAACAATCCCCTAGTATGCCGTGGCCACAGAAACTGGTGAATGCTGCCTCACCTGACCTATGGACCAATTTGGGTCCGACAGGCACTTTACTTTAGGCCTATTGAATTTAGAAGAAAAATGTATATGACGTGTTACATTTTGTTTCCCAACAGGTTATTGAAGCAGAATGTTGATGCAGGGTGCACAAAGACAGCTTGTTGCAAGTACAATTTTGGAAGTTTAGCTGCAATATAATCCTAGAGGAAAAAGAATTGTATATGTTGAACCCTAAGATCATCCTCCTCTATACATAATATCAGTCTACATCTAAATAAAATTCTATCTTTATTTACATCACATATTTTATTGTAATTTATGTTTCATTGAGAATTATTTATATATTAATTATATTTCAACTTTCAAAAAATTAAAAAAGAAACTAAAAATATTTTTCTTTTTTTTTTTGGAATTTAATACAATAAAAAATCTGAGTATAATGTCAGCACTTTTTCTTCCTTGAAAAATATATTATTGACCATCCTTTACTGGATATAATTGAAACACAGTCTTCTTTAACAGCACATGGTTAAATTTTCTGTAAGCAGTGTCATAAACTGATGCAAGAACTTTTTCTCATGTCTGGCAGCTAACATCATTTTGTATTTGATGATCCATATGGACATTTGTTTCAGTGATTGACACATTCAGTCTAAATAGAAAAAAAAAAAATTATAAACCAACATATTACATTTACAGCATAAATGTTCCCTTTCCAAATTGTAGCCTACTACAATACATAGTTTTCAAGATAATACTTAAAAAAATAAAATATTTATAAAACATATAATCATACCCAAACTTTTAACATATGTATGTTAATTTGTCTTATACTTATAGTAATGCAATGGAACTAAATATAATTTAGTTAGTTATTTCATTTTATTAGTGTAATTAATTATTTTATGTCCAATAAACATATGCACAATCAACAAAATTTAACACTAAAAGAAAAAGAAATGGCCCAAATTCATAATATGTCTATTTAATTATGCTTATCGGTCAATGGTAGGCCTATGTGATGAAAATGACTATGAAATGATCCACTTTTTAGCTGACCACTACATAAAATATAAATTAAAAATAATAAGAAGCCTTCTACTTCACTATGTGGAAGAAGATAAATAGTACTGGAAAAAAGGGGGGGGGGGATTGGGGTAGGCCCTACTTATTTAAAACTATAAAGGCATTAAGTTTTGTTGAATCATGTAAGTTTGAAGCAAAATTAAAAATTAATATACATAATATTAATATATATCATATATTCACTAAAATCAGTCCTATTTCTTTGGATGATGATTCCAAATAAATCCATCAGTCCCTCATCAATATTACCATTTAAATTGATTGAAATTTCTTCTGCACCGCCCTCTCATCTAACAATACCCGGTAACAATAATCAATTCAAGTTAAACACAAAAGTATAAAGAACACAGTAATTGCAAAAATACTGCTCAGTTCTTAATTTACTTATTAATTAAGTGGCCACATTGTTCTTTTGTTACCGTACCATTTTAACTTTAACAACAAGAGTAATAGATGCAAAATGGATTAATTCTGTACATAGGCCTATATAACTCTTAATATTTATATCCGATTTTATATAGGTTATTAAACATATATGGGAGTTAATTATTATAATATGAATTAGGCCTATAGGCACTATAGGTCCATGAACGCAGCACCGGGATGTGTCTAATGTTCATCCAAGGCAGAGCACTAGCCCCAGCTCTAGTCTAGGCTAAGCCTAATAATACTACAGACTATAGTCATTGTAACACAGGTCATATCATATTGTATAGCCTAATCAATATGGAATTTTTATACATATGACATAGGCCTACATAAATAGGCTATATATGATAGGCCCATAGTTAGCCTATAACTCGATCTATATATAGTGTAGGCTTAAATGTAGTAGGCCAAATGATTGTCTTTGCCGGCCTTAGCCTACCTAGCCGTTCAGCCTAAAGACTATAAAGCAGATTCGAAGCTCGTGCCTAAGCCTAATTTAAATAATTTTATATAGCCTAGCCTATAGGCCTACTTATATTATGTAGCCTTGTAGGCCTAATATATAAATAGTTTAATTAGCTTTTCATTAGCCTAGCAGATAGCAAATATCGCATTGGGTTGCATTTTATAATAAAAATAGCCTTATCATTATTAGATAGGCCTACGGGTTATAACATTTAGGCATAATAACAATAAATAATATTTTGGTCTTGGTTAAAGTTAAGTGGCAATTAATGAGTTGACAACTCAGTTGTAGGGTATTATCACACATACAAATTGAAATATGCATAAGATAATGATTTTTCTAATTTTATGAGATCATTTTATCATTGACTTAAGTCTTAAGCTAAGAAGATCTAGGCCAATGCAATGGCAAGTACACTTACCGTCGATCGCTTAGGCCTAGCAGTGAAAGGTTTAAACATGGAAATCTCCGTCTTCGTTTACGAAGTGTTTGGAACATAATATACTCTGTTATTATGTCTTCTTTTGGCATGCCATGCATTTAAGACGTTTGTATCTATCAGCGGATATCGATGAAAACATAGTTTATTTTTCTTTAGTGAAGATTTAACGTCGGAATCCTATCACACTAAGACAACTTCTTATAATTACTTCTTTATCATTATGTAAACAAACACTTCCTGATCGTACATCACGTGACCCGGAAATACTTGTGAATAATGCCCATTCGAAATGTGGTAAACTAGAAAAGATGTATCAAATTATTCGTATTTTCCTTTTAACAATAGTCAAAAGTGTAATATACTGTTAGTTTTATTGCGGGGGGGGGGGGGGGGGAATAAAACAAATCATCTAACGTAGCCTATATTATAATCTTTTCATTTGCAGTCTGTCAATGAATAACCTAATTTCACCTTTAATTATTTAGTATTTAACTGGCGTAGCCTAATGCTCAAAATTAAAAAAAAAGTAAAATGTTTATTATACCATTGTTTTAATTAATCGATATTATATTTTGCCTCGATAGTTTATTTTAAATAGTAACACACATGGAGGATATTAGATAAGGTTTACACCAAACTATATATATATTTTTTTTTTTGTCAAATAATGTTTGGAACAATACATTGAAAACATTGAACATAATAAATAAATATTTTTTTGTATAAGATTTTTTTTACAAGTGATTTACAAACTATACTTATGATTAATATATGTGCCCAAATAAGAAATATTACACTATGTTAAGAAGTCAATATGAAATCTGGTACACTAGTAAAAATGTACTATTACATTTATTTTTGACCTTTTTAATTTATATCAAACATACTTGCCGGCAGTAACTCATTGTTAGCTTGAATGGGGTGAGGAAGGGAGTTAACAAAATTGACATAATTTTATAAGACTGGTCACTCGAAAGTTTGACAGTTGTTAAAGTAGGGGAAGTGGTAGAAGAACTAAAAATTGTAACGTAATTCATGATATTTTAAAATTTAAACTTTTAATTTTTCAGTCTTGTAAATACATAACATAATGACATGAATGATATATATTTCTGTTGGATTTAAAACTGACAACTCTAGCCTACATGTTTTTTTGAGGATTTGAAATGAGATTACGCAGTTTTATTATTATTATTATTTTTTTAGATTTTTTTTTTTTTTTTTTTTTTTTTGGGGGGGGGGGGGGGGGGAGAATTATCGGGCAAAATCTAGACATTAGACTTCCCAAATTTAAATCTGCTACGACTGTTAGAATTCAAAGCCTATGTTATTCATAGTAGAAAAAAGAAAAACAACAAATACACTTTAATGGTCTGGTAAAGAAGTATTTTTTAAATGTATGCACTGTTGTTTAACATACACATGATGTTATGGTACAAGCGCCTGCTCTTTATTACCGATGGAATGATCGGTCAACTGGTACTTATATAATAATCATATAATGTTTCACGTCATTGGCTTATTCTTATGTAATAACCTTTTATAATACCCTCATCATCATCCTCGTTATTTAGCGGTGGCTATTTTAATTGCTAAATTTTATCGTCAACGATGGTTTTTGTTCTTTTCCCTCCGTTTTATTTTTAGACATCAACAATTAATGTATGCATGTTGTCTTTGATTTCACTGTGTAGCAGAAACGATTGTTTGCAAACTCAAAGTAAACTTTCCTAACATTGTAAAACATCAACATCTATTGAATACTCACCATTACAGCCAAATATAGTGAATGCTGCAAGACACATCAGCAGAATACAAGAAGTTAAATTCATGTTTTTTGTTCATACAGATGTCACTGTTTGCTGAATAATACTTGACTTAGGACAAGCTAAGCCTTTATATAGTGCCTTAGTCTAATAAACAATTCAACACCATATTCATAAATGAACATGTAATAAATACGTGTAAAAAACAATCCAACACAATATCCATAAAACACGAACAACATATTGCTTATTTTGGTATTGCTTGTGAGAATTAATTGTCATAAAGCAGTGATGAAAATACTTGACGCCTATTACGAAAACACTGGGTAATTATAATATTTTGATTTAGAGCTGTTATTTTGGCGCCTATTAGGAAAGGACAGGGTAATTATAATATTTTTTTTTTATTTAGAGCTGTTATTATTTCGAAACCGAAATCCGGTTTTGAATTTAGCTCGGTGTACAATATGTTCCCAACAGTCAACAGGTAAGCCGTAGCGGTGGCATAACCAGTGGATTGTGTACGCATCTGCATACGATGCATCCGGAATTAACATCGTCATCCTTTTCATGTGCTTCTTTATATTATGGTCAACAATAATCGGAAATATGATTATCCCTATTGAAAGCTATTATCGGTTTTAATCAATTAGCCCAGATTTTATTTTTGTTCCAAAGAATTGTTTGGTAAAGTGTACACAATTATAATAATATTGTATTCACACAAATCAACACCTTGAATGCCCTGCAAACACTAATTAAGTTTAAACTATTTTTTAAATATTCCTACAAAACTACGCACATTTGGCTTCTGCAAGTGCGCGGTGGGCAAAATCAGTTTTATAGAACCGAAAACCACTTTATTGAGCCACCCATTACTGTCAACAACTATAAGATCAATAACATGAACATGTTCACATACCTTGGCAGCACCCTCTCACAACCAGTCCACATAGATGTGTAAATAAACACTAGAATCGCAAGAGCCAGTGGATCTTTTGGTAGACTCTGGCCAAAAGTCTAGGATCGAAGGGCCAACAATCTGTCAGCTACATTGAAAGTATATGCCGCAGTTGTCTTTGTCACCATTTACTCTCTAATGCGTTTGAAAGCACCACAAAATAAGAACGCCCACAATGAACCTATATTTAGGAGTTGTTGTTTTTCTAGAAGATTTCCTTAGCACCATTCAGGTGCGGTTACTTCTCTTGGCTATACCTTGAGATTAGTGGCTCACGGAATTTTTCTAAGTCACTTTAAAGATATTTTTGTCCCGAATAGAAAAATTGAGGTTTGATTGATCGGTTCCATTTCTGCTATTATTTTTTAATGTTCAAAATTTGGTAATTTTACATGTTTTATGAAATGTTGTTACTTCACTTGAGCACTTTGTGTTGTAATTAAAGAATTAATCTAACAATTATTTGGAGAAAAACAATATCTACAGTTACGTCACCTTGATTTGTTTATTTTTAATTAATTTTTCCATGTACCAGCTACTTGGACCATATTTTTTCGCCTAGATATGTTAGTTTTTATGGTAGGTTTTAAGAGGGATTATAAGGGATTAGTAGGGTTCAGTAGGGATTAGTAGGGTTCAGTAGGGGGTTCAGTAGGTGTTTAGTAGGAAATTAATAGGGTTTCAGTAGGGTCAGGGTTTCTCTCTTTTATATATTTATATAGCGCCACACGTTTAAAGTTAAATTATTTTGCAGTAATCCAATGAATAAAAAGTTGACATTTTTTAGCCAGCTTCTGCCAAATGGCCAGTAAAACGGACACTGGCGTTGTATTAGGTTTGCAGAATTTTGATGCTTTGGCTTAGCTTAGGTTTCTCCAAACAACGACACGAGGGCTTCATGCGGCCGTCGAGGCCTTTTTTTATATACGAAAAAATATAATTACGGAAATTTACTTGTTTCCTGGCAAGGAGAGCCGCCTTTACGTAACCGTTACGTTTTTTCCTAATTGAAATAGAAGCGCATGTTACGCGGATGAATGATCGGACAGCTGCCCGCTGTTCAACCTCACAACTGTATGTGTTCATTGGAGGTTCGAATGAAGACAAACATAACTTAAATAGCATGTATGGACTCTATTACCAGAGGAGAGGATACATTAAATGAGTTGAAGAAAAAAATATTTACCGATTTTAACTTGGACAAGACTGACGTCAATTGCCTGACTGTGTATGTTTGTTTTAAAATAGTATTATTACTTTACTTCCTGGGCTTTTGCAATCAGATCAAACTTAAATTGTGGCATATTTTACTTGGTTATAATGTGTCCCCACAGTACTTTGAAGAATAAAAAAGAGAATAAGGAGGAACGAACATAAGTGGCATATAGTAAAGTATTACAATACAACTGACCAAGATATGGATATCTAGTATTAATTATTAGATTATTTTTTTTAAATTTATGTTGCTATTAGGGTAGATTTTATGGCTAGTCAGACTCCACCATGACTATATTTTCTAAAAATTACTGAATATAGCTGTGTTGTATACATCAAAATCTGGATTAATGCATGCTTAGGAGTTCCGAAATAAGCTGTTTTATTTTTAATGTTTGGAACTTTATTGTTAGTGTTTATGCTGATTCAGGGTTTTACTATTTAGTGTTAAAGAGTGTATTTTTAATTATTTTGATTGGTGATTATCTAGCTAAGGGTTTATTTAGGCCCAAGTTATTAACTTCTGGACTTGTCAAGGTCCGTCCTGGGTATGATTCTACAACGTATCCAGAACTGCGCAGCCCGACTAGTTCTCAAGAAGAAGAAGTCAAATAATATCAATCCTCTGCTACCCATCAACAACCGGATCTCATATAAGCTGGCTCCCCTCTGTTATAGTTGCCTAAATAACTGCGCCCCGGATTATCTTCGCTCTTGTATGGTGCTCTACACCCAGTCCGCTTCGTTCGGCTTCTGACGCGCTTACTCTGCGGATCCCTCGTGTGAGGCTAGTGTCCGCTGGCGAACGTTCATTTTCCTACACAGGACCGTCCGCTTGGAATCACCTCTCACTACAGCTTCGCCTGAACCCTAGCTATGACACATTCAGGAGCCGGCTGAAGACTCACCTATTTCGTCAGCAGAATTAGCGTATTACTACATATTTCGTTGTCTGTCTGTATTCTCTAACTGTCTGCGCATAGAACTGTCACCAACGGGATATGCGCTATATAAGCAACTTTATTATTATTCTTATTACATCAGCATGATTTTTTTCTGTACATGCACATTGGCTGATTGGCTGATATAAATAAGTGTGTTGTCAATATCTTAAATAATGTGGTGGTTAATTATTATCTGTTTATGGACATTTTAATGTTTGGGTAGTTTTAGGATTAGTTTAATGTATTTTATAATTAAATATAGTAGTACTAATTGATATTTGATCATAGGGCTGGTGAAGCAGCGTTCACCAGTTTCTGTGGCCACGGCATACAAGGGAATGTGTGGCCAGCACAATGCCCAGCCGCCTTTACTTTACCCCAACTAATTTTAGGTACCCATCAGAGCTGGGTAGACTCAGGCACACCTTCAAGTCCTGGGAAAGCATCCCGGCTTCACCAGGATTTGAACCCAGGACCTTCGGATCGCCAGTCAAACGCGCTGCCGCTCGGCTACCGTGCCCCCTATGATCACTGTGGTCCGAAGGGTACTTTACTGTTTAATTGATATTTATTGTTTTTTATATTTATATTTTGATTTAGGCTAAGATTTACTTTGCAGATGTTGTAAAGTTTAATAGATTAGTTTTAAATTAACTACGACTTCTAGCGTTTTTTGTCCTATAAGCCTATAGTAGCAATATTATTTTTTGAATATATTGTTTAGTTTAGTTTTGCCTTAGGCCTTAGAAAGCTTTTATTAGCTTCATTCCTGCGACGCAAAAGATGCCAAGCTGTATAGGTCTCCACAGACACAGTCCATTTTGCAGGGCTGGCCAAATCACAGGAGCGCAAATCTAATCGTCTTTAGAGACTATGGAGCCAATGAATGAATTAGCTTCATAATCATAATAATACTAATAACGTTGGGTCTATTGAATTTTACTTGGACTCTTTTATAATGTTTTATTACTATAATATGTGTTTGTCTGAGTTTCTTTATTATGTATTATTATTATAGGCTTAGATTATATTTTTTAACTACTAACCTAGTTCGTAAAAGTATTTTGTAAACAACCCATTTCACCGTAATTATAGAATACATTGATTACAGTTTTTTAATGTAATTTTGATATATATTGGCTTACAAGTTTTAATACTCTTTTTTATATAGAAGATTAAGCTTATTACGTCCGTAAGGCCCCAGACTCCTGCAAGGCGGCAGGGATTGGTCGGTGGCAGGAGCTAGAACCAGGGCCGTTTTGTTGGCAGTCGGGTGAACTAAATACAGGACCAGCCGGTCTTAAAATGTTTTTGTGAACTTTATGTTCATGTTTTGTTGAATAGGTAACTGATGCACGAGGACGCCTTTTATATTTATTTAAATGGCGAAACATGTGCCATGGTACAAGTAATAATTTAAATTAATCAAGAACTGACAATATATAAAAAATAAACAATATCCACTAGTACAAAAAACATCACAGTAAGTAACATGCATCAAAGTTGTTCCTACATAACTGGCCACATTCATATTTACATTTAAAATATATAAAAAAACAATTACATAGAATACAATATTTATTGAATTCATTTTGCATTACGATAACGAGTGTTTGAAAAACAATATTTTAAACACTGTTCCAGATAATCAATATTTTAAACACTGTTCCAGATAATCAATATTTTAAACACTGTTCCAGATAATCGATTTAGTTGGTACCTCACACATAAACCTTTTATCTCCACCTGAATAGCCACAAGTTACATCATTCAATTTTGTATCGTAAGGTTGTTTCCAAAGAACTAAACAGTCCTCGTTATTATAGTTATCTGGCTGGCCCGAAGTCCAGTCTAATATCTTAACAGGTTGTCCGGTGCGTGGATGGATCCATGTTCCTTCCCTTTGAGCGTCGGAGCCACTAATAAGCACAAAGTCATGAACGTCTGAGCCTCGAACGAAATTCCGCAGAGTTAAGTATTCAGCTACTTCATCTATTTCAGCCAGGTAGCCGCCAATCTTTTCGCAGAACTGATTGGCATTTCGGTAGTCGTCGTACGCGAAGTTGGCGATTGCATAGGTCGAATCTTTGAAGACAATCGAGTGGCTGTATACAAGACGGTTATACCAACTGTCGAAAAACTGTTTATCGCCTTAAAAAAAAAGAAATATAATTAATGAAAAACAAAAAAAAATAAATTTTAAAACATTGTTTTAAAGCTTCTACCGCTATTCCTATGAAACTAGGCCTAAACATTAGCTTCGAACGAAAAATGTTTATTTGAATTTTGTTTAGAACCCTATTTTTCCTAGTACATTATATAATAATCATATAATCATCGGCTCATTCTTATGTAAAAACATTTTATAATACCCTTATCATCATCCTCGTTATTTAGCAGTGGCTATTTTAATTGCTAAATTGTATCGTCAACGATGGCTTTTGTTCTTTTCCCTCTGTTTTATTATCACCAGTAAGTGTTGTAACATGTTACAACATCAACAATTAATGTATACATGTTGTCTCTATTTCACTGTTTAATATAAACGAATATATGCAATCTGATAGTAAACTTTTCTAACATTGTGAAACATCTATTGAATACTCACCATTACAACCAAGTAGAGTGAATGCTGCAAGACAAATCAGCAGCATACTAGAAGAGAAATTCATTGTTCTTGTTCATACAGGTGTCACGGTTTGCTAAATAGTATTAGGCTTAGGACAAGCTAAGCCTTAATATCGCGCCTAATTGTAATAAAGAAGTATGGAAATCCAACACAATATTCATAAATACACGAAGAACATGTAGTTTTCGTATTCCTGGTGGCAATTCATTGTCATAAAGTGGTGATGAACATACTTGACGTCTATTAAGGAGAGACAGGGTAATTATAATATTTATTTTTATTGAGAGATGTTAATGTATTATTGTTTTTGCTAGCAAATTGTTTAAAGATTGTGCTGTGTTTGCCATTGCTGGTTGTGAATAGGGATGTTAAACGAAAGCCGTAATACCGGATTCCGGTTTTGAAACCAAAATTCAGATTTGATTTTGTCTCGGTGTACACTATGCTCCCAACGGATAAGCCGTAGCGGTGGCAGTACCACTGGATTGTGTACGCATCTGCATACGAAGAATGCGGGATTAACATTGTCATCCTTTTCATATGCTTCTTTATATTATGGTCAACGACAATCGGAAATTTGATTATCCCTTTTGAAAGTTATTATCGGTTTTAATCAATTAGCCCAAATTGTATTTATATTCTAAAGAATTGTATGGTAAGGAGTACAAACTCATATTGCATTCACACAAATCAACCCCACGAATGCCCTGCAAACGCTAATTAAGTTTGAACTATTTTTATAGTAAACCTACAAAACTACACACATTTGGCTTCTGACAGTGCGCCGTTGGTGGGAGGGGGGGGGGGGACCAAAATCAGTTTTCAAACCGGTTTTATTGAACCGAAAACCAGTTTTACCATCCCTAGTTGTGACTTTATATATATATATATATATATATATATATATATATATATATATATATATATACATATATGATGTGATATGATATAATATGATATGACATGATTTAATATATGATATGATATGACTAGCAGATTAGTGCCCGATTCTTCAAACGGGTTATTTATAGACACATTATAGTGGGGTTTTTTTCGAAAAAAATAAAGTAGTATGATTTGTTCGTGTGTTGTTTTTTTATGGTCAGTATTTATTTATTTATTGTTGTTTTGCAGACTTTAATATACACCAGTTCAATTTACAACTATAAAGGGAAAAAAAGTTATTTTTCTTTCCCACTGTGATTAAATGGTGTGAGTTTATAGGGTACTTAAACTCTTACTGTAAAACAGAACTCACATGTCATTTTGACAGTACTTTTAATTTAAAAATGATTGTTTGATATATTTTTTACGATAACATTAAGTCGTAGACCTATGTTGTTGTTGTCTTTTTTGTTGGTGTTATTTGCTATTATTTGTATGTATTGTTGTTTTGGAAGCAAACTTATAATTAAATGTTAAATTAAACAGGAAAAACAATAGCAAATGATACCTATCTGAAACAAAGTTTATAAAACGTATACGACACGAATTAAAACTTTAGAAAATAGGTCCCGGCAATATAAACATTGTCCGGCTATATAAACATTGTCCGCTACAGAATCTATAAATCGTAGGCCTATACGACACGAATTAAGACTTTAGAAAGTTGAACCCAGCAATTTAAACATTGCCCGGCATTTGAACAATTTACAGCTACAAAGGTTAAAAGACTCATGCGACTCGAATTAAAACGTGAATGACATTTGTCACCGGCAGCTGAAAAATTTCTCCTTACAAAGTTAATTTAAGTTTTTTTTTTCTTGACCACTGTTATCTAATGGTGTGAGTTTATTGGGTAATTAAACTCTTTATGTAAAACATATCTCACATGTCATTTCGATAGTATTTTTATTTTAAAAATGATTGTTTGATATATTTTTTGCGACAACATTAAGTCGTAGACCTATGTTTTTTTATTTTTTTTATTTTTGCTTTGGATGCAGACTTAATATTACATTTTAAATTCAACAGGAAAAACATTAACAAATGAAACCCACCTGAAACTAAGTTTATAAAACGTATATGACACAAATTGAAACTTTAGAAAGTTGCCCTGGCAATTTAACCATTGCCCGGCAATTGAACAATATCCCGCCTACAAAGTTTACAAGACGTATACGCCACGAATTAAAACGTTAATGAATTTTTGTCACCGGAAATATAAAATTGACCCGCTATAAAGTTAATTTAAGTTGTTCACGACAAGTAGACAATTCCAACATGAATTAAACATGCACATAGTTTGATGACGTCAAATTAAATATGAATGAAATTGTTTCCCTTCATTAATAAAATTAATTTACAAAGTTTGATGACCTCATAAAAATAATCTCAGCGCATCCTTTTTTTTCAAATTTTGTGACGAAAAATTATAGAATAGTGGGACCGTCATTTTCAAAGTGAAACCAAAATTGTATTTTATTCCCGTTTTTTTTTACCAAACCGACCACTGCGGTCATTAAAGAAAAACTTCAAACCTAGACAGTTTTCACCGCAGTCACACAAAGAATATTTGTAGCAATTTTCACGTCATTCTGTCCAGTATTAAAAAAGATTATGGGTATGTTCATAGCAACCCACAAACATACATACATACACCTTTTGAGATTTATATATATGATATAATATGATATAATAATCATGAATGTTTTCATTTTATAAATCGAAAAAAATATATCCAGCTATGCAAATATATAATCGACATTATTTTGATAAGCCATACAGGTGGTCAGGCAGGAGCGACCATTTCTTTATCTAGCCACTGTCCGCACAGTCTAGTATTATGTGTTGTATAAACATATGAGTAGCCGCCAGTCGCAACGACAAAGAGCTTGTTTGATTTGATGACAAGAGATAGGAAGGGATTGCCGATTCTGTCAATGCTGTAAAGAACATGGCGACCATTGATCTATTGAACCACTCCACTAAGAACCGTCGCGTCTTCACTATCACTGACCGGCGGCCAAGAAAACACTCTATGCAATTGCACCACCAATTGATAAACAAAAAAATCGCAGCAATTGTAAAAATAACCAACTGCTGTGTCAATACTGTCAATACTTTAAAGGACAGGGCGACCATTGATATATATACATATATATATATAGTACCAGGTGACCGATCATTCGATCGGTAATAAAGAGCAGGCGCTTGTACCTTAACATTATGTGTATGTAAAACAACAGTGCATACATTTTAAAAAGACTTATTTACCAGACCAATAAATTGTATTTGTCTTTTTTCTTTTTTTTCTACTATGAATAACATAGGCTTTAAATTCTAACGGTCGAAGTAGATTTTTATTTGTGCAGTCTGATATCTAGATTTTGCCCGATAACCCCCCCCCCTCCAAAAAAAAAAACAACAACAACAAAAAAAAAAACAGCTTAATCTCAATTTAAACCAAAAAAAAACATGCAGGCTAGAGTTGTCAGTTTTAAATCCAACAGAAATACCTGTCATTTATGTCATTAAATCGCCAGGCTACAACGAATACATAAAAGTACTGCGCGTTTGTTTATGTGCAAGTCTCAAAGAGACTCGGGAACTGCCCTTCTACGCTCGCTCCACTGGCTCCCCGTGAAAGCCAGAATTGAGTAAAAAGTGGCGCTACTTTGCCATCAGTGCATTTTTAATAACGAGTTTCTGTCCTATCTCAAGGCACTAATCAGACCTTATGTCCCGCAAAGAACACTTCGTTCTGCAAACTCATCGCTTCTGGAAGAGCCCCGTTTCTCTCTGACGACCGTTGGCCTTAGAGCCTTCTCAGTATCCGGTCCGAAGGTGTGGAATCAACTTCCCATTCAACTGAGGCGAGCAAGCTCTACTGTTACTTTCAAAAAGAACTTAAAATGTCATTATTTCAATATTATTTACCTTCGATAATATTTAACATGCTTTAGAAACTTACTGTCTTATTTATGGGTTGGGTCGGTTAATGCTTCATTTATTTTTTATTATTTTTTTTTAATCATCAATTTAGCTCTGTCACCTGGCCTAGTGTAATATCCATATTCTTAGTTGTATGTTAAACGCGCTCTGAGCTTACATTATGTTTGTTGGCAGCGCTATACAAATATTATTATTATTATTTAAAAGACTGAAAATGAAAGGTTTAAATTTAAAATATCGTGAATTACGTTACAATTTTTAGTTCTTCTACCCCTTCCCCTATTGGTGTACGCTCGTTTGAATCTGTGGCGACTTCACTGTGGAACGGCTTACCTGAGACACTGAAAAACTCTGTGTCAAAAAAGGCATTCAAGAAGAATTTGAAGACTTTTCTTTTCAACTAAATTGATCAAATACACATCCATCAGCAAAAAACTTGTTTGAAACTATTTTAAAATGTTTTTGTCGTTTCGTGCCTCCATCGGCCGAAACCTTGTTTAAAACTATTTTAGAGTGTTATTGTCGTTTCGATTTTGTGAGCGCGCTGAGCATGCTTTTATTAGCATGGAGTGAGGCGCTATATAAATGACCAATTAATTAATTAACTTGAACAACTTTCCAATAACATTATGTCAATTTTTTCAACTCCCTCCCTCAACCCATTCAAGCTAACAATGAGTTACGGCCGGCAAATATGTTTGATAGGAATTAAAAAGGTCTACGAATAAATGTAAATCGGGTAAAAAAAATAGGCATAGTCTAACTGGAGAATCGAATCCGGGTCGCAAGCACAGCAGTCCTCTACGTTAACAACTTAGCTAGAGAAGGCACATGTCAGATGTGAAAAGCTATTAGACAGTTTATAGGACTAGGCCTAATTAAGTCAGTGACACAATAGGGATCCGTGGGGACACAAACACGATCTTTTTATATAGAGAGATTTTCAATGTTTTCAATGTATTATTCCAAACATTGTTTGACAAAAAAGTAAAAAAATATAGTTTGGTGTTAACATTATCTAATATCCTCCATTTGTGTTACTATTTATAATAAACAATCGCGGCAAAATATAATATTGATTAATTAAAACAATGGTATTATGATAAACATTTTTTTTTTTAATTTTGAACATTAAACTTAAATACTAAATAATTAAAGGTGAAATTATGTTATTCATTGAAAAGACTGCAAATGAAAAGATCATAATATATAGGCCTATAGGCTTCGTTAGATCATAGACTATAAATACATGGACCGCTTGCTTTAGTTTGTCTGCTATATGATGACTCGAAAGACTGCTTATTTCGGAATACCCGATTCTAAATGAAGTCATTGTAATACAAATTTCGTTTTATTGAATCGCACCATTTTTTTTAGAAATTTTGTGCGTCAATCTATGATTAAGATATGGACGCTATGGATGAGGAAGTTTTTGTTGATGAATTGAAAAGCATACTGGAGGTAAATGTTCAAATTAAATAATTACTTATTGAAGAAGTATGTAGTTTATCTGTTAGACTCATGTTCGGTGTATATTATAGTCTATGGTATTTCTGCTATATGATGACTTGAAACACTGATGATCGGAATTCCCGATTCTAAATAACGTAATTGCTATACCGGAAATAAAGTTATTGATATACAAGTTCCATGATTTTTTAAAATGAAAAATTAAAATCGAAAGTAGTAAAAAGCGGAAACATTTTTAGATCAGTGTGGTGTGCGCACGGAAAAAAGAAAATAAGCTCTACAAATAGAGCAGGCGGTCCATCTTTTTATAGTCAATGATATATTAATAGGCCTACAAGTATTCATTTAAAGTCGAAGAAAATGCGATTGAATAAAACGGAACTTGTATTACAATTACTTCATTCAGAATCGGGAATTGCAAAAAACAGAAGATAATAGGATAAAAAACTAAAGCAAGCGGTCCATGTAGGCCCTATATTATAGTCTATGGTTAGATGATGTATTTAATTTCTCCCCCCCCTCCCCGCCCCTCAAAAAAACTAACAGTATATTAAACTTCTGACTATTGTTATAAGGAAAATACGAATATACTGAATTTACATCTTTTCTAGTTTACCAGATTTCGAATTGACAATGTTAACATATTCTTATATATCTTAATTTGGTAGGCCTTTATAAGCAAATCGTACATATTTTTAATGAAACATTCATTGAATTTTTTTAAAAGTGGATACTAATACAGTGTTTATTATTTACAGTGTAGAGTATACTGCTACAGTGTACACTATATACAGCTATTCATTGTTTAAACACAAAAAAAGTTTTAGAGGTGTTTTTTTTTTCAAAAAATGTCAGATAAAAGAAAGTTAGAAATAGACCTTTAGTTTGGTGAAACTTCATCTAATTCTGTTATTATTTAAATGGCAAACTATTATCTGACTATTAGATAATTCGTAAATATATGTATTTGTTTTTCTTTTTTTTAAAATTTAATCTAAAGTATATTAAAGTTTAATCTAAAATATATTGAAGACGTTCTAATCTAAATAAGCCGCGAGGGCTGCATACTATCATTTGTCCGCCCGCGCGTTACCCACTGGCTGTAGTTTGGACACCCCTGCATTACATAAATTACACTTGGTCTTGCTTTAAATTATTTCTATCATCGGTGCGCAACAGTAGTTTAAACAAGAAATTAAACTTCTTTCTGCTGTAGTAAGCCTACGGGTATTCCCGAAACGTCATAACTGCGACGCAACAAAACACCGCTCTTGAAAGCCGCACTACATGTAGGTCGAGCAATGGCATGTTTTCACGGCCAAAATCAATATCTACGATAAATCTATTGGGTATTTTTGTTTAACGTCCATTTCCGATTTTTATTTGTGGGGCCGAAAAGCTGTAGATTTTTTTTTAGGTGAAACAAGTAGTGCATTAAAACATGAAGATAATCGTTAGAGCGCTTTTGAAGAAAATTTCCAGACATATATACACATATATATATATAGTACCAGGTGACCGATCATTCGATCGGTAATAAAGAGCAGGCGCTTGTACCTTAACATCATGTGTATGTAAAACAACAGTGCATAAATTTTAAAAAAACGTCTTTACCAGACCAATAAATTGTATTTGTCATTTGTCTTTTTTCTACTATGAATGACATGGGCTTTAAATTCTAACAGTCGAAGCAGATTTTTTATTTGTGCAGTCTAATATCTAGTTTTTGACCGATAACCCCCCCCCCCCCCAAAAAAAAAAAAAAAAGATTAATCTCCTTTTAAACCCAAATAAAAAAGCATGTAGGCTAGAGTTGTCAGTTTTAAATCCAACAGAAATATATGTCATTTACGTCATTAAATCGCCAGGCTACAGCGAATACAGAACAGTAGTGCGCGTTTGTTTATGTGCAAGTCTAAAAGAGACTCGGGAACTGCCCTTCTACGCTCGCTCCACTGGCTCCCCGTGAAAGCCAGAATTGAGTATAAAGTGGCGCTACTTTGCCATCAGTGCATTTTTAATAACGAGTTTCCGTCCTATCTCAAGGCACTAATCACACCTTATGTCCCGCAAAGAAAACTTCGTGCTGCAAACTCATCGCTTCTGGAAGAGCCCCGTTTCTCTCTGACGACCGTTGGCCTTAGAGCCTTCTCAGTGTCCGGTCCGAAGGGGTGGAATCAACTTCCCATTCAACTGAGGCTAATAAGCTCTACTGTTACTTTCAAAAAGAACTTAAAAACTTATTATTTCAATATTTACCTTAGATAACATTTAACATGCTTTAGAAACTTACTGTCTTATTTATGGGTTGGGTCGGTTAATGCTACATTTATTTGTTTTGTCTTTTTTTTAATCATCAATTTAGCTCTGTCACCTGGCCTAGTGTAATATCCGTATTCTTAGTTGTATGTTAAACGCGCTCTGAGCTTACATTATGTTTGTTGGCAGCGCTATACAAATATTATTATTATTATTTAAAAGACTGAAAATGAAAAGTTTAAATTTTAAATATCGTGAATTACGTTACAATTTTTAGTTCTTCTACCCCTTCCCCTATTGGTGTACGTTCGTTTGAATCTGTGGCGCCTTCACTGTGGAATGGCTTTTCTGAGACACTGAAAAACTCTGTGTCAAAAAAGACTTTCAAGAAGAATTTGAAGACTTTTCTTTTCAACTAAGTTGATTAAGTACACATCCATCAGTAAAAAACTTGTTTGAAACTATTTTAAAATGTTATTGTCGTTTCGTGCCTCCTTCGTCCGAAACTTTATAGTGTTATTGTCGTTTCGATTTTGTGAGCGCGCTGAGCATGCTTTTATTAGCATGGAGTGAGGCGCTATATAAATGCCCAATTAATTAATTAATAAATTAACTTTAACAACTGTCAAACTTTCCTATAAAATTATGTCATTTGTTTTAACTCCCTCCCTCAACCCAATCAAGCTAACAATGAGTTACGGCCGGCAAATATGTTTGATAGGAATTAAAAAGGTCTACGAATAAATGTAAATCGGGTAAGAAAAATAGGCATAGTCTAACTGGAGAATCGAACACGGGTCGGCCGCACAGCAGTACTCTACGTTAACAACTTAGCTAGAGAAGGCACATGTCAGATGTGAAAAGCTATTAGACAGTATATAGGACTAGGCCTAAATAAGTCAGTGACACAAACTCACAAATTGACCAATGGGGATCCCTGGGGACACAAACACGATCTTTTTATATATAGAGATTTTCAATGTTTTCAATGTATTATTCCAAACATTGTTTGACAAAAAAGTAAAAAAATATAGTTTGGTGTTAACATTTTCTAATATCCTCCATTTGTGTTATTATTTAAAATAAACTATCGCGGCAAAATATAATATTGATTAATTAAAACAATGGTATGATAAACATTTTTTTGTGTGTTATTTTGAGCATTAAACTTAAATACTAAATAATTAAAAGTGAAATTATGTTATTCATTGAAAAGACTGCAAATGAAAAGATCATAATATATATAGGCTACGTTAGATGATGTGTTTAATTTCTTTCCCCCCCCCTCGCCCCTCAATAAAACTAACAGTATATTACACTTCTGACTATTGTTATAAGGAAAATACGAATAAACTGAATTTACATCTTTTCTAGTTTACCAGATTTCGAATTGACAATGTTAACATATTCTAATATATCTTACTTTGGTAGGCCTTTATAAGCAAATCATACATATTTTTAATGAAACATTCATTGAATTTTTAAAAAAGTGGATTTATTATTTACAGTGTAGAGTATACTGCTACATTGTATGCTATATACAGCGTAGTGCATACTGCTACAGTGAACACTATATACAGTGTAATGTAATCTGCTACAGTGTACACTATATACAGCTATTCATTGTTTAAACACAAACAAGTTTTAGAGGTTTTTTTTTTCAAAAAATGTCAGATAAAAGAAAGTTAAAAATAGACCTTTAGTTTGTTGAAACTTCATCTAATTCTGTTATTATTTAAACGGCAAACTATTATCTGACTATTAATTAATTCGTAAATATGTATTTGTTTTTCTTTTTTTTAAAATTTAATCTAAAATATATTGAAGACGTTCTAATCTAAATAAGCCGCGAGGGCCGCATACTATAATTTGTCCGCCCGCGCGTTACCCACTGGCTGTAGTTTGCACACCCCTGCATTACATAAATTAAACTTGGTCTTGCTTTAAATTATTTCTATCATCGGTGCGCAACAGTAGTCTAAACAAGAAATTAAACTTCTTTCTGCTGTAGTAAGCCTACGGGTATTTCCGAAACGTCATAACTGCGACGCAACAAAACACCGCTCTTGAAAGCCGCACTACATGTGGGTCGAGCAATGGCATGTTTTCACGGCCAAAATCAATATCTACGATAAATCTAATGTGTATTTTTGTTTAACGTCCATTTCCGATTTTTATTTGTGGGGCCGAAAAGCTGTAGATTTTTTTTTAGGTGAAACAAGTAGTGCATTAAAACATGAAGATAATTGTTAGAGCGCTTTTGAAGAAAATTTCCAGACATATATACACATATATATATATAGTACCAGGTGACCGATCATTCGATCGGTAATAAAGAGCAGGCGCTTGTACCTTAACATCATGTGTATGTAAAACAACAGTGCATAAATTTTAAAAATACGTCTTTACCAGACCAATAAATTGTATTTGTCATTTGTCTTTTTTCTACTATGAATGACATGGGCTTTAAATTCTAACAGTCGAAGCAGATTTTTTATTTGTGCAGTCTAATATCTAGTTTTTGACCGATAACCCCCCCCCCCCAAAAAAAAAAAAAAAAAGATTAATCTCCTTTTAAACCCAAATAAAAAAGCATGTAGGCTAGAGTTGTCAGTTTTAAATCCAACAGAAATATATGTCATTTACGTCATTAAATCGCCAGGCTGCAGCGAATACATAAAAGTACTGCGCGTTTGTTTATGTGCAAGTCTAAAAGATACTCGGGAACTGCCCTTCCACGCTCGCTCCACTGGATCCCCGTGAAAGCCAGAATTGAGTATAAAGTGGCGGGACTTTGCCATCAGTGCATTTTTAATAACGAGTTTCCGTCCTATCTCAAGGCACTAATCAGACCTTATGTCCCGCAAAGAACACTTCGTTCTGCAAACTCATCGCTTCTGGAAGAGCCCCGTTTCTCTCTGACGACCGTTGGCCTTAGAGCCTTTTCAGTATCCAGTCCGAAGGTGTGGAATCAACTTCCCATTCAACTGAGGCGAACAAGCTCTACTGTTATTTTCAAAAAGAACTTAAAAACTCATTATTTCAATATTTACCTTCGATAACATTTAACATGCTTTAGAAACTTACTGTCTTTTTTATGGGTTGGGTCGGTTAATGCTACATTTAATTGTTTTGTCTTTTTTTTTAATCATCAATTTAGCTCTGTCACCTGGCCTAGTGTAATATCCGTATTCTTAGTTGTATGTTAAACGCGCTCTCAGCTTACATTATGTTTGTTGGCAGCGCTATACAAATATTATTATTATTATTATTATTTAAAAGACTGAAAATGAAAAGTTTAAATTTAAAATATCGTGAATTACGTTACAATTTTTAGTTCTTCTACCCCTTCCCCTATTGGTGATTTGGTGTACGCTCGTTTGAATCTGTGGCGCCTTCACTGTGGAACGGCTTACCTGAGACACTGAAAAACTCTGTGTCAAAAAAGGCATTCAAGAAGAATTTGAAGACTTTTCTTTTCAACTAAATTGATCAAATACACATCCATCAGCAAAAAACTTGTTTGAAACTATTTTAAAATGTTATTGTCGTTTCGTGCCTCCATCGGCCGAAACCTTGTTTAAAACTATTTTAGAGTGTTATTGTCGTTTCGATTTTGTGAGCGCGCTGAGCATGCTTTTATTAGGATGGAGTGAGGCGCTATATACATGACCAATTAATAATTAATAAAATTAATTAATTAACTTTAACAACTGTCAAACTTTCCTATAACATTATGTCCATTTTTTCAACTCCCTCCCTCAACCCATTCAAGCTAACAATGAGTTACGGCCGGCAAATATGTTTGATAGGAATTAAAAAGGTCTACGAATAAATGTAAATCGGGTAAAAAAAAATAGGCATAGTCTAACTGGAGAATCGAACCCGCTCGCACGCACAGCAGTCCTCTACGTTAACAACTTAGCTAGAGAAGGCACATGTCAGATGTGAAAAGCTATTAGACAGTATATAGGACTAGGCCTAAATAAGTCAGTGACACAATAGGGATCCGTGTGGACACAAACAGGATCTTTTTATATATAGAGATTTTCAATGTTTTCAATGTATTATTCCAAACATTGTTTGACAAAAAAAGTAAAAAAATATAGTTTGGTGTTAACATTATCTAATATCCTCCATTTGTGTTACTATTTATAATAAACTATCGCGGCAAAATATAATATTGATTAATTAAAACAGTGGTATGATAAACATTTTTATGATGTGTTTAATTTCTCCCCCCCCGCCCCTCAATAAAACTAACAGTATATTACACTTCTGACTATTGTTATAAGGAAAATACGAATATACTGAATTTACATCTTTTCTAGTTTACCAGATTTTGAATTGACAATGTTAACATATTCTAATATATCTTACTTTGGTAGGCCTTTATAAGCAAATCATACATATTTTTAATGAAACATTCATTGAATTTTTAAAAAAGTGGATACTAATACAGTGTTTATTATTTACAGTGTAGAGTATACTGCTACATTGTATGCTATATACAGCGTAGTGTATACTGCTACAGTGAACACTATATACAGTTCAGTGTAATCTGCTACAGTGTACACTATATACAGCTATTCATTGTTTAAACACAAAAAACGTTTTAGAGGTGTTTTTTTTTCAAAAAATGTCAGATAAAAGAAAGTTAAAAATAGACCTTTAGTTTGGTGAAATTTCATCTAATTCTGTTATTATTTAAACGGCAAACTATTATCTCACTATTAGATAATTCGTAAATATGTATTTGTTTTTCTTTTTTTTAAATTTAATCTAAAATATATTAAAGTTTAATCTAAAATATATTGAAGACGTTCTAATCTAAATAAGCCGCGAGGGCCGCATACTATCATTTGTCCGCCCGCGCGTTACCCACTGGCTGTAGTTTGGACACCCGTGCATTACATAAATTACACTTGGTCTTGCTTTAAATTATTTCTATCATCGGTGCGCAACAGTAGTTTAAACAAGAAATTAAACTTCTTTCTGCTGTAGTAAGCCTACGGGTATTCCCGTAACGTCATAACTGCGACGCAACAAAACACCGCTCTTGAAAGCCGCACTACATGTGGGTCGAGCAATGGCATGTTTTCAAGGCCAAAATCAATATCTACGATAAATCTAATGGGTATTTTTGTCTAACGTCCATTTCCGATTTTTATTTGTGTGGCCGAAAAGGTGTAGATTTTTTTTTAGGTGAAACAAGTCGTGCATTAAAACATGAAGATAATTGTTAGAGCGCTTTTGAAGAAAATTTCCAGACATATATACACATATATATATATTTAGTACCAGGTGACCGATCATTCGATCGGTAATAAAGAGCAGGCGCTTGTACCTTAACATCATGTGTATGTAAAACAACAGTGCATAAATTTTAAAAATACTTCTTTACCAGACCAATAAATTGTAGGCCTATTGGTCTTTTTTCTTTTTTCTACTATGAATAACATGGGCTTTAAATTCTAACAGTCGAAGCAGATTTTTATTTGTGCAGTGTAATATCTAGATTTTGCCCGATAACCCCCCCCCCCCCAAAAAAAAAAAAAA
This sequence comes from Anisus vortex, assembly GCA_949126835.1. Classification (NCBI taxonomy): domain Eukaryota; kingdom Metazoa; phylum Mollusca; class Gastropoda; family Planorbidae; genus Anisus; species Anisus vortex. The sequence continues at coordinate 139,378 of CASBPS010000011.1, forward strand.
AGAAACAACAGCTTAATCTCATTTTAAACCAAAAAAAAACATGTAGGCTAGAGTTGTCAGTTTTAAATCCAACAGAAATATATGTCATTTATGTCATTAAATCGCCAGGCTACAACGAATACATAAAAGTACTGCGCGTTTGTTGATGTGCAAGTCTAAAAGAGACTCGGGAACTGCCCTTCTACGCTTTCTCCACTGGCTCCCCGTGAAAGCCAGAATTGAGTATAAAGTGGCGCTACTTTGCCATCAGTGCATTTTTAATAACGAGTTTCCGTCCTATCTCAAGGCACTAATCAGACCTTATGTCCCGCAAAGAACACTTCGTTCTGCAAACTCATCGCTTCTGGAAGAGCCCCGTTTCTCTCTGACGACTGTTGGCCATAGAGCCTTCTCAGTATCCGGTCCGAAGGTGTGGAATCGACTTCCCATTTAACTGAGGCGAACAAGCTCTACTGTTACTTTCAAAAAGAACTTAAAAACTCATTATTTCAATATTTACCTTCGATAACATTTAACATGCTTTAGAAACGTACTGTCTTATTTATGGGTTGGGTCGGTTAATGCTACATTTATTTGTTTTGTCTTTTTTTTAATCATCAATTTAGCTCTGTCACCTGGCCTAGTGTAATATCCGTATTCTTAGTTGTATGTTAAACGCGCTCTGAGCTTACATTATGTTTGTTGGCAGCGCTATACAAATATTATTATTATTATTTAAAAGATTGAAAATGAAAAGTTTAAATTTAAAATATCGTGAATTACGTAACAATTTTTAGTTCTTCTACCCCTTCCCCTATTGGTGATTTGGTGTACGCTCGTTTGAATCTGTGGCGCCTTCACTGTGGAACGGCTTACCTGAGACACTGAAAAACTCTGTGTCAAAAAAGGCATTCAAGAAGAATTTGAAGACTTTTCTTTTCAACTAAATTGATCAAATACACATCCATCAGCAAATAAACTTGTTTGAAACTATTTTAAAATGTTATTGTAGTTTCGTGCCTCCATCGGCCGAAACCTTGTTTAAAACTATTTTAGAGTGTTATTGTCGTTTCGATTTTGTGAGCGCGCTGAGCATGCTTTTATTAGCATGGAGTGAGGTGCTATATAAATGACCAATTAATTAATTAATTAATTAACTTTAACAACTGTCAAACTTTCCTATAACATTATGTCAATTTTTTCAACTCCCTCCCTCAACCCATTCAAGCTAACAATGAGTTACGGCCGGCAAATATGTTTGATAGGAATTAAAAAGGTCTACGAATAAATGTAAATCGGGTAAAAAAAATAGGCATAGTCTAACTGGAGAATCGAACCCGCTCGCACGCACAGCAGTCCTCTACGTTAACAACTTAGCTAGAGTAGGCACATGTCAGATGTGAAAAGCTATTAGACAGTATATAGGACTAGGCCTAAATAGGTCAGTGACACAATAGGGATCCGTGGGGACACAAACACGATCTTTTTATATATAGAGATTTTCAATGTTTTCAATGTATTATTCCAAACATTGTTTGACAAAAAAAGTAAAAAAATATAGTTTGGTGTTAACATTATCTAATATCCTCCATTTGTGTTACTATTATAATAAACTATCGCGGCAAAATATAATATTGATTAATTAAAACAATCGTATGATAAACATTTTTTTTTTCTAAATTTTGAACATTAAACTTAAATACTAAATAATTAAAGGTGAAATTATGTTATTCATTGAAAAGACTGCAAATGAAAAGATCATAATATATATAGGCTTCGTTAGATGATGTGTTTAATTTCTCCCCCCCCCCCGCCCCTCAGTAAAACTAACAGTATATTACACTTCTGACTATTGTTATAAGGCAAATACGAATATACTGAATTTACATCTTTTCTAGTTTACCAGATTTCGAATTGACAATGTTAACATATTCTAATATATCTTACTCTGGTAGGCCTTTATAAGCAAATCATACATATTTTTAATGAAACATTCATTGAATTTTAAAAAAAGTGGATACTAATACAGTGTTTATTATTTACAGTGTAGAGTATACTGCTACATTGTATGCTATATACAGCGTAGTGTATACTGCTACAGTGAACACTATATACAGTGCAGTGTAATCTGCTACAGTGTACACTATATACAGCTATTCATTGTTTAAACACAAAAAAAGTTTTAGAGGTGTTTTTTTTTTCAAAAAATGTCAGATAAAAGAAAGTTAAAAATAGAACTTTAGTTTGGTTAAACTTCATCTAATTCTGTTATTATTTAAACGGCAAACTATTATCTGACTATTAGATAATTCGTAAATATTTATTTGTTCTTCTTTTTTTTTAAATTTAATCTAAAATATATTGAAGTTTAATCTAAAATATATTAAAGACGTTCTGATCTAAATAAGCCGCGAGGGCCGCATACTATCATTTGTTCGCCCGCGCGTTACCCACTGGCTGTAGTTTGGACACCCCTGTATTACATACATTACACTTGGTCTTGCTTTAAATTATTTCTATCATCGGTGCGCAACAGTAGTTTAAACAAGAAATTAAACTTCTTTCTGCTGTAGTAAGCCTACGGGTATTCCCGAAACGTCATAACTGCGACGCAACAAAACACCGCTCTTGAAAGCCGCACTACATGTGGGTCGAGCAATGGCATGTTTTCACGGCCAAAATCAATATCTACGATAAATCTAATGTGTATTTTTGTTTAACGTCCATTTCCGATTTTTATTTGTGGGGCCGAAAAGCTGTAGATTTTTTTTTAGGTGAAACAAGTAGTGCATTAAAACATGAAGATAATCGTTAGAGCGCTTTTGAAGAAAATTTCCAGACATATATATATATATATATATATATATATATATATATATATATACATACAATTTTAACTCGTATTATAGTAGTACCAGGTGACCGATCATTCGATCGGTAATAAAGAGCAGGCGCTTGTACCTTAACATCATGTGTATGTAAAACAACAGTGCATAAATTTAAAAATACGTCTTTACCAGACCAATAAATTGTATTTGTCTTTTTCTTTTTTTTCTACTATAAATAACATGGGCTTTAAATTCTAACAGTCGAAGCAGATTTTTATTTGTGCAGTCTAATATCTAGATTTTGCTCGATAACCCCCCTCCCCCCCCCCAAAAAAAAAAAAAGCTTTATTCTCATTTTACCCCCCCCCCCCAAAACAAAAAACAAAAAAACATGTAGGCTAGAGTTGTCAGTTTTAAATCTAACAGAAATATATGTCATTTATGTCATTAACTCGCCAGGCTACAGCGAATACAGAACAGTAGGCCTACTGAGCGTTTGGTTATGTGCAAGTCTAAAAGAGACTCGGGAACTGCCCTTCTACGCTCGCTCCACTGGCTCCGCGTGAAAGCCATAATTGAGTATAAAGTGACGCTACTTTACCATCAGTGCATTTTTAACAACGAGTTTCCGTCCTATCTCAAGGCACTAATCACACCTTATGTCCCGAAAAGAACACTTCGTTCTGCAAACTTATCGCTTCTGGAAGAGCCCCGTTTCTCTCTGACGACCGTTGGCCTTAGAGCCTTCTCAGTATCCGGTCCGAAGGTGTGGAATCAACTTCCCATTCAACTGAGGCGAACAAGCTCTACTGTTACTTTCAAAAAGAACTTAAAAACTCATTATTTCAATATTTACCTTAGATAACATTTAACATGCTTTAGAAACGTACTGTCTTATTTATGGGTTGGGTCGGTTAATGCTACATTTATTTGTTTTGTCTTTTTTTTAATCATCAATTTAGCTCTGTCACCTGGCCTAGTGTAATATCCGTATTCTTAGTTGTATGTTAAACGCGCTCTGAGCTTACATTATGTTTGTTGGCAGCGCTATACAAATATTATTATTATTATTTAAAAGATTGAAAATGAAAAGTTTAAATTTAAAATATCGTGAATTACGTAACAATTTTTAGTTCTTCTACCCCTTCCCCTATTGGTGATTTGGTGTACGCTCGTTTGAATCTGTGGCGCCTTCACTGTGGAACGGCTTACCTGAGACACTGAAAAACTCTGTGTCAAAAAAGGCATTCAAGAAGAATTTGAAGACTTTTCTTTTCAACTAAGTTGATCAAGTACACATCCATCAGCAAAAAACTTGTTTGAAACTATTTTTAAATGTTATTGTGTCGTTTCGTGCCTCCATCGGCCGAAACCTTGTTAAAAACTATTTTAGAGTGTTATTGTCGTTTCGTTTTTGTGAGCGCGCTGAGCATGCTTTAATTAGCATGGAGTGAGGCGCTATATAAATGACCAATTAATTAATTAACTTTAACAACTGTCAAACTTTCTTATAAAATTATGTCAATTTTTTCAACTCCCTCCCTCAACCCATTCAAGCTAACAATGAGTTACGGCCGGAAAATATGTTTGATATGAATTAAAAAGGTCTACGAATAAATGTAAATCGGGTAAAAAAAATAGGCATAGTCTAACTGGAGAATCGAACCCGGGTCGCACGCACAGCAGTCCTCTACGTTAACAAATTAGCTAGAGAAGGCACATGTCAGATGTAAAAAGCTATTAGACAGTATATAGGACTAGGCCTAAATAAGTCAGTGACACAATAGGGATCCGTGGGGACACAAACACGATCTTTTTATATATAGAGATTTTCAATGTTTTTAATGTATTATTCCAAACATTGTTTGACAAAAAAGTAAAAAAAATATAGTTTGATGTTAACATTATCTAATATCCTCCATTTGTGTTACTATTTATAATAAACTATCGCTGCAAAATATAATATTGATTAATTAAAACAATGGTATGATAAACATTTTTTTTTTAAATTTTGAGCATTAAACTTAAATACTAAATAATTAAAGGTAAAATTATGTTATTCATTGAAAAGACTGCAAATGAAAAGATCCTAATATATATAGGCTACGTTAGATGATGTGTTTAATTCCCCCCCCCCCCCCCGCCCCTCAATAAAACTAACAGTATATTACACTTCTGACTATTGTTATAAGGAAAATACGAATATACTGAATTTACATCTTTTCTAGTTTACCAGATTTCGAATTGACAATGTTAACATATTCTAATATATCTTACTTTGGTAGGCCTTTATAAGCAAATCATACATATTTTTAATGAAACATTCATTGAATTTTTAAAAAAGTGGATACTAATACAGTGTTTATTATTTACAGTGTAGAGTATACTGCTACATTGTATGCTATATACAGCGTAGTGTATACTGCTACAGTGAACACTATATACAGCTATTCATTGTTTAAACACAAAAAAAAGTTTTAGAGGTTGTTGTTTTTTTCAAAAAATGTCAGATAAAAGAAAGTTAAAAATAGACCTTTAGTTTGGTGAAACTTCATCTAATTCTGTTATTATTTAAACGGCAAACTATTATCTGACTATTAGATAATTCGTAAATATGTATTTGTTTTTATTTTTTTTTTTATTTAATCTAAAATATATTGAAGTTTAATCTAAAATATATTGAAGACGTTCTAATCTAAATAAGCCGCGAGGGCCGCATACTATCATTTGTTCGCCCGCGCGTTACCCACTGGCTGTAGTTTGGACACCCCTGCATTACATAAATTACACTTGGTCTTGTTTTAAATTATTTCTATCATCGGTGCGCAACAGTAGTCTAAACAAGAAATTAAACTTATTTCTGCTGTAGTAAGCCTACGGGTATTACCGAAACGTCATAACTGCGACGCAACAAAACACCACTCTTGAACACCGCACTACACGTGGGTCGAGCAATGGCATGTTTTCACGGCCAAAATCAATTATCTACGATAAATCTAAAGCGTATTTTTGTCTAACGTTCATTTCCGATTTTTATTTGTGTGGCCGAAAAGGTGTAGATTTTTTTTTAGGGGAAACAAGTCGTGCATTAAAACATGAAGATAATCGTTAGAACGCTTTTGAAGAAAATTTCCAGACATATATATATATATATATATTTATATATACATACATACAATTTTAACTCGTATTATAGTATAGGATAGGATATATATATATATATACATACATACATACAATTTTAACTCGTATTATAGTATAGGATATATATATATATATATATATATATATATATATATATATATATATATATATATATATACATACAATTTTAACTCGTATTATAGTATAGGATATATATATATATATATATATATATATATATATATAGTACCAGGTGACCGATCATTCGATCGGTAATAAAGAGCAGGCGCTTGTACCTTAACATCATTTGTATGTAAAACAACAGTGCATAAATTTTAAAAATACTTCTTTACCAGACCAATAAATTGTATTTGTCTTTTTTCTTTTTTCTACTATGAATAACATGGGCTTTAAATTCTAACAGTCGAAGCAGATTTTTATTTGTGCAGTCTAATATCTAGATTTTGCCCGATACCCCCCCACCCCAAACAAAAAAACAAAACAAAAAAAAGAACAGCCTAATCTCATTTTAAACCAAAAAAACAACATGCAGGCTAGAGTCGTCAGTTTTAAATCCAACAGAAATACCTGTCATTTATGTCATTAAATCGCCAGGCTACAACGAATACATAAAAGTACTGCGCGTTTGTTTATGTGCAAGTCTAAAAGAGACTCGGGAACTGCCCTTCTACGCTCGCTCCACTGGCTCCCCGTGAAAGCCAGAATTGAGTATAAAGTGACGCTACTTTGCCATCAGTGCATTTTTAATAACGAGTTTCCGTCCTATCTCAAGGCACTAATCAGACCTTATGTCCCGCAAAGAACACTTCGTTCTGCAAACTCATCGCTTCTGGAAGAGCCCCGTTTCTCTCTGACGACCGTTGGCCTTAGAGCCTTCTCAGTATCCGGTCCGAAGGGGTGGAATCAACTTCCCATTCAACTGAGGCGAACAAGCTTTACTGTTACTTTCAAAAAGAACTTAAAAACTCATTATTTCAATATTTACCTTAGATAACATTTAACATGCTTTAAAAACTTACTGTCTTATTAATGGGTTGGGTCGGTTAATGCTACATTTATTTGTTTTGTCTTTTTTTAAATCATCAATTTAGCTCTGTCACCTGGCCTAGTGTAATATCCGTATTCTTAGTTGCATGTTAAACGCGCTCTGAGCTTACATTATAGTTGTTGGCAGCGCTATACAAATATTATTATTATTATTATTATTTAAAAGACTGAAAATGAAAAGTTTAAATTTAAAATATCGTGAATTACGTTTCCATTTTTAGTTCTTCTACCCCTTCCCCTATTGGTGTACGCTCGTTTGAATCTGTGGCGCCTTCACTGTGGAACGGCTTACCTGAGACACTGAAAAACTCTGTGTCAAAAAAGGCAGTCAAGAAGAATTTGAAGACTTTTCTTTTCAACTAAATTGATCAAATACACATCCATCAGCAAAAAAACTTGTTTGAAACTATTTTAAAATGTTATTGTCGTTTTGTGCCTCCATCGGCCGAAACCTTGTTTAAAACTATTTTAGAGTGTTATTGTCGTTTCGATTTTGTGAGCGCGCTGAGCTTGCTTTTATTAGCATGGAGTGAGGCGCTATATAAATGACCAATTAATTAATTAATTAATTAACTTTAACAACTGTCAAACTTTCCTATAACATTATGTCAATTTTTTCAACTCCCTCCCTCAACCCATTCATGCTAACAATGAGTTACGGCCGGCAAATATGTTTGATAGGAATTAAAAAGGTCTACGAATAAATGTAAATCGGGTAAAAAAAAAAGGGATAGTCTAACTGGAGAATCGAACCCGCTCGCACGCACAGCAGTCCTCTACGTTAACAACTTAGCTAGAGAAGGCACATGTCAGATGTGAAAAACTATTAGACAGTATATAGGACTAGGCCTAAATAAGTCAGTGACACAAACTCACAAATTGACCAATGGGGATCCGTGGGGACACAAACACGATCTTTTTATATATAGAGATTTTCAATGTTTTCAATGTATTATTCCAAACATTGTTTGACAAAATAGTAAAAAAATATAGTTTGTTGTTAACATTATCTAATATCCTCCATTTGTGTTACTATTTAAAATAAACTATCGCGGCAAAATATAATATTGATTAATTAAAACAATGGTATGATAAACATTTTTTTATTTTTTTAAATTTCGAGCATTAAACTTAAATACTAAATAATTAACGGTGAAATTAGGTTATTCATTGAAAAGACTGCAAATGAAAAGATTATAATATATATAGGCTACGTTAGATGATGTGTTTAATTCCTTCCCCCCTCCCCCCGCCCTTCAATAAAACTAAAAGTATATTACACTTCTGACTATTGTTATAAGGAAAATACGAATATACTGAATACATCTTTTCTAGTTTACCAGATTTCGAATTGATAATGTTAACATATTCTAAAATATCTTACTTTGGTAGGCCTTTATAAGCAAATCAGATATATTTTTAATGAAACATTCGTAAACATATGCATTGAATTTTTAAAAAAGTGGATACTAATACAGTGTTTATTATTAACAGTGTAGAGTATACTGCTACATTGTATGCTATATACAGCGTAGTGTATACCGCTACAGTGAACACTATATACAGTGTAGTGTAATCTGCTACAGTGTATACTATATACAGCTATTCATTGTTTAACCACAAAAAAAGTTTTAAAGGTGTTTTTTTTTTTCAAAAAAATGTCAGATAAAAGAAAGTTAAAAATAGACCTTTAGTTTGGTGAAACTTCATCTAATTCTGTTATTATTAAAACGGCAAACTATTATCTGACTATTAATTAATTCGTAAATATGTATTTGTTCTTCTTTTTTTTTTTTTATTTAATCTATAATATATTGAAGTTTAAATAAGCCGCGAGGGCCGCATATTATCATTTGTCCACCCGCGCGTTACCCACTGGCCGTAGTTTGCACACCCCTGCATTACATAAATTACACTTGGTCTTGCTTTAAATTATTTCTATCATCGGTGCGCAATAGTAGTCTAAACAAGAAATTAAACTTCTTTCTGCTGTAGTAAGCCTACGGGTTTTCCTGAAACGTCATAACTGCGACGCAACAAAACACCGCTCTTGAAAGCAGCACTACACGTGTTTCGAGTAATGGCATGTTTTCACGGCCAAATTCAATTATCTACGATAAATCTAAAGCGTATTTTTGTCTAACGTTCATTTCCGATTTTTATTTGTGTGGCCGAAAAGCTGTAGATTTTTTTTTAGGTGAAACAAGTCGTGCATTAAAACATGAAGATAATCGTTAGAGCGCTTTTGAAGAAAATTTTTAGACATATATACACATATATATATATAGTACCAGGTGACCGATCATTCGATCGGTAATAAAGAGCAGGCGCTTGTACCTTAACATCATGTGTATGAAAAACAACAGTGCATACATTTTAAAAATACTTCTTTACCAGACCAATAAATTGTATTTGTCTTTTTTCTTTTTTCTACTATGAATAACATGGGCTTTAAATTCTAACAGTCGAAGCAGATTTTTATTTGTGCAGTCTAATATCTAGATTTTGACCGATAACCCCCCCCCCCCCCCCCAAAAAAAAAAAAAAAAAAAAAAAAAAAAAAAAAAAAAAAAAAAAAAAAACAACAACAACAGCTTAATCTCATTTTAAACCAAAAAAAACATGAAGGCTAGAGTTGTCAGTTTTAAATCCAACAGAAATATATGTCATTTATGTCATTAAATCGCCAGGCTACAACGAATACATAAAAGTACTGCGCGTTTGTTTATGTGCAAGTCTAAAAGAGACTCGGGAACTGCCCTTCTAAGCTCGCTCCAGAATTGAGTATAAAGTGGCGCTACTTTGCCATCAGTGCATTTTTAAATACGAGTTTCCGTCCTATCTCAAGGCACTAATCAGATCTTATGTCCCGCAAAGAACACTTTGTTCTACAAACTCATCGCTTCTGGAAGAGCCCCGTTTCTCTCTGACGACCGTTGGCCTTAGAGCCTTCTCAGTATCCGTCCGAAAGTGTGGAATCAACTTCCCATTCAACTGAGGCGAACAAGCTCTACTGTTACTTTCAAAAAGAACTTAAAAACTCATTATTTCAATATTTACCTTCGATAACATTTAACATGCTTTAGAAACTTACTGTCTTATTTATGGGTTGGGTCGGTTAATGCTACATTTATTTGTTTTGTCTTGTTTTTTATCATCAATTTAGCTCTGTCACCTAGCCTAGTGTAATATCCGTATTCTTAGTTGTATGTTAAACGCGCTCTGAGCTTACATTATGTTTGTTCGCAGCGCTTTACAAATATTATTATTATTATTATTATTTAAAAGACTGAAAATGAAAAGTTTAAATTTAAAATATCGTGAATTAGCCTACGTTACAATTTTTAGTTCTTCTACCCCTTCCCCTATTGGTGTACGCTCGTTTGAATCTGTGGCGCCTTCACTGTGGAACGGCTTACCTGAGACACTGAAAAACTCTGTGTCAAAAAAGGCATTCAAGAAGAATTTGAAGACTTTTCTTTTCAACTAAATTGATCAAATACACATCCATCAGCAAAAAACTTGTTTGAAACTATTTTAAAATGTTATTGTCGTTTCGTGCGTCCATCGGCCGAAACCTTGTTTAAAACTATTTTAGAGCGTTATTGTCGTTTCGATTTTGTGAACGCGCCGAGCATGCTTTTATTAGTATGGAGTGAGGCGCTATATAAATGACCAATTAATTAATTAATTATTTAACTTAAACAACTGTCAAACTTTCCTATAAAATTATGTCAATTTTTTCAAATCCCTCCCTCAACCCATTCAAGCTAACAATGAGTTACGGCCGGCAAATATGTTTGATAGGAATTAAAAAGGTCTACGAATAAATGTAAATCGGGTAAAAAAAATAGGCATAGTCTAACTGGAGAATCGAACCCGCTCGCACGCACAGCAGTCCTCTACGTTAACAACTTAGCTAGAGAAGGCACATGTCAGATGTGAAAAGCTATTAGACAGTATATAGGACTAGGCCTAAAAAAGTCAGTGACACAATAGGGATCCGTGGGGACACAAACACGATCTTTTTATATATAGAGATTTTCAATGTTTTCAATGTATTATTCCAAACATTGTTTTACGAAAAAAGTAAAAAAATATAGTTTGGTGTTAACATTATTTAATATCCTCCATTTGTGTTACTATTTATAATAAACTATCGCGGTAAAATATAATATTGATTAATTAAAACAATGGTATGATAAACATTTTTTTTTTTTTATTTTGAGCATTAAACTTAAATACTAAATAATTAAAGGTAAAATTATGTTATTCATTGAAAAGACTGCAAATGAAAAGATCATAATATATGTAGGCTTCGTTAGATAATGTGTTTAATTTCTCCCCCCCCCCCCCCGCCCCTCAATAAAACTAACAGTATATTACACTTCTGACTATTGTTATAAGGAAAATACGAATATACTGAATTTACATCTTTTCTAGTTTACCAGATTTCGAATTGACAATGTTAACATATTCTAATATATCTTACTTTGGTAGGCCTTTATAAGCAAATCATACACATTTTTAATGAAACATTAATTGAATTTTTAAAAAAGTGAATACTAAAACAGTGTTTATTATTTACAGTGTAGAGTATACTGCTACGTTGTATGCTATATACAGCGTAGTGTATACTGCTACAGTGAACACTATATACAGTGCAGTGTAATCTGCTACAGTGTACACTATATACAGCTATTCATTGTTTAAACACAAAAAAAGTTTTAGAGGTTTTTTTTTTCAAAAAATGTCAGATAAAAGAAAGTTACAAATAGACCTTTAGTTTGGTGAAAGTTCTTCTAATTCTGTTATTATTTAAACGGCAAACTATTATCTCACTATTAGATAATTCGTAAATATGTATTTGTTTTCTTTTTTTTTAAATTTAATCTAAAATATATTGAAGTTTAATCTAAAATATATTGGTAGACGTTCAAATCTAAATAAGCCGCGAGGGCCGCATACTATCATTTGTCCGCCCGCGCGTTACCCACTGGCTGTAGTTTGGACACCCCTGCATTACATAAATTACACTTGGTCTTGCTTTAAATTATTTCTATCATCGGTGCGCAACAGTAGTTTAAACAAGAAATTAAACTTCTTTCTGCTGTAGTAAGCCTACGGGTATTCCCGAAACGTCATAACTGCGACGCAACAAAACACCGCTCTTGAAAGCAGCACTACACGTGTTTCGAGTAATGGCATGTTTTCACGGCCAAATTCAATTATCTACGATAAATCTAAAGCGTATTTTTGTCTAACGTTCATTTCCGATTTTTATTTGTGTGGCCGAAAAGCTGTAGATTTTTTTTTTAGGTGAAACAAGTCGTGCATTAAAACATGAAGATAATCGTTAGAGCGCTTTTGAAGAAAATTTTTAGACATATATACACATATATATATATATAAAATATATATATATATACATACAATTTTAACTCGTATTATATTATAGGATATACATACATACAATTTTAACTCGTATTATAGTATAGGATAAATAAAGGTCATGTTTGTAGGTAAACCAATCACTAATTTGAAAACACGTGAGTTTTGAGTCACTGACCTATCTAGGCCTAGGCCTATATAGTGCCTAATAATTTTTCACATATTACACGTGTCTTCGCTAGCTAAGTGGTTAACGTATCGACTGCTTTGCGGGCGCCCCGGGTTCGATTCACCAGTTACTCTATAGGTTACCTTTTTTCTATATTTTTTTTTCAACTAATAAAATTACTTTTAAAAACAAAAGACATTGTAAATCTACGGGAAATTTAGATTTTCGTTAAATAAAAATTGTTGCCTATTTTTTTACCCGATTACAATATCTATATTAAATTACTTTCCTAAAAGTCTTCAGTAACGAAAAAATAATAATTTTATTATTAGATGTATAGCTTTCTTTTAATTGTAGTATACAAAATGTGTATCTGCAGTCCTTTTTATTTCACCCGGGCAACTCCGGGCAATTTAGCTTATATATATATATATATATATATATACATATATATATGTGTGTGTGTGTGTATGTGTCTGTTTCTCTCCAGGAAAAGTAGGTGTTAGTGTTTATAATTATTTGTTATTATTGGTAGCGTGGTAATTTGTATAAGCAACTTAACATTTTATTCAGATCCAACTCAGCCGACATTTTATTCTATTCAACATATCAAAGGTAGACTTGAGAAATGATCAAGTGACAATTGTAGTATTTTACTTACTTCAAACTTTACTTAAAACGTTAGACACATATATAGATAAATTATTCAATGAATAAAATATAGGAATTGTAGGCACATATAATATACTTTAATTAAACAACTTTACAACGGAGATATTAAATCAGTTCTTTTACTAGGGGCCTACATGAGCAGAAGTTCTTCTTAACATTCTTACTCCCCACATCTCTTACAAAAACATCATCTTTTTCCATAGAAGATTTCTTACAATATTATTTAGTGCACTGACATATATATAATATTTAATAACTGATACTAACAAATTAATATAACAAAATGCAACTGTCTTAATATAATTATCAAATCAACCAACAAATTAATATAATTATTATCTTGGGAAAGGCAATATCTTCATTAGGATTTAATTGTGCATATAAATAGCAATAGCTAGTGCAAATCTTGATTGCAGCAACTCCACTATCTTCCAAAGCCACACTACCTTGTAATTCTGATTACGAGCTGTTTATCGATTTCCTCTGCATTCATAAGAACCAGTTGCGACAAACTTGAGTTATAAAAAGACGATGATATTTAAAAATGATGATTCATCGTCCATATGGCAACGTCCATCCCAAGGAAGTCGAGGCTTTTATTTATAAGTCGAGGATTGACTTTCTGAACCTTTTGTGAAAAAGCAAGATTCTTGATTTTTGTTTGGGGGAAACAATCAGATTAGGGGAACTTTTTACCTCGCGATGTCCACTCTTAGTTCGTGTTTAGAGTTAGCAAAGTTCTCGCACAGAACATGTAGATTTTCCCCTAGTGTATTTGTTATTGTATGGCGAGATAAATAAACTTGATTTTGTTCATGAAATGAATTTGTTTTTATTAACTCCACTGCTGAATGATAGATTGCGAACGAAATATTATTATCTTAACATTATATGCGGACACTGAAGTCAAGTAAGGCCCCTAGAGAAGACGCCAGGTTATGTACTTCATTATTATACAAGACGAAATAGAATGCAGATGTAACAAGCTGTAATACGTGTCATCTGATGTCGCTTGCGTTAGAAATATTTACAACTCTGAATATGCGAGCTCGCATTCCACTAAATGTTGCAATAATACATACATGTGTAAAGGTTAAAAAAGATTTGCCAGAAATATAGTCGTATATGTTTATCGATGAAATATAATGTCATACTGTAATATGTCTATCTGTTAAATTTTGGTGTATTAGTGTACAATTGTTAACCCTTACAGTCCCTGGCGCGTATATAGCGGAACTGAAGGCAGCATAGATAGAAGTAGGTCGGTACGGGAAGGGTTAATTGTGTATCGGTGTATTGTAAAAGATCGACACCGGTTAACTCATTAATGCCCATTGGTATACCTGAATGACTTTTTTTTTTTTTTTTTTTTTTGCGTGTTTGCTAGTTAGAATGCACCAAAGAGTGGGTATATACATGTAGTTTGATTGGTTTTTGTTTTCTTTGAAAGTTACAGTGGGGTACTCTTTGAGAGTGCAGTGGCACGAATGGGGTACGTGTACTTTTGTTGAGATGCACTCCACAGGAGTGCAATGGACACAGAGGGGTACGGGGTTTTCTAATGATAATTGCCAGTGAAATTACATGCTTGCCATTGAATGTATTTAATACGTTAATTTTGTATTGGAATAGATAAATCAGAACAGAGAAATTAATTTATTGTATAGATGTTACGTCCAATTTTGTTTTATTGCTAACAGCCAATAACCGTAAACACTGTTGTTGTGTTTTTCTAATAAAGGTTTAACATACTTATTTTTCATAAGGCTTCTTCTTGAAGCATTAAAAACATTTAAATTGAAAATTGATATATATCTAAATATTTTTCTCTTATTACTTAGTCTTTGTGTATGGGCAATAGGCAATTCCATGATAAAGGTTGAAACAATGCAGGAGAATACATACGAACATTATATTTCAGGCATATTGTCTAGTATTGCGACGCACTACTGTACCCATGGGCCTCAAAGCGGCGTAGTGTGTAAACCACCATTACTTTTCTTTGAAAACACCGGCGGGCTAACGCATGGGGGACAGCCCCCGCAGCATGTCCGAGATCCAATGCACTGCCGAGAGGCCACGGGGTCTCGGTGGGGAGGAAGCAATGAATGCTGCAACCCCGTCTCACGACCCACCCGGTGCCTGGATGCCTGTGCCTATAGTGCAGGATTTGTGCTACCGGGTGACAATGCAGATACACGGGCGAGCCACCACGATAATGATCCTTAGGGGAACCGCAGCGAACGGTCGCTGGCCTGCGGAATCCTTCCCTTTTACATGGCACGCCACGCCTTCGGCGTGCCGTGGGGTGGCTAGATCCCGGACAGAGTTTTAAACTCATTTCTAATGCGTTACGCCCCGGCTTAAGAGCAGCTTCGGCTCGTCCAGGTTTTTTCGACTTTTAGTAAGTAAGTATTGCGACGTCATTTTGCAAACCATTTTTATTTAAGTGGAGTCAAAAGAAAAGTGTTCATTTATATCTAACCTGACCCTGTCGCTGACCCTAGAAAACTGTGGTGTAGGTGTGGTGTTGGTGGTGGATTCCTTGGAATACCATTCATCATGCTGACACGCAGACACTATAGAATATTTTGTGATGAAAGGTCAAAAGCTCAATAACTTCAGCAGCATGCCCTTTCCTGTGTAGTAACCAGACATTCTACAAAGCAATCTCTAAAATATAAAAGACAAAAGGCCAACAACACTTTTTTGGTTCTCACAGAAATGTTTACTTTTGTATGTTTGGTTAGCCATATCCACGCCCCCCATTGTGGCAGCGCACTGACTGTTTAGGTCAGGTTGATCATTCATGATGTGTTGCCATTGTTGACTAGACCATCTCCTTGATTGTCTTACTGGTAGAACAGGGTTGCAGTTTTTTTGGTATTTGCAAGTTGTGGTTTATGTCCAGTTGAAAATTAATTGAACCTCGATACCTTCAACACAGCTAGGACGCATCTTGTAAGTGGCATTTCTGTTTTATTGTCCCAGTGGCTCCAACGCCCTTGACAGCAGCGCAATGCACGTGAGCAAGGAGTTATCAAATGTCCAGTGGAAAGAAAGCTCAGCTATTTAGCAGATCAGATACATCACAACAGTACCGCCTAGTCCAAGGAATCTTTACCGCTCAGCAGTACACACATAAGACTGGACAAAATATCCAAGTGGTCATCTTATTCCTTACTGTCACCATCATTACAGATCTATTATCAGGTGGTGTTATATAAACAGTGACATTTATTTTCTCCTCATCTATTTCCAACATTATTAACCCATCGTTCATTGTATAACGTTTTTGTACACTGACAAAGCTCATTAGTCTACATGATTTATCAAATTTATGATGTTAATGATTTAAATGCATTCTAACTATGCTATATGTTACATAATAAAAGCGTCACACTTATTTATTTGATACAAATATGAAGAAATATAAGCATATTTTGATAGTATATTTGACATTTGCACTCCCCCAGAGTGCATTTCTCTTGAAAGACCCGTACCCCTCTCGTGTCCATGCATTCTCCTGGAGTGCATTAAATTTTATATTTCGATCTGAAGTTCAATGGAACTTTTCTAGTCAAGTAACAATTTTATATTCATGGGATTCAAAATTCATTAAAGTATACAACAACATACTTTATTCGCCTTAATTAAGTAAGGATTTGTTTACACATACCTGTTTGAAGTAGAAGAAAATGTTCTTAGGCTGTTTTTTTGTAAAAGGCAAGCTACAAAAAACTACGCATTGGAAATGTCTTTTAAGTCTATAAATAGAATAAATAAATATATTCAGAATAGAAAAAAGCCAATATTTGAAATATATAATAAAAGCATTTCTGCAAGCTAACAAAAATGGAAGCAAGTCATTGCACTCTGGGAGAGTGCACATGTCAAATATGGGTTTATTAACACAACTAGTGTGTGCGAGATTTCCTTGGTCTCTGAAATAAAATGGCGTTTAATGAATACTATTTATAACTAAATAATTAAACGATTAGCTAACCCCTTTTGGACACTACAAAAATATACTATAATATATGAATTGAAGAATTAAACTTTATATGTCTTTGGAATAAATATTATGTCATTTGTATATAGAAAAAGACTCGTAAGCCAATATTAAAGATGAAGTTTAAAATTGTGTATGTAAGCTGGACCTAAATATATATAAATATATATATATATATATGCATGTCATCATTTTGGCCTATTTCTTCAAGAATTTCCGGATTGGACACTACATCGGATAATATGGATCCCATATATTTCAAGGAGGAGACTTTCTCGAGCATCTGACCACCCACTTGTATTTTGGATTCAAAATCTATGTTTGTCAAAGCTAATATCTTTTCAGCGTTGATTTCCATGGCAAACGCTGTTTATATTTTCTATAGTTCGGCAGTGAACTCCCTCAGTTAATCTTCACTGCCAGCTAAGCCTTCTATGTCATCGGCAAAGCGAAGATTGGTACCTGGTTTCCCACCGACGCTGACAGTCCCGACGTTGTCATCTAATTCATCCGTCATGATCATTTCTAGGTAAATATTGAAGAGTGTTGGAGAGCGTAGGCACACTTGACAAATGCCAAAGGTTGTTTTGAACTATTTTCCTGTGATATCATTGTGGAGGACTGCACTGGTAGCCTTGTCATACATGATTTTGTTGACTGCAATAATGTTGAAGGTGATGTTGTATAATCTCATGGTTGCCCACAGTACTGCATGCCAGGTATCCCCTCTCTCTTTCTTTCTCTCTATCTCTCCATCCCCCTCACTCTCTCCATCTCCCTCTCTCTCTCCCTCACTCTCTCCCTCTACCCCTATCCCTCTCTCTCTTTCCACCACTCTCACTCTCTCTCCATCTCCCTCTCTCTCTCCATCTCACTCTCTCTCTCCCTCACTCTCTCCCTCTACCCCTATCCCTCTCTCTCTTTCCACCACTCTCACTCTCTCTCTCCATCTCCCTCACTCTCTCCATCTCCCTCTCTCTCTCCCTCACTCTCTACCTCTACCCCTATCCCTCTCTCGCTTTCCACCACTCTCACTCTCTCTCTCCATCTCCCTCTCTCTCTCCCTCACTCTCTACCTCTACCCTATCCCTCTCTCGCTTTCCACCACTCTCACTCTCCATCTCCCTCGCTCTCTCCATCTCCATCTCTCTCTCCCTCACTCGCTACATCTACCCTTATCCCTCTCTCTCTCCATCTTCCTCTCACTTCCTCTCTCATTCTCTCTATCCTCTCCCTCTCGCTCTTTCTCTATCTTTATCTGATCACAATGTATTATAATGTAGTATGATAATGATAGGACACGTCACTTGCATACCGACACATGGGATAATCAAATTACATCTTTACAAAACGACATGTCATTAACTGTAGTGTTTTATGCTATTAAGCTAATGTATTGAGCTTATCTTGTTGTTCATATGTTATTATTGATACTTGATTACACTTAAGAACCAGCATAACATTTTTTTATTCTTAGGCAGACGACATCCTCGCCAGACGACACATGTCACTAATGAATTCTGGTTCTTTATCAACGGGGAGTATATATAATTAATACATATCTAAACATGACACATTCCTCAACCCACTTAACGTCATGTGAATTGCTGGAATTAAATGCTGAGATTTAGAACACGTGGGGAAAACGCCAAAGTCATGCGTGACGCATATCATGCTTGGATTTACCATTCCTGATCTTCACTCCCCCCTTCTCCCACCACCTCACGTCCAATACAAAAGATGTAACATATATACGACAATAAATCTCTAAGGTTCTAGTTTCCCCTGATCAAAATCACTTTGACGTGTGACTTCGAGATACAGCCGGCCGAGAAAGAAGTGTCTTTGATTGCTAATCGTCTCCCCCCCCCTCTCTCATCACACCCCGCACCGTTATACCTAACTCTACTTGTTAATCAAAGATCAAAATTGGCCAACCGCATACATATTGTACATGACATAAGAGTTAAGTCCATTATGATATCACGTTCCCAGAATTATTATGGTAGAATGTAATTTTGTTTGTTTTTAGAACAGTCTGAGATTGATTAAAGGGCTACGTAGAGTCTATGCCTAAGGTTACATAGACACTCCATATCTCTTGTATTTGGGTTATATGATTGATCTGCACTCGTCAATAATAAGTAAATGTGTAAATAATGTTCGATGTGTTACAATACGCCTTATTTATTGATAGATGTTATACATTTGAGTGATGTCCAGTTGCAGTGGCAATTAGCCAGCAGTCTCATGTCATCCTAAATGGTGTCTTAAAACAACATACAAATCACAACATCATCATCGGGGCCTAATACTCATAGACGCCTGCAAAACAAATCCCATATCCCACTACCCTGTCTACCCTATACCATGTTAAATAACTCACTAAGTCTTCACTGACACTGATAGCCTTTGCTAATTAAAGGCTCGGTGACTCATCAAATTAGCCCAACACGCGATAGGTGTTTTCGTCTATTTATAACTCAATTTTATAACAATCTGGTTGCTATGAATGCCGAGGGAATCGATTAACAGGTCGTAGTTAGAGTTAAAAAGTAGGGTGGCGGTGGAGTTGCAATAATCAAGATATGTACTGGAAAGTTCTATTTACAGGCACAAATAAATCCACATTTTCTCAAACAGACAGTTACACACACGCACACACATACATTCAGACACACATACACACACACATACACACACATAAACACACACAAACACATACACACACAAACACATTCGCACACAAACACATACACTCATACATACACACACAAATTCCGAGGTTTTAGTATGATAATAATATAACACGTTGCTAGCGTACCGACGCGAGGAATATGCAAATTAAATATTCAAATTTCATAGTTAGCTAGTTGTGCAAAGGAATAACTTAAGAATCATGACTCATTTAGCAGACGACAAATGTCACTAATGGATTCTGGCTCCTAATTAACGGGGAGTAAGTACAATTAGTTCATATCTAAGCATTACACTTTTTCCAACCATTTGGCAAAACAAAGGTATTTAATGAAAGAATGTAGAGTAAGCACACACTCCATTTTTCGACACTCTTTGAAGTGATTAAATAATTATTTTATTATTAACTTCAATTTTCTATCTTGCAACAAACAGTTTAACTAGATGAACTTATCAATAAGCATAGCAATAAGCGTTGCAGTCTGAATTTTAAAGTTAAAATAGATATTCGGTTCATGACGAAAGTACATATCAGTTTCGGTATAGACCGAAAACAAACTGAAAGCTAACTTTTAGGCCTTTTGCCTACGTTTAGCATCAAAACCGAATATGAAACCGAATTTCGGCCGGCCTCTAGTTTTATGTTATTAAGCTGATGCGTTGAGCTTAGCTGGTTGTGCATATGTTCTTACTGTAATTAGAATACACTTAAGAACCATTTTACTCGTTTAGCATAGCACACATCCACGCCAGACGACAAATGTCACTAATGAATTCTGGTTCTTTATTAACGGGGAGTAAGTACAATTAGTTCATATCTAAACATAACACTTTCTCCAACCTACTTAACGTCATGAGAATTTTCTGGAATGAAATGAAGAGAGATTGGATCAAAAATGGTTTAGCCATGGTAAAGGGCCACAATAGGGTTTGTGTAGTGTAGAGGCCGGCCGAATCTAACTTTTTGGTTTTAACAGAAAACGAAATCATACCGAAAGTGTCACTAAACTTTCTGCCGAAACCGAAAAATAAACCGAAATAGTCAAAGAAAAGATTTAAAATGAATGGAAATTGTTTGAGTAATATTAACTAGTTTATGGGTATTATATTTAATTAAGTAAACCATAGAACATGTATTATACAGAAGTACATCCTATGCCATAAAAAGAGCAAAAACGTCTATGTTTATATATATATACATATATACATATATACATATATACATATATATATATATATATATACATTTGGCATCCTTCCATCCTCAAGGGACGATGGCGCAGTCTTCCTTTCCTCTGCCCCTCGCCTTTCTCCTGGCTCGCTCTGCACACCTTGGACCGCCAGGAGGTGCGTTCCTCAGCAAGGCCCTCCCACTTATTGTGGTCAATGTGCGCCAGAAGCAAGTTTATTTGCAGTCGTCTTTAAAACGTAGTCCAGGGCGACCTTTTTTCTTGTTCCAAATGCCAGCTCTCCATACAACAAGGCTTGTGGGATACTTTGCGGACCCATCCTGTGGACATAACCTATTCATCGCAGGCGCCTCTCACTCAGTATTGAGTTAATAGCACTTAGCTTCTACTGAGCATCTCCACATTTGTGACTCTTTCCTGCCATTTGATCTGGAGTATTATACGCAAGCATCGCAAGTGAAAGCTATTGAGCTGCTTTATTTGCTTAGCGTTTGTAGCCCAGGTCTTGCATCCATAGAGGTGTGTGTGCTGAACACGCAGGCCTGGTAGACAGAAATTGTTCACCTGTCAGTGAGTTGGGCACTGTTCCATACTCTTTCGTTGAACCTCGCCATAAAGTATACTGCTTTGCCGATTCTGGTTTGTATTTTTTTATCATGGGACAGAGAGCTTGAAATATTGCTGCCAAGGAAAGTGTAATCATCGACAACATCCAAAAGGGTTTTCCGTCAATGGAGATTGCTGTAAGGCAGTCTGTGCCTTGCCTCATAATATTGATAGTTTTAAGGCGTATTGTTAAGCCAAATTCTTTGCACGCCTCTGAGAATTTACTGACCCATTGTTGGAGCCCTTCCTCCGTATGTGAGGCAAGAGCTGCATCATCAGCGAATAGCATTTCTCGGATTAATACGGCTTTCACTTTGCTCTTTGCACGGAGCTGGGCTATGTTATAGAGATTTCGATCGGCCCTAGTATGGACGTGTACACACTCGAAGCAGTTCTCGAAAGCATGTCGGAGTAGTACTGAGAAGAAGATACAAAAGAGTGTTGGTGCCAGGACACAACCCTGTTTGACCCCGCTACACACTGGAAATGGTTCTGAGGTGGCGCCATCGAAGAGTACTGTGATGTCCATATTGTTATGGAAAGCCTTAATAATACACAGAAGCCGGGGCGGACAACCAATCTTTTTCAGTATGCTAAAAAATCCATTGTGGATAACTAAGTCAAATGCCTTAGTCAAGTCAATGTAGTCTATGAAGTGGGCTTTTTGCTACTCCCGGCATTTTTCTTGTAGCTAGCGGAGTAAGAAAACCCTGTCTATGGTTGACCGGCAAGCCCGAGAGCCGCATTGAGATTCTGGGTAGACGTTTTGTGCAAGATTTTGCAGGCGTGCCAGTACCACTCTTGCAAAGGCCTTTCCCACATTACTGAGTAAAGATATGCCGCGATAAATATTACAATCGCAACGGTCAACTTTAATTTTGTAGAGGGTTTCTATCTTTGCATCACACTTGTCTTGTGGGATGTGGCCATGTTCCCAACAATCGCAGATGAGGTCGTGCAGAGGCTTTAGTAATGTGGGCTTACCGACTTGAGGACTTCTGCAGGGATAACATCGTTACCTGGAGCCTTTCCACTATTAAGATGATCAATGGTATTGCTAAGATCCTCTATTGAGGGCAGAGCATCAAGTTGATCCAGCACTAGTAAACCTGGAACTCTATTAAGGGCAGAGTCAGAGACAACGTTCTGTGTTGCATAGAGTTCCAGGTAATATTCAGTCCAGCGCTGCATCTGCTTGTCTTGTTCATTGCTCACGTCTCCTGTCTTCGACTTGAGTGAAGCTTACTTTAAGATTGGTCCAGGGCCTTTTGTATGCTTTCGTACATTTTTTGGCATCTCTCTGATTAGCACTAGATTAATACTTCTGCACATATCAACCCAGTATGTGTTGACACAAACACGTGCGGTCATCCGGCTTTTGTTCCTGGCATTTCTGAGTTTTTTCAACGTAACAGGTTGTAGGCCGTTAGGACTTTTCTTTTTGCCTCCGTCGCGGGCTACATTTTCTCCAGTGGGCTTCAAACCAGTCTGCACTTTTCCGGTCCTTCTTACTGAGGACGGTAATGGAGGTGTTGTAAATAGTTTCGCGAAGATGAAGCCATGTGGCATCGATATGTTCTGGCAGTTTTTCCTGCATCATGGGGCTTGGAGACGTCTTTATATCAGGTATGATCTGCGATAGCTGACCCAAGCCTTTTATTGAGCTGCTCCCTGATCCCTATTAATATGGCATGTGATTATGCGTGTTTTCCCCTTTCTCTTGGATTGGTGAAGCTTCCTTGGGGTTATTTTTATTTTGCTAGCTATCGGTGAGTGGTCGGTGTCGCAGTCACCACTGTGGTAGCTACGAGTTTGGAGTATACTGGCTAGTTTTGAGCGCCTGGTGATAATGAGATCAAGCTAGTGCCAGTGCTTGGAGCGAGGGTGTCTTTATAACACTCTGTGTATGTCTTTGCATTTGAAAAAGGTATTAGTTACGGCATCCGGGCAAAATAGCGACTGTCCAAACAGCGACTGCCAAAACAGCGACTGTCATGTGAGCGACTTACACAATAGCGATTGTTTTAAAACACAACAACGTTAGAAATGAATTTTAAAAAAAACAAATTTAATTGGATTAGCTACATAATACATACGTGATTTTAAAACGAAGATTTAAAACATACTACATGATTTAAAAAGAAGATTTAAAACATACTATATGATTTATAAAGAAGATTTAAAACAGACTGCATGATTTTAAAAGAAGATTAAAAACCTACTACATGATTTAAAAAGACGATTTAAAACATACTACATGATTTAAAAAGAAAATTAAAAGCAGAATGCATGATTTAAAAAGAAGATTTAAAATAGATTACATGATTTAAAAAGAAGATTTAAAACGTACTACATGATTTAAAAAGAAAATTAAAAGCAGAATGTATGATTTAAAAAGAAGATTTAAAACAGATTACATGATTTAAAAAGAAGATTTCAAACATACTACATGATTTAAAAAGAAAATTTCAAACATACTACATGATTTAAAAAGAAGATTTAAAACATACTACATGAAATATTTACAGTGTGAGCTGTATGTTATGTCTTATCAAACTGCCCTTAGAATTGCACAGGAGAGTAGGTTGGCGCCATTTGATTTTTCTTGTGCTATTCTCGCCAACTCAATTCTTTCCCTACTTTCGATCTCCTTCATTCTTATTTCGAGCTCTAATTGTTTTGTCTGATGTTCCAATACCGCTAATTCTCTTATAAAATCATCATGTGACATCTCCATTATCAATCGTCTTTCTTTTGCCAGAATAAACTAATAGTCTTTAAAAAAAAAGAATACTCAGTTCTCTTGTACAAACTGATCTTATTTTATTCCAACAGATCCTTTTGGACGAAAGCCCCCATATAACATACAGCTCACACTGTATTGGCTCGTAATCGTCACTTTAACACCGAAGACGAAATGATAAATACCAAACTGTTTAATGACTGAAGAATGAAGCGTACAACTCAGAACAAAGTATACAGCTGATATATGCAAAGACATCAAAACTAGAACTAAAGAACAACTGTCAACGCGTCGCACCTTTCAATCCAACACCGATTATAATTAGTGCACAACAAAACAAGATAAAATACAGGGTGCGTACATGACAATAGACAACATTCTCTCTACAGACATTATGCTGTGAAGTGACTATCTGTCATTGCCCAGATAAAAGGAAGTCCATTATACTTATACATATAGATATATACTACTTTTTACTATATTCTAGAGTGAGACCATCACACTATGCACATTGTCTATACAAACTTTGATTTCGCGACATCACGATTTTTAGGTCGACTTTCTCTATTGCTGTTCCATCAACAACAAACTCTGTCATGTACACTTCCCGTTTCTTAAAAAGTCGTGTAACCCTTTCCAGTGCAGTTTATAATATTTTTATTTATCTGTCAACTCATGGTATATAATTAAGCAACTTCTTCTAACTAAGTTATAATTCACGAGCTACTTCCTTCTTACCGTTTTTTTTTTTCCAGAAATAAACAATGAAGAACATTTTTGTCCTGTCTGATACATTATGCGTCACAAACGTGCTGCAGCTCATTTAGGACTTTGTCATGTTTAACCACTTTTTTATAATACCCAATTACAAAAATCCTTTATTATAGCCAGTGTTGACAAGACTTGAACATGTTTCTCTTTAAGCAAGAACATGATGTTGTCAATATATACTATAAGTTTATACATTATTTTGAGCAATAAAACATCATCTCTAAAGACTAGTAGATATTTTATTAGAAGTGCACCACTCCGATTTCTTAAGAAATCATACAGGCATAACATTTTTTCCCAGTGCATTTTATTTTTTTTTTAATTTTATTTTTCAACTCAGGGTAGATAACTATGTAATCTTTACTAACTAGATTTTAATCCACCAGCTACTTCATTATGGCCGATGTTTTTTTCTGTTCTCTGATAGGAATACTTACATTAACGTTTCTGTCTGTCCCATACATCAGATCATTTATAATTTCTTTTGATTTTACTAATACAAACCATGCAACATTTTATTTTTAGAGTTATTGCCAATGTTGAGAAGACTTGTGACCATTTCTCTTCAGGTAATATCTCTAAATGATATTATGAAAATATAGCCATATAGCCATATATATATATAACCCAGCGTTGCAAGGGGAAAAATACATAGGCTATAGAAGTACAGATAAAAAGTGTTTAAACTACAATGAACATAAGCTATAATAATTGCAAACCATAGTCTATTTATTTTTTTATTGAAAACATTTAAGAAAGTAATTTAAAGTAACTAATAAATAGTCTAATCCAATTAACAAAAAATGCATTAATTTTTTAAATAAAAAAACTTTGAGTCTAACCATGGCTGAGAATCGAACACCAGTCTCCCGCATGCGTCTAAAATATAGCTATTATATTAAAATTTTACATCTAAAATATAGTTATTATATTTGACTTAGTGAAAATATTTTAGGAAAGCTTTAAGTCCTGAACTTCTTTAAAATCTTTTTAAAAAAGTTATATAATAAAGAAGAAAAGAAGAAAAAAGTTATGAATGGGGAATCGAACCCACATCTCTTGCATGGAAATTCGATAACCACTCAGGTAGGTATGACACACACAGGAGGCGAGATATGCAGGCTGGAGATCGCAAAAGTATAATATGTGACAATACGTTTACAAATCTTTAAATGATAGTGGCAAGAATCCCCGCCAGGCACTCTGGTGGTCTGGGTTCGATTCTCCTTAAAGATATTGTTTTATTTGTAATGAAAAATAATGACACATATTAACTAGTGTAAATTTAATTAAGCCTTAATTAAAACTAGCTCAATGAAAAAGTTTAGAAAAAGCAATGTACCTTTTCCGAAAAGTTAGCGCTTTAGAATTTTTGCCGTTAAAAAAGCGCCAAAAGTTGATCATATGATAAAACTCCGACATGATCGAATGTCTGTTTTTAAGACTTTAAAATTACTATCACACTTTCCAGAAGAAAAAAATGGAAATTGTTGACGTCATAGAAAAAAAAAAGGATGTGTTTTTATTGTTGATGAACTGAGTAATATTTAGTATAAAAGACTTATTGTATTCTGTTATAATTTCTAAAGATTTAAAATTGCGATGGATTTCCCTTTTAACGAATCAACTGACATTCAATTGAAACAAAATTAAATGATTTAAATAAAACACTCAATGTGTCCTCCTTTTGGTACCCATGTGTCCTCCTTTGTCCTCCTTTTTGTATCTCTGTGTCCTCCTTTTGGTACCAATGTATCTGGCAACCATATAAGAGTTAGGTCCATTCTGATATCATGTGCCCATAATTATTCTGGTAGAATGTAATTATGTTTTTAGAACAGTCTGTTGTAGAAAGATTAATTAACGGTCTCGTCTGGCATGCAGCCCTGAGCCCTCTTGAGGGTTACGTAAAGTCTATGCCTATGGTTACATAGACACTCCATATAACTTGTATTTGGGTTATATGATTCATCTGCACACGACAATAATATGTAGATCTGTAAATACTTTTCGATGCATTACAATACGCCATACTTATTAATTGATGTAATACATTTGTGTGATGTCCAGTTGCAGATTCAATTAGTCAGCAGTCTCAAGTCATCCTAAATAATAAACAAGCCACGAAACATGCAAAGAAATGTCTTAACACATTATAAAAATGACAACATTATCAAAGCACCAATGGGGCCTAAAACTCATTGACGCCTGCAAATCCAATTGTATGTCTAACTACCCTATATACCGTGTTAAATTGTCCACTAAGTCTTCACTGATAGCCTATGCTAATTAAAGGCTCGGTGAGTCATTAACTTAGCCCAACATGCGGCAAGTGATATCGTCTATTTATAACTCAAGTTTATAACAAACTGGTTGCTATGAACGCCGAGGGAATCGATTAACGGGGCGGTGAAATATAGCGGAGTTGCTATAAACAGGATCTGCACTGGCAAATTCTATTTACGGGCACAAATAAATCCTAAGTTTCTCAGACAGACAGACACTAACTCACAAACATACAAGCTTACACATACACATACACACATACACATACACGCACATACACACATACATACACACATATACATACACACATACATACACAGAGAATTACACATACACACCCATACATACACCCACACACATACATACACACAAATACATATACACACATACATACACACACATACATTTACACACGTAAACACCCACATACATACACACACATACACACACAGACAAACACATATACACCCACTTACATACACACACACATACACACATACATACACACACTTACATACACACACACATATACACCCACATACATAGACATATATACACACACATACATACATACACATACATACACACACAGATATACACCCACATGCACAGCCACACACATAAACACACATACAAACACAAAAACGCACACACACACACTTACACACACATACATACATACACAAACACATACACACACACATTTCGTGATTTTAGTATGATAATAATAAAACACGTTAGGAGCCTACCAACGCGAGGAATAAGCAAATTAAATATTCAAATTTTACAGCTAGTTGTGCATATGAATAACTTGAATAAACTTAAGAACCATGACTCATTTCGCAGACGACAAATGTCACTAATGGATTCTGGCTCCTAATCAACTGGGAGTAAGTACAATTAGTTTATATCTAAGTATTACACTTTTTCCAACCCCTTGTCAAAACAAACGTATTTAATAAAAGAATGTATAGTAATCACACAGTTCATTTTTCGACACTTTTTGAGGTGATTAAATAATTATTTTATAATTAATTTTAATTTTCTACATTGCAACAGTTACACTAAGTGAAATTATCAATAACCATAGCAATAAGCGTTGCAGTCTGAATTTTGAAAGTTAAAATAGATGTTTGGTTTATGACAAAAGTAAATATCAGTTTCGGTCTAAACTGAAAGCAAACAGAAAGCTAACTTTTAGGCCATTTGCCTACTTTTAGCACTAAAACCGAAAATGAAACTGAATATGAAACTGAATTTCGGCCAGCCACTAGTTTTATGTTATTATGCTCAAGAGTTGAGCTTAGCTTGTTGTGCATATGTTCTTATTACAACTAGAATACACTTAATAACCATTTTACTCGTTTAGCATAGCACACATCCTCGCCTGAGGCAAATGTCATTAATAAAGTATGGTTCTTAATCAACGAGGAGTAAGTACAATTAGTTCATCTCTAAACATAAAACTTTCCCCAACCCACAAAACGTCATGTGAATTTTCTGGAATTAAACGTAATAAGATTAGATCAACAATGGTTTAGCCACGGTAAAGGGCCACAATAAGGGTTGTCTAGTGTAGAGGCCGATCGAAACTAACTTTTTGGTCATCAAGAATACTGCCTTGCTGATTCTGATTTGTATTTCTTTTTCCATGTACAGTGAGCTTGAGATGTTGCTGCCAATCATCGACAACATCTAAAGTGTTTCCGTCAATGGAGATTGATGGAAGGCAGTCTGTGCCTTGCTTCATAATATTGGTCTTTTTAAGGCTTATTTTTAAGCCAAATTCTTTGCACGCCTTTGAGAATTTACTGACCAGTTGTCAAAGCCCTTCCTCTGTATGTGAGGCAAAGGCTGCATCATCAGGGAATAGCAATTTTCTGATAATTACGGTTTCCACTTTACTCTTTGCAAGGTGCCAGGCTATGTTATAGAGATTTCCATCGGCTCTAGTATGGATGTTCACACCATCGGAGCTGTTCTCGAAAGCATGTCGGAGTAGTCGGAGTAGTACTGAGAAGAAGATGCCAATGAGTGCTGTGGACAAGACACAACCCTCTTTGACCCCGCTACACACTGGGAATGGTTCTAAGGTGGCGCCATCGAAGAGAACTGTGCTGTGCATGTTACCACCAAGAAGACTTGCGAGAGACCGTGTAGACTGGCGTGCTTTAACAGAGGCCCTATATTCCACAAGGAGCCCAAGGAGAGATGATAATGATGATGAATAAACTACTTTGAAATTAAGAGCGGTCTAAATTTTATGCCCTGTTGATTTAGGTCCATTTCAGCCTATGTTACAATACTCCTTCGTTGCACCAATTGAATTAGCTAGCCTTGGTCGCGAAGCATTGTGGGCCTACTAATTAAAGTAAATTTCGAAAATATATTAACAAAGACATTTGTTTGCATAACCAAGAATTAAAAATAATGTATTGCTATTTTATTTTTCAATCCTTGTTTTGGCAATAACTAAATAAAAGGTGGGGAGAGGGAAAGGTACACGTGGATGCAGTTAAAAAAAAACAAAAGGTGGGAAGGGGGGGGGACAAAATAGGTAACAAATACTATGTTTATTATAACTTTTTTTTTTAAGAGCACAGCTTGTCTTTTCTGAAATTTTAGTGTCGCAGATTTTAAAAGGTTTGCTGCTTGATCCAGACTTGATTATTTTGATCACATTTTGCCTGTTCTAAAGAGAAAACACTAAAAGCAACAATCTCTCTACCATAAGTGGATATATTTGCTCACTATATTCAGGTAAGTTTAGCTTAAGAAATCATAAGAATTAAACAAACAATGTTTCTGTTAATGTGCAACTATCTATATTTGCGATGAAATTAGTTCTCATAATTAGTTGTTTTTTTTTAAGGGGAGAAGGGGCGATAATATGTGCAAGATACTTTCCGTTTCACTATTTATTCATGTTGACTTCATTTTATTTTAGTGTCCAACGATGGCCGAGAAGAGGAAAATAAAACTTGTCGATGAATGAATGGAGTCAAGAAGTATGGAGTTTGAAATATTTCTTCATCAGATCCGTCGAGAAATCATTGTGTGTGATTTGCAACGAAACTGTGGCTGTGATGAAAGAATACAACCTGCGCCGTCATCATCAAAGCAAACATCAGGAGAAATATGCACATTTGGAGGGTGAAGGTTGTGCAGAAAAATTTGCTAAATTACAAAATCAACTCACATCTAAGAGGACATTGTTTAGTAAATCCTCAAACGAATACTAATTTTTAACTAAGGCCAGTTATAAAGTTGCTTACGTCCTGGCAAAAGGTGGCAAACCGTTTACAGAAGGTGGAATGTTTGTTGGAGGTGGCTGAGGAACTTTTCCCAGAAAAGTAAAAAAAAATGTAGCTTTGAGTGCAAATACCATTGCTCGCCGTGTTGCAGATATGGGTGAAAACATTGTGAATCAAATAGCGAAGAATGCAAGCACGTTTTGCCATTTTTCAATTCAAATAGATGAATCGCTGAACAGCTCTTCCACCCCTCAAATGCTTGTGTTCATTAGAGATGTGGGTGAAGACATGAACATAACACAAGAGCTGGCTTCCCTACACAGCATGTATGACACTGTTACTGGAGAGATATATTCAATTAGTTTACTGATTATAAATTGGACTGGACTAACCTCAGTTGCCTGACTGTTGATGGAGGAAAGAACATGAATGGCACAAAAGAAAGGCTTGGTTGGACAAGTGAAGCAGATTTGTAATGAAAAAACCAATGTTCCTTCATCGTATTATTCACCAGCAAGCTTTGTGTGCTAAATATATGGACATTAGCAGTGTACTGAATCATGTGGTGAAGATGGTCAATTTAATAAGGTCACATGGGCTAAGTCACAGACAGTTCTGAGACATGTTGAAAGATACAGACACATAATCAGTACATAATAAAATAAAATTTCCATAGTACAATAATACATTCTTCTCAATACTCTAGTAATAGAAAAATACTTCTTCCTCAAAATCATTCACATCTTTTCATTCAAATTATCCTCTCTGCCAAATGTTTCAA
Source organism: Anisus vortex (assembly GCA_949126835.1). NCBI lineage: Eukaryota > Metazoa > Mollusca > Gastropoda > Planorbidae > Anisus > Anisus vortex. The sequence continues at coordinate 170,969 of CASBPS010000011.1, forward strand.
TTGTCATTTCCAGAGATTCTCAAACATATCTTATAATCAGTCCACATTCATACTGTCCTCTGATTTAGAAACCAATTCTGCGGATACAAGTGATCTATTTCTCTAACATAAACTATTTCAATGCTCAATCTAACAAGTTTGACTAGAAATATCACACAATAATGAGATCGTTTCTAACAATACTTTTAGCCAGTGTTTTTTTTTTCATCACAAGTAAATGATTTAGTTTTAAAATATTAAATTTGGTAACTCACTATCAGTGAATTCTTCATTTAATTCATCCTGAACTCCATGCATGAAATGTACAATTAACAACATCAAGTTTTTTTGTTTTTTTTTAATTGTTTTCAGCGTGTAAGGCATTATCATTATAAGCAAATATAGACATATATATGTTATATAGTCTATATATTAATATATTAATATTAAATTTTTCATTTTTTTTAAACATACAAAGAGCTACGGGTAAGAAACATGTTGATTATACAAAATGAGAAATTAAGACACACAATATTATATAATTTAGAAAAATAACCGCATCCGTATAGCGCTAAGGAAATCTTCTAGAAAAAAAGGCACTCCTAAATTTGCATTATTTGTTTTTAATAATTCGAATATGATTGGTTAAGTTCATTGTGGACTGTCTTATTTTGAGGTGATTTTAAACGTATTAGAGAGTAAGGACAACAACCACGACATATACTTTCAATGTAGTCGCTAGCTTGATGTCCCTTCGATCTAAGAATTTTGGCCGGCGTCTAACAAAAGGGCCACTGGCTCTTGCGATTCTAGTGTTTATTTACACATCTATGTGGACTGGTTGTGAGAGGGTGCTGCAAAGGTATGTGAACACGTTCATGTTGTTGATCTTCTAGTCGTTGACAGTAATGGGTGGCTCGAAATATTCACAACCAGAGATGCAATGGTAAACACGACACAATCTTTAAGCACAATAATAAAACAACAACTCTATATTAAAAAAATAAATATTATAATGCATTTGTCTACTCTGAATATGCGTCCGATATTTTCATCACCACTTTATGACAATTAGTTGCTACAATCAATACAAAAACTGCAACATGGTGTACATGTATTTATGAATATTGTGCTGCATTTCCAGAATTGTTTATTACACTTAGACACTATATAAAGGCTTAGCTTGTCCAGTTAAAATATCATTTACCAAACATCTGACATCTGACCAAGAACAATGAATTTATCTTCTTGTATTCTGCTGATGTGTCTTGCAGCATTCACTATAGTTGGGTGCTGTAATGGTGAGTATTCAATAGATGTTGATGTTTTACAATGTAAGGAAATTTTACTTTAAGATCAGGGCCGGCTCATCCATATAGGCGAACTAAGCGGTTGCCTAGTGCGCAACATTCTTGGGGGCGCAAAATTGAGAACTTTTTTTTAAATTTGGGGATTTAAAAATATAAAGCTATATTAAAGTTTAGTGATTCTGTGCGCTACTAGCATAGGCAGATGAATTATTAGGTAAAGAAAGGCGAAGGGTATTTTATTTAAGTTATCTTAGAAAATAGGAAAGTGTGCCGTAACAGCACTTAGTTTGGCAACTTGCTGTGCGTAGCAAAAAAAGCAATTTCTCACTTCCCCCGGCCATACCCTGGATGCGATGCGGTGGCTGAATATCACAGTGAAGTGAAGTAAGTTCGTGAATCTTAAGTCGAGAGGGCGCTGAGTTGTTTGCATTCGCAGTGCTGTTGTTGTTTTTGTGCAGACTGTTAATTACGAAAATGAGTACATTAAATCCCTTAAGTGGCACAAGATGGTCCAGTCAAATTGATGCACTAACACCTCTGCGGTACCAGTTATCTCATATTTGTGATGCTTTGCAAGATATTTCTGAAGACACTAATAGGATCTAGTGGCAGTATTGCGAAAGTAGAAGCACTTGGTTTACGTACAAATATCTCATACTTCAAGCGTATTGTTGCACTTGTCACATAGCACAACATTTTGTTTCAAGTAAACACAACTAGTAAGATACTGCAAGAAAAGGATTTGAGTCTCTAGAGAGCAGTTAGTCACGTGAAAATAAAAGAAGAGTTTTTTGGTTACAGCTAAAAGTAATTTAGAGTTCATTAGAGTTCTGGTTGATGCTAATGAAGTAGCAGAAGAAGTGAGAATAAAACCAACATTTAGAAAGAGAAGGTCCCAATAAAATAAAGAAAAGAAGAACTTGGTTGATTACGAATCAACAGATGAATCTGTAAATATTGCAGGTGACCCTTCAGAAAGTTTCAAGATTCACTTTTATTTTGCTAGGTTGGACTTAGCTGCTTAAGCGGTAAAAGAAAGATATTCCCAGTTAAATAAAGTATCTGGTGTCTTTGAATTTTTATACAAATTCCTGACCTTAAAAACAAGACCACATCAAAGGTTAAGTCGATGTGCAAAAACTTGGAAAAGCATTATCAATAAAAAAAGATGAAGGTTTGAATGAATCTGACATTGCTGCCGCAGGACTGTGTTCTGAACCAAAATCTCTTTTTTCTCATCATCAATTTTCTCAAAATCAATTTCTCATCATCTCTATGATTCAGTAGGCCTATTAGGAAGACCCTTAAGAAATCCTAAACTACATTTACCAACAAAATCTTGAAAATGGATTTCCCAACATTTGTCCAGCCCTTCGTATTTTGCTTACGTTGCACTTTCCGTAGCTAGTGCTGAACGAATTTTGTCAAAACTTAAGCTAATTAAAACCTATCGCCTAGTACAATGTGTCAGGAGAGACTTGCGGGTCTGGCGATAATTTTTATTGAAAAAAGGATAGTAAGACAGTTAGACCCAAAAGCCCTCATACAAGAATTTGCTAAGCAGAAAGCAAGAAAAGTATCATTAGGGTTTTAGTCTTTAGGATTATAAATACTGGTAATCAGTATTTAAAAGTGACGTTTGGACGTAGTTACGAAAACCAATATCAAACAATATCAAATAGTCTTTGTCTATTTTATTGAGTGTTATGAGTACAGAAAAAGATATCTATAATCTAACTGTGAGTTTCGATTTGGTATTAAGAGAACTTTACATAATGCAGGTGTAAACCCTTTTTGTGAAACTTTCTAATAATAATTTAGATTGTATTTATTAATCTATAATGTAAAGTCATTGTTACTTTTCATTCAACTGTTTTATTTACATTTGTCAGTCATCAATCAAAGGTTATAAAATAAAATTATTTGTTGGACTAACCTTAAAACCATTAAAAAAAAACATTTTCGAAGTTCCATATCTGGTATACCTCGCCGTAGGCACATTAATAAAGGCGCACACTTTCGCCTAGGGCGCCAACAACCATAGATCCGTCCCTGAACCTTGTAGAATATTGCTTTATAGAAGGATCGTCTGAAATATATTAGAAGATTAGAACACTAATTAAGATTAAAATAGAAAGTTGCATTCAGCTCATACAGCGGAAGTTTTTTGGAGTACCCGTTATTTGATGCGCACGGAAAACACGTTTCTTGAGTTCTAAAAATAGCTCAAGCGGTAGTCTTATTGTAGTCTTTGATATTGCGTCTATACTCTCAAAACCAATTTGCTAAGCGTTCCTATACACAGATACACAGATAGATACACAGATTTCTCTGGGCTCTAGTAAGCTACACTGAGATTCATCCTGGAGCAGTCGCTAGAGTGGAATTCCCCCCTCTATGTCAACTTTATAGACCATGAAAAGGCATTTGACAGCGTGGACAGGGCATCACTTTGGAGGCTGCTAAGACACTTAGGGGTCCCTGAGAAAATTACCTCTATAATTAAGAATTCTCATGAAGTAATGAAATGCAGAGTGATCCATAGAGGCCACTCAACAGAGGCCTTCCAAGTACGGACAGGAGTGAGACAATGGTGTTTACTGTTGCTTGTTTTGTTTCTACTAGCGATAGACTGTGACATGAAGACATTCACAGCAGTTAAGCGTAATAGCATCCAGTGGTCACAGCTGGATGATCTAGATTTTGCGGATGACCTGGCACTACTCTCGAATACTCAGCAGCAGATGCAGGAAAAGACTAACATCGTGACAGAAAACTTCACTCGCCTTGGCCTCAAAGTTCACAAAGGGAAGACCAAGTTCCTTATGGTCAACGCAGAAAACACATCGCCAATCACTCTCAATGGTGAGGCTCTATTAGAAATTGAAGAGTTAACCTATCTAGGCAGCATCGTCAATAAGAAGGGTGGAACCGACGCCGATGTGAGGGCAAGAGTTGGCAAGGCCAGGACAGCTTTCTCCAGCTTAAGATTATCTGGAGCTCAAGAGTTATATCCCTGAATGCAAAAATCAAAATCTTCAACTCAAAGGTGAAGTCAGTCTTACTCTATGGTGCTGAAACGTGGAGGACCACAGCTACTAACACCAAGAAGATCCAGACTTTCATAAACTCATGTCTCAGGAGAATTTTGCATATACGCTGGCCGAACATGATCAGTAACGATGATCTCTGGAGTCGCACAGGTCAACAGGCAGCCGAACTGGAGATCATGCAAAAAAAAGGAGATGGTTGGGGCACACACTGCGAAAACCAGCTTCCAACATTACCAGACAGTCCCTATCGTGGAACCCCCAAGGAAAGAGGAAGAGGGACCGACCCCGAAAAAGCTGGCGCCGTGACCTGTATGCTGACGTCAAGAGATCAGGTTATTCTTGGGGACAGTTGGAAAGACTCGCTCAGTACCGGGATAGCTTGAGAGTCATTGTTGGTGGCCTATGCCCCGAGAGGGATAGAAGGCGTAAGTAAGTAAACATCCAATAGTAAGAAATGATATTGTCAAGGGCTTATACACCTTTATTGTAGTTATATCTTATCTTATATATTACAGACGCTCCTTCTATAAAGAAAATTTTTGCGCCCTACTCTCATCTGTGGTCCGAGTCTAGTCTTGCATTTTTACTAATGTTTTAAAGGATTTTAAGTTACTGGTTTTCTGGTTTGTTCAAGTAACCCATTCCGTGCCCAAATGCTTCTCAGGAAGAAAGAGTACTTATAAGTATTTGTTCTGTCATAAGGGATAAGGAAAGTGTTTTTGTCCTTATGTTTATCTGAGCATTGCTACAAGTTGTTTTAATTGTAGTAGTCTATACATTTGAAAAGTTTTAAACTATATTAACAAACATTAATTGTTAACGTTATTCATGAAGCTGTTACTATCTTTTCATTTATTTCAGTAAACACTACTAGTTATGACCAAATTAAAGACAGCTCCGATCTAGTCGTTACCGATTTCAGCGCCGATTGTACTGCCAAATTTTTTGTACAGAAGTTGTTGGAACAAGAAAGAAGTCTAACGATATGTCAAGAAAAACTGAAAGAGAAATCAGAGAGTAAAGAAAAAGAGAAATGCCCTCAGTATTCAAACACTGAATGTGAGTCAGTTGTAAGCAAGATGTTTTACCCTCCGAAAGAGCACAATAGTACCAAATATTATCTGTCTACTTTTGCTCCAAAAAGTATAGAAGAGGCTAATACTTACTGCTTAGCCCTCGGTGGATACCTGGCTGAGATCGATGACCGAAGCGAATTGGCAGCTCTCCAAGATTTCATCATGTCTTCAAATTGTGATTTAGTTTTTATCGCCGGGTCTAATGCTGCTAGGAATGGTAAATGGATATTTCCTAGAACTGGAAAAGAAATGCAGATCTTTGATTGGATGAATGGAGAGCCAAACAACTTAGGAGGAGTGGAAGATTGTTTAAATTTATGGAAAACCCACAACGCCAAAATGAATGATGTCATATGCGTTTACGATTCTGCATTTACTAATTATTATCAATGCCAGTTCTTGTGTGAAGTAACTAAGCATAAAAAGTAAACAACAGGAATTATGTTTACCGCTAATAAATTTAAATATTTAAAATTGTTGTTCAATATTTTTAGTTTTTGTAGTTTTTCTTTGATTTTTATTAAATAATTACAGTTTTGTTTTCTTAAGGTGTGTTCATTATGATGTGCCTAAATATTTCATGTATCCTTTGGGTTCCTTGTGGAACATAGGGCCTCTATCAAAGCACGACACTCTCAACGGTCTCTTGCCAGTCGCTTCAATTCTTCCCATCTATTTCCAGTTCTTCCAGCCTCATCCAATATGCTTCGTCTCCATGTTCGCTTGGGTCTTCCTCTATGCCGTTTACCCTGGGGATTCCACTCTAAGGCCTGTCCAGCTCTGTTGTTGTTATCTTTCCTGAGTGTGTGTCCAATCCATCTCCACTTCCTTTCCATTATTTGTTGTTCTACTGTTCTTTGTCCACACCTCCCCCACAGCTTGGAGTTTTCTACCTTCTAAATCGCCTTTTGCTGTACTTTATACTATTTAAAAATAACTTTGAATCGATAGTATCTTTATTACATAAATAAAACATTCACTACTCTTAGCGTTTACTAATTTATACAGTTAATCTACACAGACAGTACCAAAAAAAGAACAGTTCAAACCAATGACAGCTAATAAATGGTCACAAAAATAAATGTGACTAGCCACTTTACGGCAAAGGCATGTATTAAGTTATATTGTGTTGATTAAAATATAAATAAAGTGTATTTTTTCAAATTTGCTTTTTATAAACTTCTACACAAGACCTATATATATATATATATGGCCCTCGAATATGCATATATATATATATATGTATTTATGTATATGTAAACCTTGTCCTACGTCAAATAATATTGACATATTATATAAGATAAGATAAGATAAGATTGCTTTATTGATCCAAATGAATGGAAAATTGACTTGATTACCTAAATTCCGTCTTTCAGCATACCTAAAACAATATTAAAGAACCATTTGTACTCAAACACAATAGACATTCACGCACACGATCATACCATTTATCATACAAGAAAAAAGTAGGCCTATTATTTAGGAGTCAGCTATTGAGCCATCGTATTTCCTGGCTGAAAGATGATTCTTTTGAAAGAGTCTCACTGACAGTGGAACAAAAGAGTTCTTAAATCTCTCTGTTCTTGCCCTTATAGAAAGAAGCCGACCACTTCGACTAGATATTATGTAACTATCTTGAAGCGGGTGTGCATGATTTGGGAGGATTTTATCAATCATAGACAGGCACCTTGAACTGAAAATATCCGCAATAGATGGTAATTCTGTCTGTGTAGTACGAGAGGCTTTGTTTATTAGGCGGTCTTTCCGATGTTTGTTCAATGTGGTGGTATTACCATACCAGCAGGTGATTGCAAAGTTTATGATGCTACCAACAGTCGCCGAGTAAAATAGATTCATAATGGTTTTCTCTATGTGAACTATTTTTAGCTTATTAAGACAGAAAAGTCGTTGGTGCATTTTCTTACAAAGGATTTGGCAGTGGTCAGACCAAGTCAGTTTGTCAGTAATTGTGACGCCAAGATATTTATATTGCGAGACTTGATCTATTATTTGGTTGTTTATGTGCAAATCAGTCAGCTTGCGTTTCTCCTTCCGGAAGTCTACAATCATTTCTTTCGTTTTTGTGATGTTCAATATCAGGTAATTCTCTCCGCACCATTTGTAGAATGAGGTCGTCCTGTGATAGAGACTGTCGTCACTGGAAACAAGGCCGACAATGGCTGTATCATCGGCGTATTTGATTACAGATACTGTATCGATTGCTGAACTTTGAATGTCATTGGTGTAAATTGTGTATAGAATGGGAGAGAGGACACACCCTTGAGGCGCTCCAGTGCTTATTTCTCTTATTTGTGAGGTACATCCCTCTACTCTGACAAATTGAGGGCGGTTTATCAGAAATTGCATGATCCAATATGCTTATATTTCTTTATATTTTTATCAAATAAACGATTGTGACGGTTTTATTAGTTAACACACTGCATAGTTAAAATGCATTTAAATAATTAACAACATAAATTTGATACATCCTGTAGACTAATTAGCTTTTGCAGTGTACGAAAACGTTATACAATGAACGATGGGTTAACAATGTTTGAAATAGATGACGAGATGATAAATGTCACTGTTTATATAACACCACCTGATGATAGATCTGTAATGATGGTGACAGTAAGGAATAAGATGACCACTCAGATATTTTGTCCAGTCTTGTGTGTGTACAGCTGAGCAGTTAGGATTCCTTGGACTAGGCGGTACTGTTGTGACGGACCTGATCTGCTAAATAGCTGATCTTTCTTTCCACTGGACATTTGAGACTTCATTTCTCACGTGCATTGCATTGCCGCCAAGGGCATTGGAGCCACTGGGACTATAAAAGAAATGTGCCTTACAAGATGCGTCCTAGCTGTGTTAAATGTATCGAGGTTCAATTCATTTTCAACTGGACACAAACCACAACTTGCTAATAGCAAAAAACTGCAACCCTGTTCTACCAGTAGGACAATCAAGGAGATGTCTTTCATTTTTTAGAGATTGCTTTGTAGAATGCCTGGTTACTACGCAGGAAAGGACATGCTGCAGAAGTTATTTATCTTTTGACCTTTCATCACAAAGTATTCAATAGTGTCTGTGTATCAGCATGATGAACGGTATTCCAAGGAATCCACTTTACACCACACCTACACCACACCTACACCACACCTACACTACACATACACCACAGTTTTCTAGGGTCAGCGACAGGGTCATGTTAGATATGAATGGACACTTTCCTTTTGACTTTTGCAAAATGACGTAGCAATTCTAGACCATATTCCTCAAATATAATTTTCGTATTCTCTTGCATTTTTCAACCTTTATATGGAATCGCCTATCGCCCATACACAAAGACCAAGTAATAAGAGACAACTCGATGGATATATATTAATTTTCAATTCAAATGTTTTTTTTATGCTTCAAGAAAAAGCCTAATGAAAAATAAGTATTTTAATTTTTTTTTTAGAAAAGCACAACAACAGTGTTTACGGTTATTTGTTGATTGCAATAAAAGAAAACGGGACGTAACATCCATAAAATAATTAAATTTCTCTGTTCTGAATTATCTATTTCGTATGTTTTATTTTTATAATACAAAAAAAACGTATTCAATACGTTTTATAGCAAGCATGTAATGCATTTATCTTTTGAAAACTCCGTACCCTTCTCGTGTCCATTGCACTTCTGGAGTGCATCTCAATAAAACTACACGTACCCATTCGTGTCCCAGCACTCTCACAGAGTACACCTCCCCCCTGTAACTTTTGAAGAAAACAAAAACCAATCAAAACACATGCATTATCTTTGATGAAACTAGGAAACACGCAAAAAAAACACACAGAAAAAGTCATTCGGGTATACCCTTGGGCATTAAAGGGTTAATAATTACATTATAAAAAAACACTGGACTTCATCATCATCATCATTGTACTTGCCAGCTTGTGTTACACATGACACTCTATTCACAAACTTTTGGGTAATCAACATTGACCCCACACATGATACAGCAATTTGACATATCTGTGTACTTGCCCTTCGGCCTGAGGCTATGTTGAAATAGCATATATTTTGTAGCTGTTGGTGGTTGAAATACCGGTAAAAAGAAGGATTTGGTGTCCTCGTGCGGTAGACATTTTGTAAGTCCTGAAGTGCCGGACAGTCTAAAGGGTAATGAACAACTGTTTCATTATGATGTTTACTGAGGGGGCATGCCGCTGCTTTTTCAGGTTTGATGCGGTTAAGGTGCGAGTTTAGATGTACGTGTCCTGTGCCAAAGAGAAAAATGGTCACTTGATCTTGTCTCTGTATGTCATTTATTATGTCAAAAAAAAAAAACACTGGTTGATAACACTTTTAGACTCTGATCTACACCTTCACGTGCCTATATACTTTGTTTTGGTACAGAAAATGATAGAATTTCCTCAATAAAATTTTCAAACAAAAAGAAATTATGTTCAAAACTGACAAGGTAAATATACTACACAAAAACAGTAAAGGGATTTTGGGATAACATTTCTGTTGTCTTATCTAATATATATATATATATATATGTTAGCTGGGAATGCATATCATATATTGTATATATATATATATATATGTTAGCTGGGAATGCATATCATATATTGTATATATATATATATATATGTTAGCTGGGAATGCATATCATATATTGTATATATATATATATATATGTTAGCTGGGAATGCATATCATATATTGTATATATATATATATATATGTTAGCTGGGAATGCATATCATATATTGTATATATATATATATATATGTTAGCTGGGAATGCATATCATATATTGTATATATATATATATATATATGTTAGCTGGGAATGCATATCATATATTGTATATATATATATATATATGTTAGCTGGGAATGCATATCATATATTGTATATATATATATATATATATGTTAGCTGGGAATGCATATCATATATTGTATATATATATATATATATATGTTAGCTGGGAATGCATATCATATATTGTATATATATATATATATATGTTAGCTGGGAATGCATATCATATATTGTATATATATATATATATATGTTAGCTGGGAATGCATATCATATATTGTATATATATATATATATATATGTTAGCTGGGAATGCATATCATATATTGTATATATATATATATATATGTTAGCTGGGAATGCATATCATATATTGTATATATATATATATATATGTTAGCTGGGAATGCATATCATATATTGTATATATATATATATATATATGTTAGCTGGGAATGTGTCACGTGGCGGGGGGTGATTAGACCACTTAATCACCACGTAAACTTTATAAGTTGGGGTTAGATCTGCACCTGAGCCTCCTGTGTGTCGTGCCTTCTGTATGATTAAGTAAACGTGACTGAATTATGTCACGCGGTGTGGCAGGCAGGCTCGTATGTGTATTCTTTCCTTCTTATAAGAGTGGTCTGCATAAATAGATAAGAGATGAATTATTCTCTTTCTATTCTTGTTGGCTGCGTTTTTGTCTTAAGGGATGAGCCGGAGTACTGAGCTAGAGGTTACGTATTGATGATCAAATTTATAATTGTATGTGTAGAATTCCGTGGCTCGTCTGAGGTAGTTATGCAGAGGTTTGGCTATACTAAACACATATAGACTTCACAACATCGATTATAGTCACTAGAGAACACGAGCGAAAACATTATTCTGAAGTTTATTCACATTAAGACTGAGTATACCGTTGCACATACATATCATACATAATATCAATATCCTAGATACTTAGTCCAATAATATAAACATCAAGGATACAAAATGGACTTAGGGTCGGAGCCTTCACAAAGGCCCGGAGGGGCCCAGATGGGACCCACTCCGCTTTCCGATCTCCTAAAACTAGACTGTCCGTAAAACTCTACTAAAAGTAAAAAGTTAAATCTATAACTAAAAGCATGGATAGTCACGTGGTGCAAAATGGGAGTGGTAGGGGGAAATGTACATGTTTTCTTAGTCTGATTGACAGGAGTAGGGAAAGCACGGGAGAGGGCGGGGTTATCTTACGCCTCTGACCATAGGGGTGGCGGTGGTGGACGACATCTAAAGCCTTTTCCCGTGGTCAGAATTTGCTTTCTTCACGGTCGGCTCATTACGTTATACGGCTTACAGCGGTTAACTCGACCACCTGGCCACCTCAGATGTCTATTTTCAAGTACATGTTATATCCCGTTGGTCGAGGACGTAAGGAGGTACGGGGAGGGGGGTGAAGGTCAATAGGTGGGCCCCAGTGATGATTGCGCCACATATGTCCTTGACTTGTTTTCCGATCTTCCGTGGTACGGGTAGGGGGGGGGGCGATAAGCACACACGTTTTACAGCATTTAGAATATACATGAATGGGAAACTAATATCAATCTAGTCATATAACAATAAGTAATATACTTATAAGCATACAGAAATATACATATATAATGTAAGTAAAATTCATTGCGATGCAAAATACATAAAGTGTTAAATGTAGGAGAAAGAAAGGAAAGACTCATTTTCACTCCAATCAGACATGCAGGATTGTGGCAATGTTGTCAGTGGTTTGTACGTACAGATGATATGATTATAGTATCTTATAAGAGCTGATTACATCTAAGACCTTTCTTAGTTGCGTGTGACGTTAATCTTCTCCCAAAACGCCACACCTGCCCCGCCATGTTTTAAGGCTTTCATATAATGAAAGATTTGACCCATTAGAGTTACAATGTACTACACTTACTATTTACACTATGAGAGTTCTGGACCATCGACGCGAAGCGGGTGGTTATCGCTACGGGGGAGGGGGGGTCGAGAAAAGGCGGTAAGGGGTGACGGGCGAATTTTTACGTTTTTCTCTTGAGGGCGGAGGAGATAAGCATGCTTTAGCGTTTCTTACAGTACTTTAAATCTATTCCGGCATAATGCTTAGTCTAGGTTCGTCCCATTTATTTGCGAGCTATTGACACGGTTTATTCATTTTATCGTTTGTCTGTGGCTGTCTTATGTCCTTACTTTCCATATATTGATAGGCACTAGCTAAGAAATCTATTTATTTCATGCTTTCTATGTGCTATAAATGCGGGATTCACTTAATTGACCTCGGCAGTAGTTTCTACGGAATCTGGAGGAATTCCGTGACGGGATGCCAGAACTGGTTGATAGGGATCGAATTGTTGATCGAACTATCAGGTCCACCAGTTCACTCCCTGACTCGCGCTAAAGCGGACAGGTGAGGGGATCTGGGATCGCTACGTAAATATGAGGGGATCTATGACGGAGTCATAGAGGGTGGGGCGCGGGTTCCTTTGCTTAACGTAGGTACATGCATTTCTGGTCTAGTGATCGTTCTTCAGGGGTGGGGCGGGCATTGTGAGAGCGCGTGCAGCTGACCTAACACAAGCCTAAACACTAGTGTTTCTGATCACATGGATTCTGAGTTCACATGTGCGAGTGACTCCTAGTGGGCGAGGGGGCGGAGTAAGGCGATAGTCAAGACACCTCTGGCGCGATGGGCCAGGAAATTGTATCAATGTTGTCGTTTGTTTGCAATTGTTGGGCCCTAGAGCTAGAACATGGACATAGCTACTTTTTAATTGTTACACTATTCCCGTTTTATAAATTTGTAAAATCGGTAAAGAAGCAATTATTTAATTCGCTACCAATAATATCTCTGTACGTACATTTGACCACTACATATATGCCACTCACCGTTTTATCTAAACACATTCATTTCCTTTCACGCTAGACCGCGGTTCTTGAGTCTTGACGTCAGAGTGGGTCTGGCACATCAGATGACAGCGGATGACATCGGCCGTGTAGCGCTTGAGAACAGTCAATTGGCACGTAGGCAGTCTTAAAATCTAACACATTTATTATCCAACGCGTTGTGTAAGGAACACAGTTCATCAAAAGTTAATATATACACATGGTAATCCGATAACAGTTAATATACTCCAATCTAAAGGCAATAATGTCAGCTTTCAGGAAACGTACTGCTGATGACAGTTTAATCCAGTGCGACCGTGGCTGTAAGTATCCAAGAATTTTAGCTGAATGGCCGAAAATATGCAATGTTGAAGATTGCAGGCTGGATTGCGGCCCGGTGGGCGCAAATATTTTCAGTGTTTCTCAGGGCGGGTACTGGTTCACAGTATTAAGCGGACATAGTTATGCCGATCTGGCAAATAATTTCGTTACGCATGAGCTAATCCAAAGCAGAAATTGCGCTATGCCTATTGACTATCGGCATTCGGCAACATATACAGTGTACAGAGTTGTAAAGGAGCTAATCCAAAGCAGAAATTGCGCTATGCCTATTAAGTATCGGCATTCGGCAAGCATATACAGTGTACAGAGTTGTACAGGAGCTAACCTAAAGCAGGAAAACGACGTTGTTATTGGTGGCGCTCTGGCCGACATATAACATTTTGCAGCAGCTAATCCAACCCGAAACAAAGTTATCGGTGGCGCTTCTGGCCGACACATAACATTTGACAGCAGATAATCCAAACAGAAACAAAGTTATCGGTGGCGCTTCGGCCGACACATAACATTAGCAGCAACTAAACATTGGCGGGCATTCCAGTGACTTCACTTTGGCACATTGCAGGTTGATAGTGCAAGTGTGCACTGTGGTTGACATACAATGATGATTAGTGATAGTTATAGCGAAAATATAGTTCTACATTTCTCTCACCTCGATGTGGAATTCATTAAGAGCCCCCAGATCATTCAATAGTTATATTTCTTGCATGGTCCAATGTAATCCAAGAGTAGTACGAGAAATTTTACTCCAACAGTGAAGAGTTTTTGCAGGTACGATACGAAGAACATTTGAAGTACTCACGACTGGTTCCGGGTGTGCACGATAGTATTTGCATATCCTTCGGACGAGGCACCAAGTGTCACGTGGCGGGGGGTGATTAGACCACTTAATCACCACGTAAACTTTATAAGTTGGGGTTAGATCTGCACCTGAGCCTCCTGTGTGTCGTGCCTTCTGTATGATTAAGTAAACGTGACTGAATTATGTCACGCGGTGTGGCAGGCAGGCTCGTATGTGTATTCTTTCCTTCTTATAAGAGTGGTCTGCATAAATAGATAAGAGATGAATTATTCTCTTTCTATTCTTGTTGGCTGCGTTTTTGTCTTAAGGGATGAGCCGGAGTACTGAGCTAGAGGTTACGTATTGATGATCAAATTTATAATTGTATGTGTAGAATTCCGTGGCTCGTCTGAGGTAGTTATGCAGAGGTTTGGCTATACTAAACACATATAGACTTCACAACATCGATTATAGTCACTAGAGAACACGAGCGAAAACATTATTCTGAAGTTTATTCACATTAAGACTGAGTATACCGTTGCACATACATATCATACATAATATCAATATCCTAGATACTTAGTCCAATAATATAAACATCAAGGATACAAAATGGACTTAGGGTCGGAGCCTTCACAAAGGCCCGGAGGGGCCCAGATGGGACCCACTCCGCTTTCCGATCTCCTAAAACTAGACTGTCCGTAAAACTCTACTAAAAGTAAAAAGTTAAATCTATAACTAAAAGCATGGATAGTCACGTGGTGCAAAATGGGAGTGGTAGGGGGAAATGTACATGTTTTCTTAGTCTGATTGACAGGAGTAGGGAAAGCACGGGAGAGGGCGGGGTTATCTTACGCCTCTGACCATAGGGGTGGCGGTGGTGGACGACATCTAAAGCCTTTTCCCGTGGTCAGAATTTGCTTTCTTCACGGTCGGCTCATTACGTTATACGGCTTACAGCGGTTAACTCGACCACCTGGCCACCTCAGATGTCTATTTTCAAGTACATGTTATATCCCGTTGGTCGAGGACGTAAGGAGGTACGGGGAGGGGGGTGAAGGTCAATAGGTGGGCCCCAGTGATGATTGCGCCACATATGTCCTTGACTTGTTTTCCGATCTTCCGTGGTACGGGTAGGGGGGGGGGCGATAAGCACACACGTTTTACAGCATTTAGAATATACATGAATGGGAAACTAATATCAATCTAGTCATATAACAATAAGTAATATACTTATAAGCATACAGAAATATACATATATAATGTAAGTAAAATTCATTGCGATGCAAAATACATAAAGTGTTAAATGTAGGAGAAAGAAAGGAAAGACTCATTTTCACTCCAATCAGACATGCAGGATTGTGGCAATGTTGTCAGTGGTTTGTACGTACAGATGATATGATTATAGTATCTTATAAGAGCTGATTACATCTAAGACCTTTCTTAGTTGCGTGTGACGTTAATCTTCTCCCAAAACGCCACAGAATGCATATCATATATTGTATATATATATATATATGTTAGCTGGGAATGCATATCATATATTGTATATATATATATATATATGTTAGCTGGGAATGCATATCATATATTGTATATATATATTTATATATATGTTAGCTGGGAATGCATATCATATATTGTATATATATATATATATATGTTAGCTGGGAATGCATATCATATATTGTATATATATATATATATATGTTAGCTGGGAATGCATATCATATATTGTATATATATATATATATGTATGTTAGCTGGGAATGCATATCATATATTGTATATATATATATATATATGTTAGCTGGGAATGCATATCATATATTGTATATATATATATATATATATGTTAGCTGGGAATGCATATCATATATTGTATATATATATATATATATATATGTTAGCTGGGAATGCATATCATATATTGTATATATATATATATATATGTTAGCTGGGAATGCATATCATATATTGTATATATATATATATATATGTTAGCTGGGAATGCATATCATATATTGTATATATATATATATATATATGTTAGCTGGGAATGCATATCATATATTGTATATATATATATATATATGTTAGCTGGGAATGCATATCATATATTGTATATATATATATATATATATGTTAGCTGGGAATGCATATCATATATTGTATATATATATATATATATATATGTTAGCTGGGAATGCATATCATATATTGTATATATATATATATATGTTAGCTGGGAATGCATATCATATATTGTATATATATATATATATATATGTTAGCTGGGAATGCATATCATATATTGTATATATATATATATATATATGTTAGCTGGGAATGCATATCATATATTGTATATATATATATATATATGTTAGCTGGGAATGCATATCATATATTGTATATATATATATATATATGTTAGCTGGGAATGCATATCATATATTGTATATATATATATATATATATGTTAGCTGGGAATGCATATCATATATTGTATATATATATATATATATGTTAGCTGGGAATGCATATCATATATTGTATATATATATATATATATATGTTAGCTGGGAATGCATATCAT
Source organism: Anisus vortex (assembly GCA_949126835.1). Lineage (NCBI taxonomy): Eukaryota > Metazoa > Mollusca > Gastropoda > Planorbidae > Anisus > Anisus vortex. The sequence continues at coordinate 187,828 of CASBPS010000011.1, forward strand.
ATATTGTATATATATATATATATATGTTAGCTGGGAATGCATATCATATATTGTATATATATATATATATATGTTAGCTGGGAATGCATATCATATATTGTATATATATATATATATATGTTAGCTGGGAATGCATATCATATATTGTATATATATATATATATATGTTAGCTGGGAATGCATATCATATATTGTATATATATATATATATATGTTAGCTGGGAATGCATATCATATATTGTATATATATATATATATATGTTAGCTGGGAATGCATATCATATATTGTATATATATATATATATATATGTTAGCTGGGAATGCATATCATATATTGTATATATATATATATATATGTTAGCTGGGAATGCATATCATATATTGTATATATATATATATATATGTTAGCTGGGAATGCATATCATATATTGTATATATATATATATATATGTTAGCTGGGAATGCATATCATATATTGTATATATATATATATATATGTTAGCTGGGAATGCATATCATATATTGTATATATATATATATATATGTTAGCTGGGAATGCATATCATATATTGTATATATATATATATATATATGTTAGCTGGGAATGCATATCATATATTGTATATATATATATATATATGTTAGCTGGGAATGCATATCATATATTGTATATATATATATATATATATGTTAGCTGGGAATGCATATCATATATTGTATATATATATATATATATGTTAGCTGGGAATGCATATCATATATTGTATATATATATATATATATATGTTAGCTGGGAATGCATATCATATATTGTATATATATATATATATATGTTAGCTGGGAATGCATATCATATATTGTATATATATATATATATATATATGTTAGCTGGGAATGCATATCATATATTGTATATATATATATATATATGTTAGCTGGGAATGCATATCATATATTGTATATATATATATATATATGTTAGCTGGGAATGCATATCATATATTGTATATATATATATATATATGTTAGCTGGGAATGCATATCATATATTGTATATATATATATATATATGTTAGCTGGGAATGCATATCATATATTGTATATATATATATATATATATGTTAGCTGGGAATGCATATCATATATTGTATATATATATATATATATGAAAAGGAGTGGGTATGTCGATATGTATACCGCATAATCTTTTTTAATACTGGACAGAATGACATGTAACATGCTACAAACAGTCGTTGCGTTACTGCGGTCAAAACTGTTTAGGTTTTAACATTTTTTTTAACGACCGCAATGGCCAGTTTGGTACAAAAACTGGATTAACACAAATTAGGTTTCACGTTCAAAATGCCGGTCCAACTTTTTATCCTTATTCAAAAGATCGTACTAAAAATAAATGAGAAAAAATGGTGCGGCGAGGCTGCCTTTTGTTATGACGTTATCAAATTTAGCGTGTTTATATTAAATTTACTTTGTTTTTATATTTGCTAATGTACTTTTTGAATGAATAGAACAAAATATATTTACATTTTAATTTGTGTCGCAAATTGTAGCAGGTAATTTTTTAATTGTTTTACTGGGTGATGGGTAATGACTTAAATGAGTAATCCACTTTGTAGTGGGCAGAATAAAAATTATTTACGTTTCAGTTCTTGTCATATTGAAAATATAAACTTGTAGTTGTAGCCTTCAATAAAAGTATGAACGTCTTTGAAAATATAAACTTGTAGTTGTAGCCTTCAATAAAAGTATGAACGTCTTTTGCAGAAAGCTGTGAGCATATTAAGTGGCATCACTCTTCGCTAAGTTTACAGATGACACTCTATTCACAAACTTTTGGGTCATCGACATTGACCCCACACATGATACACCAATTTGTCTCGTCCTCGTCATCACTCACTGGCACTTTGTGTTTCTTTCCCTTTCCCTTCACTTGTAACAGATACAGCTTTTGGCTTTATTTCACCCTTATTCCCTTCAGTATGTCTAGCAGTGCATTCATCTGAAGTAGGGATGATAAACGAAAACCGGAATACCGGATTCCGGTTTTGAATATGAAAACCGGTTTTGATTTTTAAAACCGGATTTCGTTTTTTTTGGTTGGAAGGTAATCATTACTTCAAGTAGCACACCCTTTATTTTATTTTTTTATTGGTTCTGATGGAAATATAAAAAAAAAATAATGTTGGATTCACGCAAAACTATTATTGAAATGCCTTTGTAATACTATTTAGTCTTAGATATTGTGTTTCGTTTTTTTCTCCAAATACCAACTATGGCTTGCGATAAAAACAACATCAAACCAAATGTCGGCTCATCGTTTAGATGTGCGCTACTGTTTGATGTGCCTCAAGTGCGGCAGGGATTGCCCCTCCAGAATTGGCCTACACAGCCATTCTCGGCGGTGCAGTTGGATAGCTCACCCATGAAGCTACACCATCGTCTCTCAAGACGAACGGATGCCTACGACTCTTTGATGTACGCAATGGAGAGAGCAAACTAGTTTTGTCCTGTGACCCTGAACAATTCGGCTAAACACCGCGTCTGTGCTTGATTATTAACGGCATCATTAAATACGCATTCTTTTGACTTTTGATTGGCGCTACGTGATCCTATTCAATACATTATTTTACAAGTCTAAGTCCACGGTGCACAAATTATCACTATTGAAAGCTATTATCGGTTTTAATCAATTAGCCCATATTTTTTTTTATTTCTAAAGAATGTTATGGTAAAGTGTACAAAATCATAATGTATTCACACAAATCAACCTCTTGAATGCTATGCAAACACTAGTCTTATTAAGTTTGAAATATTTTTCAAATACACCTACAAAACTACGCTCATTTGTCTTTTCCGGCCTGTGACTTGTGACGTTGCGGGGGGGAGGGGAAAATCGAAATCCGGTTTTAAACCGGTTTTATAGAACCGAAAACCGGTTTTGATAACAAACCGGTTTTAACATCCCTAATCTGAAGTAAAGATTTCATCATTCTGTCGTCACCTTATTGTTGTTAAAAATTACTAAATCAATATGGATACAGGAATCATGTAGGAGAGAGGGGGGCATGTTGATACACATTTTACATTTATTTACATTAATTGCAAACCATTATATTCGGAGTGGATATAAATACTTTTATTTGTTCAATTAGGTATCCTGCATCTTTTTATCTACACATTTTCTTCATTAGAATATATTTTTTAAAAAGTATAGCTCTAAAAGCAATGTAAAATAATGTGTATTAATTTGCCCCGTGCAGGGGCAAGTGAATACACACTATAGGACAAGTTGATACATGGAATAAGATTTAAAAATAACACTAATAAAATGACAAGTTAACAAAGTAAACAACCCAAAACTTTTATTGTTTATTTTATTACTTAGAACAATTCTGGTCCATAAAATTTCTACCTTAACCCCATGTTAAGGCTTTCTTTTACATCTTTACATCTGAAATTACAAACAATTTTAAAAAATTATATCCCTGGTAATTTAATACCTTTAAACTAAATTTTAAAATCACAATAATCGTAGAATAATATGATAAATAATAGTTTAAAATGTATGTATTAAACCATTTTATTAGGCATCTATATAAGACCCAAGCATTAAACTTAAACTCCTAGTCCTAGGCTAAGTTCTAAATATGAATAACCCTAGCTAGACATTATAAAAAGTAAAGCAAAATTAATCCGGGACATCAAGAACTGGATGACAGAAAACAAGTTGAAGCTCAACAGCGATAAGACCGAAGCCCTACTCGTAGGAACGAGACAGAAGCTTGCTTCCCTCAGCGTGACTGACCTCCAGTTGGGTGACGTTACTGTGCCCTTCTCCTCAACTGTAAAGAGCCTCGGCATGTTTCTGGACTCCACTCTGTCCATGCAACCCAGCATCTCCTTTTGCCACTATCCGTCGCTACCTCACTCCGGAAGCTTGTACCAAGCTCGTCATCACTCTCCTCTTCTCTCGTTTGGACTACTACAGCTCTCTTCTGGCCGGTCTCCATGCCTCTTCCATTCAAGGACTCCAACGCGTCCAAACTGCGCTGCCAGACAAGTCCTAAAAAATAATAATTCTGACCACATCTCACCTCTGCTCTACTCTCTGCACTGGCTCCCTATTCAAAATAGGATTTCATATACTGGCATCTCTATGCTATAAATGCCTCAATGACTCTGCCCCGGGCTACCTAATTTCCTGTCTGGAAATCTATACAAAACCACGCCCACTTCGATCGGCTGCGGACAAACTCTGATGATCCCGCAAACAAAACTCGTGACAGCTGGTCAGCGGGCCTTCACCTACTCCGGCCCCTCCGCATGGAACACCCTGCCACTCCAGCTGCGACAAAGCTCGAACTTTAACATTTTCAAGACCGGACTCCAGACGCACCTGTTTCTTATGGACTCCTAGCTCACTCACATTTTTTTTTTAAATATTTGCCTGTTATTGTTATCATTGTTTGTAATTGTTAAGCGCATAGAACTGATTGCGGGATATGCGCTATATAAGCTTCATTTATTATTATTAATAATTTCGTCAGCAGAATTAGCGTATTACTACATATTTCTTTGTCTGTCTGTATTCTGTAAATGTCGTCTGCGCATAGAACTGTCACCAACGGGATATGCGCTATATAAGCACGGTTATTATTATTATTATTATTATTATTACTTCCTTTTGACCGATGTATTAAATATTCTCTGGCTGGTCTCTCGGCCTCCTCTCTTCAAGGACTCCAACGTATCCAGAAATTATCATTTCTATCCTGTCACATATATCAGACTGTAATGTATCAGTTTGTGTTTGTTACGTCATGGTTTGTGAGTGTTGTTTTGGATATCTCGGACCCAGTGACCAGCTGAACACGTGGGACAAGAAAAAGCATTAAAAAGCGTCAGTTAGACGATCGTACACAATGGAGTGTGTCGTGTTTCTTTCCTGTTCAACATTAACAATATATGTATATCGCTCGTATATCTGCACTATCGCCCTGTATCACATATTAAATAATGTAGGTCTGGACATCCAGGCACCAGGGCGGAGTGAAAACGGACAGTTGCGGTCATTGCACTTCCCCACCTTTGCTCGAGGTCTATGGACAGTGTAACGAGAACTCGTGCGCGCAACATGGGCTTTCCCTCATGTGGTTAGCCCACCGGTGTACTCCTAATGCAAGCGTATCGAAGGTTTCAGCTTTCGCAAGTCTTTAATACCCTTGGGTACAGAAGGAAACTTAGTCACCAGAGTACCTTAATTTTTAGGCTTTTTTTTTCTTTTATGGCCAAAACGTCTTAAACGTTAACCGAATAATAAAAAGTATGTAATATTATAAAGAGCACACTATTTTTAACCCTTCCCGTATCGACATACTTCTATCTATGCTGCCTTCAGTTCCGCTATATACGCGCCCGGGACTGTAAGAGTTAAGTTTGTTTAATGCATTGGTTGCTGTGAATAGTTTATTTTCTGGCTATCAACATATGTTTTTTTTTTGTTATATGCTACCATATGCTACTTAATATTACTCGTAGCTATAAAACAATTATGAGTAAGCCTATAACTAACAGAAAACAATTGTATAATATATATTTATCTATATTGTTACATTATTATGTATACAACTATTGTTTAAACCCCATATTTCCCTTCTACATCGTGATACTATTTAAGAAATACTATTAATTAAGTCACACTGTTTTCTTTTCTTCTTTTGACTTAAACAAACGAAGGCCAAGGTTATTTAAAATTACTATCGTCAATTGTTAGACCAGTTTAAGCTGGCTAAAACCTAGACACATAGTATGCTATATTTAAGCCAATGGCTAGGCTCAAATAAATCGCGCCACACTATTAATAGTATTTCTTGGAACTAAGGTCACCCGCAAAAAATGCATGATTTTCATTGGAAGCAGCAAGGTAATCTGTGACGCGCTTCAAATTAGTCCCTCCCACTTTTTGCGCTTCCCGCCAAAAACTTGCCTAGATCTCAGTTCAGACCCAGCCTTCTCCGTGTGTAGAAACTTATGTCTTTGCTCTACAAATTGTATACTATTATAGAATGTGTCACTGTTAGTGCCCATATTATTATTATTGTTGTAGCGTGTTATAGGCTATGGGCATCTTAACAGTTTTTATTTTTATTATCGTTCAGAGCAGATCCAGCAACTGCCATTCGCTTCATTAAGCTGATCCTACAAATCAGACTTGGAAATCATTAAGAAACAATGTTGTTCTTACTGACTTCAAAACTTTATTTTCAAAACACAAACACAGATATATGTATATTCTTCTATGAATCAGAATTTAGGAATTGTAGTTATATATAATATACTTTAACTTAAATTTCTATGATGTAGATATCAAATCAGTTTCCTAACTGACATATTGTCTTCCTCATCTTAGCCATAAAATTAGCAGATTATTTTCTAACAAAAACTTAATCTTTTTTATAAAAGATTTCCTAAAATATATTGGGTTCACTGACCTATACAACTTGATTAAGGGATACTAAATAATTAGTGTAATAAAATGCAAATGTCTTACTATAATTATTAAATCAATTAAATCATTAATATAATAATTATTTTTGGAAAGGCAATATCTACAGTCACCAATATTTTTACATTACAAGTTGTTACCAAATTGAACTGAATTAAAACTTCATCTTATTACAATACGGATTTTGTTTTGATTATTGAATCTACAAGCTAATTAGAATTGATGCTATTTCTTCACACTGGAAGAGTTGCTGATAAATTAAACTACTGTCAGAGAGGTGTAGTGACTATGCGACCAAATCGAATTATACCTAGACACTAGACTAACGCAGCTAACAAACTTTAAAGGGCAATCTACTGGAAGATTCATAGAGAGTGTTTCAACGTTACAATATATATATATATATACTAGTGGTTATGCCCGTCAAATTGACGGAGAAACGAACGACTACAATATAACAATATTAGTTAAGTTAAGTTAATACTAATGTTAAGAGAGAAAGAAAAGAGACTATTACAATTAACGTTTCTTTTCGGTATTTAGTTTTTGTTCTTTTTAATTGTTTCTGACCCTGGCATATGCATAATAATTGTTACTGTCAAGCGTCTGGTATTATAACGTAGCGAACAGTTGTGTTGACTTGACTTGTTATTAAAAATAGCCTATTAAATTAACAATAATATACTATCTAAAAGAAAAAAAACACAACACCAAACAATAAAAAGCCAAAATCACTGCTTTCACAAGATGCAGGTGTTAAACAAGAGTCTAATCTGTCGTGCTCGGGATGTGGGTGATTGGGGTTTTGTGACTTGTTGTCGTAGGCGTATGTTGCGCCGACGCTGTAATCAACCTGGAATATTGATTAGTTCTCTCCTGGCTCGTTAAATGGTGTAAAACACACACACAGACAGTTCTAAGGTATACACAAACAAATCTCTGGTGACGGTTATAATATTTATTGTCATTAAGTAATCCAATGGAAAAATATATACGAATCGATATAGTAATAGCTAACACTTAGCGTATGGTATTGTCATGTTTTCTATCATTAAGGTACACAACTACACAGTGAAAAATCTATTACTCCCGACTATCTAGAGTCTAAGCATGCGGGGGGGGGGGGGGGATAATATGCTAGTCGAAATGTACAAGTGTTTACAGGCTGAACGCAAAGCCAAAACTAAGTTCTAAGTTCGCTCAAGCGTCCTAGTGAATCCAAATCACGTGATCGGTCTCAATTTGGTTATTTAACTCCCTTAATTAAGACTTAGATATGATTCCGATTGGCTACTTCGAAAATATTTCTGTATAACGGGATGACTTAATAGAAGGAGAGGGGGGTAGGCGGGGTGGGGGTGTAGTGTACGGGGGTACATAGGAGAGGGGGCCGATTCATCTTCCCTACAGGGGACTTAATATCACTATGTCAAGTGGTCAGAGGTCAGACTTCCCCAGAAAGGTTTTATACCTGTGTGAAAAGGTTCTCTGGTCAGTTTCTCAGGAGCCAGCGGAATAAAAGAATTGACTAACATGCCGCTGCCCCGTGAGTTGGGTAGGTGAAGAAGAGATAAATGGGTGGCAGGGGAGAGCGCGAAACGGGGGGGGGTACAGGTGGGGGTCGAGTATTTAAGTCAATAACTTAATGCCTATATTTACATAAATGTTGAATTAGCAATATGAATTAATAGTTACTGATGTGATATCTGTATAAACGCATTAAAATAGCATGATTAATTAATAATCGAAGACATGATATAAATATATACATTATAGGTTTCACATACTGACACATACACTCTCATTCATCCAAAATTGAATACCATTTTGGCAGCATTCAGCAAGTAATCTCTGAATTGGGAAATAATAGAATGTAGTGAAGGTTGAGGAAAGGTGTTGAAGGGTGGCTGGAGAGTTACAGATGCGTGAGAGAGAGATGTGTAATGACGTCAGACTACTCTCCTCCTTTCTATCCTAAACTTACGCTAATCTACGATCTTACGTTCTATACTACTGTCTATCTACATTAGTGCTAATAAATCATGGTTGCGTCCAGAACCATGGCAATCTAACATCGCAATTTCAATCAAAACTACATGCACAGCACAAAAACAATCAGTGAATACAATTATGGGGAGACAATCATGGACATTCATGATTGATTTAAAAATTATATTAATCCACACAAAAAAAGTGTACGTTATTTATAAAAAAAATGTGTCGTTTCTGTTCTATCATATACATCAGACCATTTATAATTTCTTTCGAATTTACTATTTCAAAACATTTAATATTGTATTTTAAGAGTTATTGCCGGTGTTGAGCAGACTTGTGACATTCAGGCGAGATCTTGCGCTGAGATTATGAAAATATATCTATAAGCGTATTTTTAAATACAAGCTAAATAGTCCGGCGTTGTCCATTAAAAATACCTAGATCTATAGCTACTGTTACAAAATGTATAAACTATAATGAAATAAATCTATTAGCTATCATAATTTAAACATATATATATATATATTGTATTTAATGAAAACATTTAAGAAAGTAATTTTAAATAAATAACAAATATTGTAATTGTTAAAAAAATATGCATTTTATTTATTTGAAAAATAGGTTGAGTATGAATCACACACCCGTCTCCGGCATGCATCTAAAATAAAAATTAGATGTTACTTTCTAAAAACAAAAATAAAAACATTTTATGAAAGCTTTAAATTCCTGAAATTCTTCACAATCTTACAAAAAAAAAAAACAGAAAGGAATAAATATTAATGGAAAAAAAAGTAGAACCATAAACAAAAAGTTATAAATGTGGAATCAAAACCATGTCGCACAAATGGCAGTTTGATAAGCTAACCACTCAGCTAGGTATGACACACGCGATACACGGCACTTTAAACCTTTGGAGTGTTTTCAAATTGACCATACAAAAAGATAGAAACAAAAAAAACAGATGCGTGGACTCGAACCCAGATCGCCCGCTTGGCATTTAACACGTCAGTTTTGTGTCACTGGCCTTTTTATGCCTATATAGAGTCTATAATATTCCTAAATAATATTTGTCAATAATATCGAACAATAAATTAATATTGTTTTATTAAGTTTTCTTTTAATAACTTTGTAATTAAATGCATTCAATTCAGTTTAGATTGATATGCTATTATCTGGTTAGCCATTATATTAAATGATGCCAATTTGGAACCTCCTTCCGGTACTTTAAGCTGTCACGTGTTTTCAAATTGACCAATGGGGGTCGGATTACAGACAAACACTAATATCACCTCGAATTTGACCGGCCAAGGCACGATCTTTTCTTGATTTCGGACCTTGGACAGCCAATACGAAATGGCCAAGTGCGATCAGCCAAAGTTGGAATAAATTTGTTTTTAACAGATTATAAGCTTTTGTGGGCTAGACCGTAATTATCACATTAGGCCTATATTGGTAATTAATTATACTAAATTACCAAATCAGAATATATATATATATATATTGTCATGTATATTGTTTTTCCAAGAATCGAAAAACGCAATGTTTATTCTTCTTCCCCCCACTTTTTCTCACTACACACGATTTTGTGGGCGGGGTTTAGGCTTTCCGATTGCCTGACGTTTAGACGAGAGATTTTTGGTAAACTTGGTATTCGGTGTTGATCTCAAATTCTCAGAGTGTCTGGGAACGACTCATTATGTCTGCATAGGGAAGTTCCTATCGTTTTTATGAGTTTAGTAATGATACCATGATTTTCACCCCTACTAGTAATGGGTCTATCCCTTGCACAACTTGGATAGTATTTAATGATTTGTTTTGTCTGAAAGACAGAGAGTCTAGATATGTCCCTTTGAGGACGCTTGTGTTGGCACTATTTTATTCTAACTGTACATAATAGATATATTGTATATATTGAACATACCACCTGAAATAAACTACCAACAACAGTTACACTGAAGCTTCCTCGTCAAGTTACTATCCTATTGTGTTGTATACATTACAATAAGATTGATCTACTACTCTAACGTCAAGGAAAGGAAACTGTTAGAACACAAATACTGAGTTTGTGCCCAGGACTATAAGAAGAGTTCGTGTAATACTGAAACATAAATAATAATAACTACAGTCTCCACTATGACTAACGAGAATTATCAACAGGATTTACACAGCTCTGGCCACAAGGGGATTGAGGATGTAACAATGTATATATATATATATATATATATATATATATAATATAGATAAGGTAAAATTAAGTCCAGCTTAAAGACAACATTTTAAATTTCATCTTTGATATTGACCTACGAGTATATTTCTATAGGATTTTAATAGAATATTTCTTCGATAAAAAAAATGACAGTTTAAGTCCTCAATTGACATATAACATAATGTTTAATCCATAGACATATGACAATATATTTTTTTATTGATTACATCTATAGACATAGAACATTATATTTCTTCGATAGACATAAAACAGTATATTTCTGTCAAATCACATTAAACCTTTACACACGTATGTATCCTTGAGTGGCGTAGCTAGGGAGGGGCAGGGGGTAACATATGTCCCCGGGCGCCACGTTAGGGGGCGCCAAAAAGAGTATTAAAACACTAATTATTTAATTTTATTTTGATGTAAACTAATGTATCTCAAATACGTTTGCAAGATTGAATTTTAGAGCTCCACAAATATCTTTATTACAAACCAGTTGGCAAGCATGATTTTAGCGCCCCCATTGAGCATTAAGGGGCGCCATTCTACTCATAAACAAATAATTTTGAGTCGAATATAGGATTTTACTTGAGTGTACAAATTGATAATTCTCGGATCTATACCCTTTCAGCAAAGAAGCAGTCTATCGTCAGTAGCAGGTCAACTTTCGATTACTGCGTAATGGTTTAAACGCCGACTAGCAAATGGAGAGGAAGTAAATCGCTCGTGGCTATTATATTCACCAATTAATAAAGCTGCTCACTGTTTCTGCTGTCTATTGTTTACATCAGGGGTCGGCAACCTTTTGTTAACAGTGTGCCAAACTAGGATTGCTAAATCATTCAGCGTGCCAACAGCCTAAAAGTCAACCTGCTCTATTATATATTTTTTAGTTGTTTTTATATGACAATTAATTTAACTCCTTAGCAAGACCAAGGCCAAAAGCAAAGGAGATTTATAGAGAAAATAGAGAAAATGATTAAAGCGTCTTATATTTAATACAAAATTAACGAGTTTGTGATTACCAATTTTTTTAATTTGCATTTACATTAAATTCAAGAATTTATTACTAAACAACACATGCATAAATGTATTATATTTTGCTCTCTGGGAAGTAGTTTAATATTATAAAGTAGTGACTAAACATTATTGTTAAGCGGAATAGATGAGTTGTAATCAAACAGATTGGGTAGTTAATGAAATGTTTGAAAATATACATTTACATTCTTCAGTCATATAATACTTATATAGTTTTCAGATTTTTTTTTACTGTTTTATCATTTCTATGTTATAAATTGTCAGCCATTTATTGTTTATTTTATTTTATTTTTTTTATTTTTTTTAAAAAGAAACATATTAGAAATATTAGCTCAAATAAAACGGGTTACCTATCTCCCTTTAATTAAAAACGTGTCAACATTTCAAGACATTTGATTCAATTGTGATGCCAAACCAGTTATATTTTGTAACATAACAAATATTATTGACTAATTATTATTTCTTTATATACATCCAACATTATGGTAGTCATTACAAGATTTATTTATTTGAGGATTAAAATAGTTTACATAAAACATTTCCCGCATTAATTGTCTGTTGATTTTAGAAGTTTATATTTTAAACATTAATAATTACAGAAATTACATAATATAGTGCCATTAAATAAGTCTCTTATATTTATTCAATTAATAATACAAATAAATTTGTTTTAGAATTACTTATATTTATGTTTAATTAAAGAAGATGAGCATAAAATATATTTTTAATGTACTTAGTCTGTATCAATTAATGAGTGTATGTGATCTTTTTGTATGCTTAAAACAGCTTTCATGTGCGATAAAATCTGTTCACAAGTGTAATTTGAACCAAAATTGAAAGTAAAAGAGCGAATGCCTAGCAGTTAAGAATAGCAGGTGACTTTCCTAAGCAGCTTCCTTCCAAATTGTTTCCGCAAATGGGCACATTTGGATGCCCATTTTTTAAATGTTTAAAATTCAACTTTCAGCATTTTAAAATCGCCAATATCCCTCCACTTAAAAGAAGATCCTCATCTAAGAAGGTTGTAGTAATATCAAACCAGTTAGGATTGATGTGGTATGATAAAATGAGTCCATCAATTTGAAAGTTTTGCCTTTGATTAAAAACTCCGCTTTGAGTGCTTCGATGTACTTCTTAAAAAGCCCAACTATCTATCTAAATATATGCCTTAATATAAGGATGTACTTGAAAAATGTTTTGAAATTGATTTCACGGCAAGATATGTACAGTTTCAATGCAAATCCATTCCAGTAGACCTTGTAAATGCAAGTTCAACTCACTTAAATGTGTCGCTGTGTCATTCAGAAACATCGGCTTCAACGGAAAATGTTAATATTTTTTAATCAATACGAAAACACCTCTTGGAGGTGTCTCGCGGTCCATTGAAAACAGCTCTGCGTGCCAAGTTTGGCACACGTGCCTTAAGTTGCCGACCCTGGTTTACATCATCAAGTTCAAACTCACGATCTTCATTTGAGTTAACCAATGGTTTCAACAAACGGAGAAAGCCAGAAAAACTAGTCTCATGAAAACAGTCTCGGCCACCGTGTGAATCTGGTGTCCGCTGGCGAACGAGCATTCCCATACGTGGGCCCGTCCGCATGGAATGCCCTCCAACTACAGCTTCGACAGAGCCATATGTTTGACACCTTCAGGAGCCGGCTGAAGACCCACCTATTCAAGTAGTAGTTTATTATTTTTCATGTATACATTTTTGTCTTTTATTCGTTGTCTGTCCGAGAAGGGGCGCATACTTTGTGTCATGTCCCCGGGCGCAGATGGCCCTAGCTACGCCACTGTATCCTTGCAACATTTAGTTGAATTCGAGTTCGCATATTCAGAATTGTAAATATTTCTAACACACGCGACATCAGATAACACGTGTTATAGTATGATATAGGCTATATGAGTTCTATTTTATTTTGTATTGTATCGTTGTACTTAACTCTGGCGTCTGTTCAAGGGGCCCCACTTGACTTCAGTGTCCGCAGATAATGGTATTATAATAGTCTTTCTTTCACAGTATGTCATTCAGCAGTGGTATTAATGAAACAAATGTATGAAAAGTACTGTGGGGTTTTGGGGACACTTAGGGCGTGGAATGACAAGGAGGGCACCACACTTTGACTGGGAAATAATAGTCTACCCTTACAAGATAATTTAATCGTAGCAGTTTTCTGTACAAACACTATGTTAGTGTGTGTGTTCCCTCGAAATTGGCCAACCGCATACATATTGTACATGCCATTAGAGTTAAGTCCCTTCTTATATCACGTGCCCAGAATTATTCTGGTAGAATGTAATTTTATTTGTTTTTAGAACAGACTGTTGTAGAAAGATTGATTAAAAAAGGGCTCTCCTACCCTGTATACCATGTTGAATTATCCACTTAGTCTTCACTGATAGCCTATGCTAATTAAAGGCTCGCTGACTCATCAGATTAGCTCAACACGCGATAGGTGATCTAGTCTATATATAACTCAAGTTTATAACAAACTGGTTGCTATAAATTCCAAAGGAATCGATTAACAGGTCGTAGTTAGAGTGGAATATAGCGGAGTTGCAATAATCAAGATATGGCATATTCTGTTCACAGGAACAAATAAAAAATAATTTTCTCAGACAGACACAGTCTCACACACTTACACACACACATACATACATATATACACACATACACATATACACACACATGCACACATACACACCCACACATACACATACATACATACACACACACACTTACACACACATACACACATACATACAATCTAACTCACAAATATACACATACATACGCACACAAATTCCGCGGTTTTAGTATGATAATAATAGAACACGTTACTAGCCTACCGACGCGAGGAATAAGTAAATTAAATATTCAAATTTCACAGATAGCTAGTTGAGCATATGAATAACTTGAATACACTTTAAGAACCATGACTCATTTAGCAGAAGACAAATGTCACTAATGGATTCTGGCTCCTAATCAACGGGGAGTTAGTACGATTAGTTCATATCTAAGTATTACACTTTTTCCAACCCCTTGGCAAAACAAAATATTTTAATAAAAGAATGTATAGTAATCACACACTCCATTTTTTCACACTCTTGAGGTGATTAATTTTTTTTTTTTTTTTTAATTTTTTTTTACTTCAATTGTCTACCTTACAACAATTTAACTAAATAAAATTATCAATTAGCATAGCAATAAGCGTTGCAGTCGGAATTTTAAAAGTAAAAATAGATATTCGGTTTATGACGAAAGTAAATATCAGTTTCGGTCTAAACCGAAAACAGACCGAAAGCTAACTTTTAGGCCATTTGCCTACTTGGAGCATCGAAACCGAAAATGAAACATAATTTCAGACGTCTCTAGTTTTATGTTATTAAGCTAATGCGTTGAGCTTAACTTGTTGTGCATATGTTGATTTGTCTGCTGCCTTCGATACGATTGACCACCACCGACTAATTGATCGCCTCAGGTCTACATTTGGCATTTATGACATCGCCCTCTAATGGCTCACAAACTATCTTAAGAATCGCTCCCAGACCAAAAAATTAGAACAAATTCAAAAAAGAGCTGCAAGGTTTATAACTAGTGAATATTCCCCATTGACAAGAGTAACACCATTAGTCAAATCACTAAACCTGGAAACACTAGAGGACAGAAGGGCAAAGAGTAAAGTAGTAATAATACATAAGGCATTAAACTCTAATTTAGAAATACAACCCAATAACAATCTGTTGCAAAGCTCAGATAAACATAGAGACAAAAACACCTTCCTTGTCCCTTATGCGAGAACAAATGCATATAAGTACTCTTTCTTCCCGAGTGGCATTCGGGCATGGAATGGGTTGCCTGAACAAACCAGGAAAACCAATAACCTAACATCATTTAAAACATTAATAAAAATGCAAGACTAGACTCGGACCACGGATGAGCGTAGGACGCAATAATCTTCTTTATAGAAGGAGCGTCTGTAATGTATAAGATAAGATAAGATAAGACCATTATGAGTCCATATTCTCCCAGCCTGTTCACGTCTGCTATGTTGTGCCGCAGGGGTCTGTCCTCGGTCCACTTCTTTTCACCCTTTACACTCAACCCTCTCCTTTGTCATCGAACGCCACAACCTCAAATATCATTTTTTCGCTGATGACACCCAGCTTCATAACAGTGCTGAGCCTGAGGACTTCGACGGGCTACTTGCTTCCATCTCCATCTGTTTCCTGGACATCCAGAGCTGGATGACGGAAAACAAATCGAAGCTTAACAGTGAGAAGACTGAAGCTCTTATCGTCGGTACGAGACAGAGGGTCGTGTCCCTCACTGCGTCCGATCTTCAGCTGGCTGATGCAACTATGCCTTTCTCCCCGACTGTCAAGAGCCTTGGCGTCTATCTGGACTCCACGCTGTCCAAGCAGTCCCACATCTCCTTCCTCACCAAAATCTGCTTATTCCATCTGCGTCGAATTGCCGCCATCCGTCGTTATCTCACCACGGAAGCTTGTGTTAAGGTCATCATCTCTCTCCTCTTTTCCCTCTTGGACTATTGCAATTCGCTTTTTGCTGGTCTCTCGGCCTCCTCTCTTCAAGGACTCCAACGTATCCAGAACTGCGCAGCCCGACTAGTTCTCAAGAAGAAGAAGTCAAATAATATCACTCCTCTGCTCCGATCTCTGCACTGGCTACCCATCAACAACTGGATCTCATATAAGCTGGCTTCTCTCTGCTATAAGTGCCTGAATAACTGTGCCTTGGATTACTTTCGCTCTTGTCTGGAACTCTACACCCAGTCCCGCCCACTTCGTTCGGCTTCTGACGCGCTTACTCTGCGGATCCCCCGTGTGAGGCTAGTGTCCGCTGGCGAACGTTCATTTTCCTACGCAGGACCGTCCGCTTGGAATCACCTCCCACTACAGCTTCGACAGAGCCCTAGCTATGACACATTCAGGAGCCGGCTGAAGACTCACCTATTTCGTCAGCAGAAATAGCGTATTTTTACATAATTCGTTGTCTGTCTGTATCCTGTAACTGTCGTCAGCGCTTTCTGTCACCAACGGGATATGCGCTATATAAGCACCGTT
Source organism: Anisus vortex (assembly GCA_949126835.1). Lineage (NCBI taxonomy): Eukaryota > Metazoa > Mollusca > Gastropoda > Planorbidae > Anisus > Anisus vortex. The sequence continues at coordinate 204,687 of CASBPS010000011.1, forward strand.
ATTATTATTTTTATCATATGTTCTTATTGTAACTAGAACACATTTTACTCGCTTAGCATAGCACACATACTCGCCAGAGACAAATGTCACTAATAAATAATGTTTCCTTATAAATGGGGAGTAAGTACAATTATTTCATATCTAAACATAAAACTTTCTCCAACTCACTTAATGTTAATTTACTGGAATTAAATGCTGAGAGATTTGAACAACAATGGTTTAGCCATGGTAAAAGGCCACAATATGGGTTGTGTAGTGTAGAGGCCAACCGAAACAAACGTTTTGGTTTTAACAGAAAACGAAATCATACCGAAAGTTTCACTAAACGTTCCGCCGAAACAGAAATTAAAACCGAAATAGTAAAAAAAAAAGATTTAAAATGAATGGAAATTGTTTGAGTAATATTAACTAGGTTATAGGTATTTTATTTAAGTAAACCATATAAATTGTAATGTACAGCTGTATATCCTATACTATTTACAAGAGCAAAAAATGTATATATGTTTATATGTATGTATTTATATTTATATGTATATAATATATATATGTTTCTATGTATATATATGATTTATATCTATGGCATCCTTACATCCCAAAGCGACGATGGCGCAGTCTTCCTTTCCTCTGCTTCTCGTCTATCTCCTGGCTCATTTCTTTCTGTGAGGGTGGCTGCTGCGGACTTGAGTGCCCTAGCGCACAATGGACCTCCAGGAGGTTCCTTACTCAACAAGGCCCTCCCATGTTTTGTGGTCAACGTGTGCCAGTAGCAAGTCTTTTTTTGAAAACGTCTTTAAAACGTAGGCAAGGGCGATTTCTTTTTCTTGTTCCAGCTTCCAGCTCTCCATACACGAGGGCTCTTGGGATACGTCCAGGACCCATCGAGTGGGCATGAGCTATCCATCGCAGGCGCTTCTCATTCAGGATTGAGTTCATACTCAGCATATGGCTTCTCCCCTAACACCTCCACATTTGTGACTCTTTCCTGTCATTTGATGTGTAGTATCTTACGCAAGCATCGCATGTGAAATCTATTGAGCTGCTTTATTTGCTTAACGTATGTAGCCCAGGTCTCGCTTCTATAGATGTGTATGCCCAACACACAGGCTTTGGTAGACAGATATGTGTGCCCTGTCAATGAGTTGTGCAAACTCTAAGGATGAACCTTGCCATAAAGGTTTGTATTTCTTTTTCCAGGGACAGTGAACTTGAGATATTGCCGCCAAGGTAAGTATAATCATCGACAACGTCCAAAGTTTTTGCGTCAATGTAGATAGCTGGAACGCAGTCTGTGCCTTGTCTCATAATATTGGTCTTTTTAAGGCTTATTGTTAAGCCAAATTATTTGCACACCTTTGAGAATTTACTGACCAGTTGTTGGAGCCCTTCCTCTGTATGTGAGGTGTTAGGTTACAGTGCATACATAGTTTAAAACACCATTTTATTAATCCCTCGACAGAGTTTATCTTTTAAAATACTTTAATTGTCGGGACACGACTGTTTATTTTTCTTCGTTGACTAAATCTAATTAGGCTATAAACGCATCACTCTTGAAACCAGTGTAAACCAGTTAGGGCTAACGCGGAGGAATATGCAACTAACCTCTGACGTCACTTCGCGGGCTTTTTGGGTACTATATAAGATAGAGACGCGGACTATTCTCTCTCTTTTCCGCTTTGGTACCTCTGACAGAAGGACACTACGCCTTGTACACCTATTATCGCCATGTGCACTAACATCGTTTGATTTGCAAGTTATAATAAAGTTTCTTCATTTATTAAACAGTCAAGGAGTTGGTTTTTGAATTAATATTATTATTGAGAACATTTGAATGGTATCAGGACAGGTTAACCAAACTTGAAAAACTGCTGCAGACTGTTTATCACTCTCAGAACGAAGTGAGTTCCCGCTGGCCTTAAAAATCAAACCCTAATCAACCGCCAAAAGAATTGGAGTGAAAGCTACAATTTAACAGAGGCAAGAGCTGCATCATCAGCGAATATCATTTTTCTGATTCATACGGTTTCAACTTTGCTCTTTGCACGGAGTCGAGCTATGTTATAGAGATTTCCTCCATCGGCCCTAGTATGGATTTTCACACCTTGAGAATTTTTTGAAAGCATGTCGGAGTAGTACTGAGAAGAAGATAACAATTAGTGTTGGTGCCAAGACACAACCCTGTTTGACCCCGCTACTCACTGGGAATGGTTATAAGGTGGCGACATCGAAGATAACTGTGCTATGCTTATTGTTATGGAAAGGCTCAATAATATCTAGTAGCAGGTGGAGACATCCATTATTGTTCAGTATGCTGAAAAGTCCAGTGCGGCTAACTAAGTCAAATGCTTTAGTCAAATCAATGTAGGCACTGAAGAGGCCTTTCTGCTGCTCCTGGCATTTTTCTTGGCGGAGTGAGAAAACCATGTCCATGGTTGACCGGCCAGCACGAAAGCCGCATTGATATTCTAGGCAGAACTTTTGTGCCAGAATCTGCAAGCGTGTCAGTGCCACTCTTGAAAAGATCTTCCCCACAATACTGAGTAAAGATATGCCTAGATAGTTATTACAATATTACAATTGCCACATTCACCCTTTTTTTTGTAGAGGGTACTGTCTTGGCATCACGCATGTCTTGTGGCATGTGGCCATGTACCCAAAAATCGCAGATGAGGCCATGCAAACGCCTTAGTAATGTTGGCTCACAGCACTGGATGACTTCTTCCGGGATGTCATCGCTATCTGGAGACTTTTAACTACTAAGATGATCAATGGCCTTGCTGAACTCCTCTATTGAGGGCTGGGCATCAAGTTGATTCAGAAATGGTAAAGTTGGAACTCTATTTAGGGCAGACACAGAGACAACGTTATGTGTTGCATAGAGATGCAGGTAATACTCAGTCCAGCGATGCATCTGCTTGTCTTGTTCAGTGACAACTACTCATGTCTTCGACTTGGGTGAAGCTGACTTTTAGATTAAGGGCCAGTGACCTTTTTATGCCTTCGTACATTTTTGGCATCTCCCTTATCAGTACCAGATTGAATACTTCTGCACAGATCAACCCAGTATGTGTTGACACAAAAAACGGGCGGTATTCCGGGCTACGTTCCTGGCATTTCTGAGTTTTTGCAACATAACAGGTCCTGGGGCTGCTTTGTAGGCCAATAGGGCTTTTCTCTTTGCCTCCATTTTCTCTAGTAAGATTCAAACCTATCTGCATTTTGCCGTTCCTTCTTCCTAACGACAGTAATGGAGGTGTTGTAAATGGTTTCGCGAAGGTGAAGAAATGTAAAATCAATGTGTTCTGGTACATTTATTCCTGCATCATGGGGCTTGGAGACGTCTTTCTGCGAGGTATGATCTGTTAGAGCTGACCCAATCCTGTTATTGAGCTGCTCCCTGATCCCTGGGCTAATAATATGACATGTATTTATGCATGTTTTCCCCTTTCTCTTGGATTGGTGATGCTATTTTCTATAACACTTAGAACACACATGCACGTACGGGAAAATAATCCACTAACGATGCGCTAATTTACATATGAACCAAATGTCTCCGTTTAATGATGTGCCGAAAATATTTCAACGACTCCATGATATTGGCGCTCCTACAATGTCTGATATTTTAAAATTGCAAAATTCATATGACACTGTCCAATTGAATGTAAATCATAACAATAAAATGCAATTGGCAAAGTATGGAAAATAACACGCTCGTTAAAGATCCAGAAAGATTAATGGCTAAACACCGTTTTTCCGAGACTAATCGTCCAAAAGACGAGAGTAAGTGTCTAAAGTCGTATTTCACACAAAATCACGTGAACAAATCAGAAATAAGTGGGTGGACTCATAAAGTCACGTGTCCGTCCGCCGACCTTCCGTCTAAAAAAGGCAGTTGATAGCGGCTTCAAAAGTCCGTCAAGGGGGAGGAGGTAGAGGGATGGAGTAGGGTGAGAGGTGGGGTCACTATGACGCAGATAGGACAGAGGAGTGGCTTAGATTTCGTTGTCTCTGTCCAAACCCGTATTGTCGAGTAGAAAGACTAGAATGGGCGGTTAATCAGAGGCGATGAAAAGGGGGAGAAATCTGGCTAGACCAACACAGAGAAATTTTTGCCCCCTTTCAACGTCGATACTCCCTATAGCAATGACTTACTAAATTGCATCAACACATGAATAAAATTAATATTATTTGCAGATGATTGTATAATTTATATAACAATACAGACACACAAATATATTAAACTTTTACAAAAAGACTAATATGAACTACAAAATTGGGAATCAAACTGGAGTATGTTTTTTAACCCAGAAAAATGCCAACTGATTAGAGTATCCAAGAAAAAGAAACACATATTATTAACAAACTATTTCAACATGGTAAAGAACTAACTCAAAAAAACAATGCAAAGTACCTAGGAGTAATAATACATGATATGTTATCTTGGAATCCTCATACTGACACCTGTCTAATTATTATTTGAGATTTGTACCTATTGAGACAGTTTAACAATCGCTTTAATAATAAAATACATTTGTTACACTATATTTGAGCTTCAAAATCCTTATATTACACGTTCAAACATGCATGTTTAGTTCATTTCAGAGCACAGTTTTCTTTCTTTTTCCGGTTTTTCTCATTTGTTCTCATTTTTCTTCTTTTATTTGGCAACTACCCTGTAACTAATTATCGCACAAGGTTAAAACTTGACAGTTTTATTTATCACGATGTTTTCTTTAATTCCAGGCATGATCTTGATGATTTGTTGAGAACTTTTTTTAAAATTTTTGAATTTTCATGTGTCAATATGCAATTTTGCATGCTGTTTTAGTCGTAAATTATTATTTTTTAAGATAATAAAGATATCAGCATAATCATGCAGGGAAAGATAGATAATATAAATTCAAAGCAATAACAGCAAACATAATTGAATTATCTTCCTTGTAAAAAAAAGTTGTATAAAACTGTTTGTCGGCCATTTTTATGGTTGTTATGACAAAAATAGATATAAAAAATGTCCACGCCTAGGATACATAAAACACACAGCTGATTCGGATAGGGTAATTTAAAATTGTTAAATTATTTTTATTACTAAAATGCTATCTCACATTACTTAGGCCTATACTAGAAAATTGATTATGTGTATGGGACCCATCAACTAAAGAAAACAGTAAAAAAAATTGGAAAAGATTCAAAAAAGAACTGCAAGGTTTATTACTAATGAATATTCACAACTGACAAGAGTAACACCAATAGTTAAATCACTAAACCTAGAAACACTTGAGGACTGAAGGGCAAAGAGTAAAGTAGTAATAATACACAAGAGAGTAAAATCGAATACCCAATAACAACATGTTGCTATGCTTAGATAAACATAAGGATAAAAATACTTTCCTTATCCCTTATGCGAGAACAAATGCATAGAAGTACTCTGTCTTCTTTAGTAGTATTCGGGTATGGAATGGGTTACCTGGACAAATCAGGAAACCAATAACTTAACATCATTTAAAACAGTTACAAAGATGCAAGACTCGGACCAAGGATGAACAATATTCGTCTTTATAGATGAAGCGTCTGTAAGATAAGAAGATATAGGAATATATATGTAAGATATATATATATATATATATATAAATATAATATATTACATTTTTAATTTATTATTTGTTAAAACATACAAAGAGCTAAGGGTAAGAAAAATGTTGATTATACAAAATGAGAAAGTAAGACACACAATAGAATAGAAAGTAGAGAAATAACCGCATCCGTATAGCGCTAAGGAAATCTTCTAGAAAAAAAAACACTCCTAAATTTGCATTATTTGTTTTTAATTAATAGAATATGATTAGTTAAGTTCATTGTGGACGGTCTTAATTTGAGGTAATTTTTGTGGGTACAACAACCACGGCATATACTTTCAATGTAGTCGCTAGCTTGATGTCCCTTCGATCTAAGAATTTTGGCCGGCGTCTACCACAAGATCCATTGGCTCTTGCAATTCTAGTGTTTTTTACATATCTATGTGGACTTGTTGTGAGAGGGTTCTGTGAGAGGTATGTAAACATGTTCATGTTGTTGATTTTCTAGTCGTTGACAGTAATGGGTGGCTCGAAATATTCACAACCAGATATGCAATGGTAAACACGACACAATCTTTAAACACAATAATAAAATAACAACTCTATATTAAAATAAATTCTATAATTCCCAAGTCTACTCTGAATAGGCGTCAACTATTTCCATCACCACTTTATGACAATTAGTTGCTACAATCAATACGAAAACTGCAACATGCTGTACATGTATTTATGAATATTGTGTTGTATTTCCAGAACTGTTTATTTTACTTAGTCACTATATAAAGGCTTAGCTTGTCTAGTTTAAATAATATTTACCAATTAGTGACATCTGTATGATCAAGAACCATGAATTTCTTTTCGTGTATTCTGCTGATATGCTTTGCTGCATTCACTATAGTTGGCTGCTGTAATGGTGAGTATTCAATAGAAGTTGATGTTTTACACTGTTAGGAAAGTTTACTTTTAGATTGCATAGAATCTTTTCTATTAAACAACGAAATCAAAGTTACTGTTTGTGCTTATTTTCTTTTATATTTATTATTGGTAGAGTTCTGCGTTTTTTAAGCTAACTAACATTTTAGTTTTATTACAGTCTAACTGATATTGCAATCAAAACTTGAAAATGATGAAGTAACAATATTGTTTTACTTGCATACAAATTTTATTGTATCAATTTAAACACATACATAGAAAGATAGATTGATTTTGATGATGAAGGAATTTTAGAAATGTTTACTTAATTCACATCTATTGAAAGAAGTTAATGTTTAAATTTACAATGTATTATCACTCAATGCATTCTTCCATTCTTATACGTAGACCCTTGGTTCTTTTGCAGATGATCTAACTAAACTAAACATTCTTATTCAATTTCACAAAAGATTGATATATATATATATATATATATATATATATATATATATATATATATACCTACAAGCTACATTGCCCGGCGTTGCCCGGGTGAAAAAAAAAAGGACTGTCTGGGGTGCAGATAATAAACTACACTTACTGAATACTTTTAGGAAAGTAAATAAATATTGTAATAGGGTAAAAAAAATAGTCAAATATTTTTATTTTAACAAAATCTATATTGCTTATAGATTTACAATGTATTTTGTTTTTAAAAGTTTGAAAAATTAATTGTCGAAAAAAAAAAGTATAGTCTAACTGGAGAATCGAACCCTGGTCGCCCGTATAGATGTCCACTACGTTTACCACTGAGCTATCGAAGACACGTGTCCGATGTGAAAAATTATTAGACGGTATATTGGGCTAGGCCTAGATAGGTCAGTGACACACATATCGAAGACACGTGACACACGTATATATATACCTACAAGCTACATTGCCCGGCGTTGCCCGGGTGAAAAAAAAAAGGACTGTCTGGGGTGCAGATAATAAACTACACTTACTGAATACTTTTAGGAAAGTAAATAAATATTGTAATAGGGTAAAAAAAAATAGTCAAATATTTTTATTTTAACAAAATCTATATTGCTTATAGATTTACAATGTATTTTGTTTTTAAAAGTTTGAAAAATTAATTGTCGAAAAAAATAAGTATAGTCTAACTGGAGAATCGAACCCTGGTCGCCCGTATAGCTGTCCACTACGTTTACCACTGAGCTATCGAAGACACGTGTCCGATGTGAAAAATTATTAGACGGTATATTGGGCTAGGCCTAGATAGGTCAGTGACACACGTGTTTTCAAATTGACCAATGGGGATCCTCGCGGGGCTTAACACTGTCTTTTTATATAGATATGCATCATTTTTATCTAGTAACAACGTGTAATGAATGTAAACAATACAATCAAACGAATGCAAAGGTTTCAATACAAATACCTAATTCCATGAAATAACTAATCTAATTATAATTCTTAGGAAACGCAAGCTCCATTGATTCCTTTAAGAAGAACTTAAAAACTCATTATTTCAATATTTATCTCAGTTACCATACTTTAGAGCCTTACTGTCTTACTTATATGTTAGGTCAATTACTTTGTTTTAGTTGATTGATTTGTTCTATGTTTGTAAAGTTTTGAATTATCGTTTAGTTTGTTTATCTCTTGGCCTATAGATTGTATCCGTTTTCTTAGTTGTTATGTTAAATGCGCTCTGAGCACACATTATCTTTGTTGGCAGCGCTATACAAATTTCATTATGATTAATATTATTATTATTTAAGGCAATATCTACAACAACATAGACACATTAATTGTTGATGTATAACATATTATAAAACTTATGGGTGATAATAAAACAAAAGTGGGAAAAAAGGAACGTTGACCACAAAATATAGGAATTACAAAAGCCACTGTTAAATAACGAGTATGATGATAAGGGTCTTATAAAATATAATTACATAAGAGTGAGCCGATGTCATGAAGCATAATATGTATATTATAATACAATGTACAAAGAAAAAATAGGGTTCTAAAAAAAAAAATTCAAGTAAAAATTTTTCACTTGGAGCTTCCGTTTAGGCCTAGTGTCTAAGGGAGAGTAGTATACACTTTAAAACAACGTTCTAAAATATATTTTTTGGTTTAAAATAATTATATTTCTTTTTTTTTCAGGCGAAGATCAGTTTTGTGACGCTTTGAAGTCTATTGTGGATAAAACGTATTCCCAAACTACTGTGCTGTCCCAGTGCCAGTCAGTTTCAACGCAATGTCTAGAACAAGTAAGACTGTTAAGAAGTCATATGGAGACTATCAGCCAAGTCTTATTCCACACCCCGATTGTCTACAACAATAAGAAATATTTCATCTCCAACTTCGCGCACAAGAACGTAGCAGAAGCCATGACGTACTGCACTTTTTTTGGCGGCTACTTGGCTGAAATTGATGACGTCAAAGAATACAAGGAACTGCAGAAGTTTGTTTTAAACGCAACCGACGTTAAAAACTATGCGATGATTGCGGGATCTGACGCTGCAAAGGAAGGTACCTGGATAGTTCAACGCAGCGGACAACCTGTTAAGATTTTAGATTGGGCTCAGAACGAGCCAAATAACTTGGGAGATGAGGACTGTATAGGTCTTTGGATAACACAAGAAGCCAAAATGAATGATATCCCTTGCGACAGGCCAGGTCCTGAATACAGATTTATGTGTGAGATACCCACACAGTCTTAAGTTATTGTAATTCAAAAACTCGTTATCGTAATACAAAATGAATTCAATAAAATATTGTATTCTATGAAAAAAGTGTTTTTCTTTAAATTTTAAATGTCATTGTGAATGTGGGCCAGTTATGTAGGAAATACATTGATACATGTTACTTACTGTGTTGTTATTTCTACTAGTGAAAATGTTTGTTTATATATTGTCAGTTCTTGATTAATTTCAATTATTACTTTTATCAAAGCACATGTTTCGAAATATATATAAATATAAAAGGCATTCTCTTGCATCAGTTACTGATTCAACAAAAAGTTTATATAAAGTTCACAATATTACTTTCACGACCTACTGGTTTTGTATTTAGTTCATCAAACTGTGAATAAAGCGGCCCTGGAAATAGCCCTGCTGCCGACCAATCCCTGCTGCCCTGCATGAGTTTTTGGCCTTGTGGACGTGTTAATATCCTATCTAAAAGAAACTCAACAGCGTAAATGAACGGAAATGGCGATTTGTTGATAACGGTTTTAGGTATTTGCATATTTGGATGTAATGTTTGATTCATAATATCTATGTATTCAAGATTATATGTGATAAAATTAATTATTTGTTTTTGGCGTTTGTTACAAATCTATACGTTTAGATTTTTTTTCGATCGGTCAAACGGCCAAGGAGCCTATTTGAGTACAAACGTGTCTATCACCAGACGGAACAAACAACACATTGAAAGGGAAATAACTCTCAATATATTTTGTTTTGAATGGCGCCCCTGCTTATAACTGATTTCACCCGTATTTAAAATAAAAATGCTTAAAACCAACTATATACATTGAAATAAAAAAACAAGAAAATATCACAATAACTCCATTTAGTTTCGAATTTAAGTAAAATGTTACTTTGAAATAAAAATTTAACAACAAAAGAAAACTACATTCTTTAAAAATCTAGCATAAGTACAAAGACGGGGGCAATGACTCAAATTCTTGAGAAATATGAAAAAATACGTTTATTAAAAATTAGCACAAGAAATATTGTAGAATAGATGCAAGAGATTTAAAGACCAAGTGAAGAGGTTTTTCTCAAAGGAACGAGATTTGAAATAGCCTCATACGGCAGTGACGTTTGAGAAAGAAAACAAATAAACAAAACTCGACTCTATAAATCTATATTTAACCATTTTGTTAAAAATAAGAACCGGGAAAAGATTCAAAACATGTGGCAACAGATTCAAAACACGTGACAATATTCATTTGTCCTAGTCTAAATTCTTTCTCTTACGTCACTTTCCTATGTTGCCGGAAATAAAATCATCTCAAATGGCTACGAGATTTGGATTTGTCCTCCAAAAAACACACACATTTAAGTGCAAATATTGAACTAATTACTTAAAAATAATCTTTGATATTCTGTTTAAATGATTTTTATTAACATTCAGATACTGAATACACTATTTACGATCAAAATCTAATGTTAACTAAATTTTGATAAAAAGCTCTTCACTTGGTCTTTAATAAAATGAAATTAGGTACACAAATTAACTGATACAAATATTAGCAAAAGGAAATGATTGAAAACTTGGGACAACATATCAGTTAGCGGGTCATGCACATCTACAATAAAAGTATGAATTATTTGCGTCTTCTGCAGAAAGCTGTGAACATATAAAGCAGCACCACACTTCGCAAAGTTCACACATGACACTCGGGGCACAAACGTATGGCTCATCGACATTGACCACACACTTGATACACCAATTTAGCTCGTCTTCGGCATCACTTACTGGCACTTTGTGTTACTTTCCCTTTGCCTTTTATTCGTAACAGAGACAACTTTCGGCTTTATTTCAGCCTTATTTTCTTCAGTACGTCTAGCAGTGTATTTATTTGAAATAAGGCTTTCACCATACTGCATTTCTTTAAAAAAATGTCCTTCAATGATACAGGAGATGATGTTGCAGACCTTTAATGGATATAGTAGATACATTGATGTTGGTGAAGGCGTCAACTTAGATGAAGCGGAAGATGGTTGAATTTCCTCTAGAGGCATGGTTGAGAATACGATTTTATCCAGAAAGATTCCACTTCAATAGTTGCAAGTTGGTGACACATTTTCTCAAAGTGTGCTCTAGATTAAAATAGGGATGAAGCCAGTTTTAAGAAAACCTGCTTATATGTTTGCAGGGCATGCAGTCTGTATTGAAAAACTCTATCAGGATTTCAGGAAATCTTTCATTTGTGAAGACTGAGCCCAGGTTTGTTATAGGAAGATTTACTAGCTCCTTATCATACACAGATTTGACAGGGCCTGAAACCTCAGCATCTAGTGCCTGCAAAACAGGGATGTTTTTCACAAAAGATTTTGTAAACCAATTGAAAAAGGATTCGCTTTCCATCGAGCCTTTCTTAAAAATATTAAATTTCATGCTTCTACTCTATTATTTTTTCAACTTCTCTGATTTTCTTGTTGACAAATTCATAACGCCGACAAGTAAGTCATCTCTTGACATTCCATCTACAACTTGTGAATGTATTTCCAGTTTTCTCAATAATCTCTAATGAGTTCTTTCATTTTGTCTCTAGCAAGACTGAAAAACCACTCATCGAAAATCTCTAAACACTCTCACAGCTCTTAGTCAGTATTAGCTGGCAATGTTGTAGGGCGCCCCGCTTCTGTTTTGCTCATTTACACCATTACTTGATCTTCTAATGTCCAGCTTTATTGCATTTTTATAGCCCTTTGCATCACTACAACATTGCTCCAATAACTCTCTAATCAGCTCAGTTTTGCAAGCTTTTAATTTTGCGCTTGTAATTTTGCTCCATTCCGAAAGTTCACAAATTAATTCATGATAATAATAAATGGGCTATCAGTGCAACATATTATCACTTGATATTATGCATTTGTTTTTACGGGGAGTGGAATAGCCCCTGAGGGAATGGAATTGCCCCATGACTTAATTAAATTGAAATTATGAAAAATAATGTATCTAATACTAAATACATATGTCGTTGCTCCATAATTAGCATGCTGCTTAAGGTTATTTACAAGCAAAGGTTCAAATTTAATTTTGTAAACTATCATCATATAGGAGGGTGAAATTTCTCCAAGGTACAATTTCATTTATGATATAATCATATGTATGAAAATTTAATATTTAGTTGAGCTTAAATGCACTTGTTAAAGGAAATAAAAATGCATTACCTAAAAATAATTTAAAAAAAATATATATTTAAAAAAAATATATTTAAATTACATAGATCTAGAATATTCTAGACCTATTGGCCTGTCGTACTTACATTCAAGATGATTTTGTAAACAAGACGATCTAAGCCTTTATTTAATCATTTTGTTAAAACTTAGGACCGGGCAAATAGTCTAAACACGTGGAAATAAATTCAAAACACGTGAAAATATATATTGTTCCTATTCGAATCCTCCATTTGTTCCATCTATAACGGCTACGAGATTTTCATTTTTCCTACACACATTTAAGTGCTAATATTGAACTAATTACATGAAAGTTATGTTTGCTATTTTGTATTAATGATTTTATTAACATTCGGTTACTGAATACTCTATTTAAATTTAGTATCAAAATAAAATTTTAACTCAATTTTGATAAAAACCTGTTCACTTAGTCTTTAACAACACTTTCTCCCAGTAAAGTTTATAATAATTTATTTTATATTTCAACTCAGGGTAGATAATTATGTTACCTTTACTAACTAGATTGTAATCCACGAGTTACTTCCTTATGACCGATGTTTTATTTTATTCTATGCTAAGAATACTTACATTATCGTTTCTGTCCTGTCATATAAATCAGACCATTTATAATTTCTTTTAATTTTACTATTACAAACCATGCAATATTTTATTTTAGAATTATTGCCGGTGTTGAACAGACTTGTGACCTTCAGGTGAGATCTTGAGTTGAGATTATGAAAATATATCCCTATATATATACAAACAAGTTAAACAGCCCAGCGTTGCCAGGGATAAAAAGCATAGGTCTTTAGCTACATATAAAAAAATGTGTCAACTACAATGAACAGAAATCTATAAACTATAATAATTTCAAACACATAATTATTTTGTATTTACTGAAAACATGTAAGAAAGTAATTTAAAATAAAATACAAATATTGAAATCGGGTAATAAAACAAACATTTCGTTTATTTAAAAAAACACTTTGAGACTATCCCTGACTGAGAGTCAAATACCCGTCTCCCGCATGCGTCTACAATAATAATTCGATTTTACTTACTGAAAACAATAAAGTAGAAACATAACAAAAAGTTATAAATGTGAAATCCAAACCATGTCTCCCGCCTGGCTGTTTGATAAGCTAACCACTCAACTAGGTATGACACAAGCAAACAGCAAGAGATGCAGGAATCGAACTCGCAAAAAAAAAAAATATGTGAGAATTATAAGTTTACGTGTCTTTAAAGATAGTGGTTAGAATCCATGCCTGGCACTTGGGTGGCCAGGGTTCGATTGTCATTATGTTTTTTTTTAATTTGTAATAAAAAAGTAGGTTAATTTTTACCTTGTGCAGCGCCTGGAAATTTAGATAGTATACTACAAAGTCAAACTATATATAATGATTCCCAATTTATGTATTAAATATAGTATTTAAGTTTTAAAACACTTTCTTTAAACGTAACAAAACTTAAAGAAATAAAATGTTCATGGTATAAAAATGATAAATATAATATATATATATATATATATATATATATATATATATATATATATATATACAAACTAAAATCCCAGGCGTTGCCCGCAGAAAAATTAAATGGGTTTGTATAAGCTACAGATAAACATTTCATGAACTACAATGAACAAAAAGATATAGGCTAAAAGTAATAATTCTAAAAATATGGTAATTAAATTTTATTTACCTACAATCCTTACAATCTTTAAAAAGAAAGTAACATTAATGTTGTTTTTTTTTAAAGTAAAAAAAAAAATAAAGCTATCAGTGGGGAATCGAACTCACATCGCCCGTTTGGAAGTTAACACGTCAGTTTTGTGTCACTGACTTATCTAGGCCTATACAGTGTATAATATTATTCCTGAATAATATTCGTCAATTATATCGGACAAAAAAATTATATTGTTTTTTAAGTTTACTTTTTCATAACATAAATGCATTCAATTCAATTTAGATTGGTCTACTATTATATGGGAATCCTTTCATTAAATCATGCCGATTCGGACATCTCCTTCAGGCTCTTTTAGCTGTCACGTGTTTTCAAATTGACAAATGTGGATCGGATTACAGACAAACACAAATATCACCTAACAAATATCACCTGACAAATATCACCTAACAAATATCACCTGACAAATATCACCTAACAAATATCACCTAACAAATATTACCTAACAAATATTACCTAACTGTGGCGTTTTGGGGAGAAGATTAACGTCACACTCAACTAAGAAAGGTCTTAGATGTAATCCGCTCTTATAATATTAAGATACTATAATCATCTCATATGTACGTACAAACCACTGACACTATGTGCCACTATTGAATGTCTGATTGGAGTAAGAATGTGTCTTTCCTTTCTATCTCCTATAATATTTAAGATTAAAGTATTTAGCTTGCATTGAATTTTATTTACATATATGTATACGTTCTGCATGCTTATCAGTATATTACTTATTGTTATACGATTAGTCATTGATATTAGTTCCCATTCATGTATATTATAAATGTTGTAGCACGTGTGTGTTCCTCCCCCCTCCCCGCCCCACGCCCTCGGAACAAGGCCAGGGTCATCGTGACGCAACCAAGCTAAGACCCCCCCACCCCACAGTCTCTTCGACCAGATCACAGGAAATTCACATCTCAATGACGGTTCTTCCCCTGGTCAGAGAATAGGGAACTTGGAACCTTTGATGCAGGACCCCGACGGACAAGAGAGAAAACTCTGACCAACAACACAGGGCCTTTGAAGTTTCCCCACCGCCGCGTCTCCCCCCCCGCACCCCCTCCCCACTACCCTTTGGTACTTATTTTCACATGCTAATCAATCAAATGTTGAAATGAAGAGACATGTTGACCAATCGGATACGCTATCTTCGGGTCAATCTTACCCTTGCCCATCCCCCCTCATTACAATCAGGTGGGGAGTTGCAACCTAACTTGTTGTTTAACATGTAATGTAACTTATGTAAGTTAGTTTTAGGTCAGTCTGGCTTAAGAAGTCTCGAGGGTTGGATGCCCCGAGCTCCAACAGCACCACGCGGTGCTACAGTCTGTTGTAGAGTCCTTGTTAGGACTATCTGCTACATATAGTTTAAGCCTATGATTAAATGTACACTCTTTATCACTTGTATTTGGATTGTATGAATTATGTGCTCATGTCATTAATGATTGAATACGGACTTTCACGTGAATAAAATATTCGTTGTTACAATACGCCTTGCTTATCGATTGATAGAATACCTGTTTGTGTGACGTCCAGTGACAGTGTCAATTAGTCAACAGTTTAACTCAACCTACGTATTAACGAGCCAAAACGAAACCTGGATATAAATTTGTCTTAGAATCACCTAGGAATCATCTGCACTTCGGGACCACATACCACCTAGAAAACCTGCCTAAATCACCCCTCCCCATCACCCTGTGTACCTGCTGAGTTATCCACTAAGTCTGCACTGATAGCCTAGGCTAATTGCAGGCTCGGTGACAGAATCTTAGACCAGCACGCCACACTAACAAATATCACCTAACAAATATCAACTAACAAATATCACCTAACAAATATCACCTGACAAATATCACCTAACAAATATCACCTGACAAATATTACCTAACAAATATTACCTAACAAATATCACCTAACAAATATCACCTGACAAATATTACCTAACAAATATTACCTAACAAATATCACCTAACAAATATCACCTAACAAATATCACCTAACAAATATCACCTAACAAATATAACCTAACAAATATTACCTAACAAATATCACCTAACAAATATCACCTGACAAATATTACCTAACAAATATTACCTAACAAATATCACCTAACAAAAATCACCTAACAAATATTACCTAACAAATATTACCTAACAAATATTACATAACAAATATCACCTAACAAATATCACCTAACAAATATCACCTAACAAATATCACCTAACAAATATCACCTAACAAATATCACCTAACAAATATCACCTAACAAATATCACCTAACAAATATCACCTAACAAATATCACCTAACAAATATCACCTAACAAATATTACCTAACAAATATCACCTAACAAATATCACCTAACAAATATCACCTAACAAATATCACCTAACAAATATCACCTAACAAATATTACCTAACAAATATCACCTAACGAATATCACCTAACAAATATCACCTAACAAATATCACCTAACAAATATTACCTAACAAATATCACCTAACAAATATCACCTAACAAATATTACCTAACAAATATCACCTAACAAATATCACCTAACAAATATCACCTAACAAATATCACCTAACAAATATCACCTAACAAATATCACATAACAAATATCACCCAACAAATATTACCTAACAAATATCACCTAACAAATATTACCTAACAAATATTACCTAACAAATATCACCTAACAAAAATCACCTAACAAATATCACCTAACAAATATTACCTAACAAATATTACCTAACAAATATCACCTAACAAACATCACCTAACAAATATCACCTAACAAATATCACCTAACAAATTTCACCTAACAAATATCACCTAACAAATATCACCTAACGAATATCACCTAACGAATATCACCTAACAAATATCACCTAACAAATATCACCTAACAAATATCACCTAACAAATATCACATAACAAATATCACCCAACAAATATTACCTAACAAATATCACCTAACAAATATTACCTAACAAATATTACCTAACAAATATCACCTAACAAAAATCACCTAACAAATATCACCTAACAAATATTACCTAACAAATATTACCTAACAAATATCACCTAACAAACATCACCTAACAAATATCACCTAACAAATATCACCTAACAAATTTCACCTAACAAATATCACCTAACAAATATCACCTAACGAATATCACCTAACGAATATCACCTAACAAATATCACCTAACAAATATCACCTAACAAATATCACCTAACAAATATCACCTAACAAATATCACCTAACAAATATCACCTAACAAATATCACCTAACAAATATCACCTAACAAACATCACCTAACAAATATTACCTAACAAATATTACCTAACAAATATCACCTAACAAATATCACCTAACAAATATCACCTAACAAATATCACCTAACAAATATCACCTAAGAAATATCACCTAACAAATATCACCTAACAAATATCACCTAACAAATATCACCTAACAAATATCACCTAACATTTGACCGGCCGATGCACGAGCTTTTCTTGATTTCGGACCTTGGCCAGCCAGTTTGCGAAATGGCTAGGGGCGATTGGCCAAAGTAGGAATAAATAGGTTGTGAGCAGATTTTGAGCTTTTGTGGGCTATAACGTAATTATCATATTAGGTCTATATTGATTAATAATTATACTAAATTACCAAATCAGTATATATATATAAATAAATTTAAGTCATTTATTTCAATTTACAGACATAATTTAAAAATTCATCATTGATATTGACCTACGAGTATATTTCTATAGGCATTTAACAGTAAATTTCTTCAATAGAAAATGACAGTATATTTCCTTAATTGACATATTACATAATGTGTCATCTATAGGCATATGACGATGTATTTTGTTGATAGACATATTACAAAATGTTTTATCTATAGACATATGACATTATACTTCATCGATAGAAACATAAGATTATATTTCTGTCCAATCTCATTTGAACATATACACACGTATGTATCCTTGCAACATTCAGCAAGCTAACATATTCAGAATTGTAAATATTTCTAACACACGCGGCATCAGATAACACGTGTTATAGCTTGAGATATTATATGGGTTTTCTCTTGCTTTGTATTGTATTGTTGTGCTTAACTCTGGCGTCTCTTAGTGGCCCCACTTGACCTTAGTGTCCGCGATAATGTTATGATAATAGTCTTTCGTTCACAATTTGCCACTCGGCTGTGGTATTAATGAAACAAATTCATTTGTTGATTTAAGTCAAGTTTATTTATCTGGTAAGTAGGGCTACACAAATAATAGGCTAAGGCAAAAGCTACATTCTGGGCGAGTATTTTGCTAACTTTAAACACGAACATTACTATACAAGCTTTAAACTTAAACTAAGACTGGGCCTCATGAGATAAAAAATTCCCCTAATCTGAATGGTTCCCCAAATAAATGGAAAATCAGGATCTTGCTTTTCACGAGAATTCAGAAAGTCAATCCTCGACTTACAAATAAAAGAATCGTCATTGAAAAGTGGTCTGGGGTTTTGGGGACACTTAGGGCGTGGAGTGTCAAGGAGGGCAGCACCCTTACAAGATAATTTAATCTAAGTGGTTTTCTGTACAAACACTATGTTAGCGTGTGTGCTCACCCTCCTTTCACCTACACTTTAGACTCGATACCACAAAAACGTGGGGAACAAGCCAAGGGTAATAAAGGTGACAAACTGTTCTGTGCATTCATTGATCTAAAAAGAGCTTTCCCGTCTATTAAAAGAAAATTACTCTGGGCGAAAATGTTAGATATAGGCATAGATGGAATTTTCCTATAATGAATACAGGGGTTATATAGAGATATTAAATCGACAGTAAAAATAAACACAAAACTGTCACGGTTATTTAACTGCGAAGCAGGACTAAGAGATGGAGAACATCTGAGCCCTCTATTATTTTCTATGTTTTATTAATGACTTAGATTCCTATTTAGAACTAAAAGGCTCAAGTAGTTTAACTATCAGCAACGATAACAACGCAGAGATACTAAAAATAATCACATTATTATATGCTGACGACACAACAATCCTAGCTAAAACCGCAAAAGAATTACAGAAAAACTTAAACATTTACCTTAACTATTGCAAGGAGAACCACTTAAACATAAATGAAGATAAGACCAAAATAATGATATTTGGTAGAAAGGGTAGGGTAGGAAATCACAAATTTGTACTAAATAATAAAATAATAGAAATTGTTTCTAAATTTAAATACCTGGGAATAATCTTCTCAGCAAACGGTTCCTTCTCAGAACACAGAAAATATTGTAAGATAAAAGGTTCTAATGCTATGTTCATGCCATATACTAAGCTTGCCCATAGATAGTCAAAATGATCTATTTGATCAAACAGTACTACCTATACTAACCTACGGGTGCGAACTATGTGGTATGGAAAATTGTGGCATATTAGAAAATATTAGACTAAGATATTTTAAGATGATTTTAAAATTGAACACAAAAACACCAAATTATGTAGTCCTAGGCGAAACAGGCACATTTTATATAAGATCATTTATTATAAAAAGAATGTTACACTTCTGGATCAAAATAGCGACCGGTAAACAAAGCAGAATTTCTAAAATAATTTATAACATTTTACTCAAAGAGCACCTGGTTGAAAAATGCAAATGGTCCGCCACTATAAAGTTACAACTAAAAAAACTAGGATTAGGATATATTTGGTTAGAACAAGATACTAAACTTTCAAAATCAATAATTAACTTACGTATAAATGATCAAAGTAAACAATAATTTTATGAGAGTATGCAAATAAGCAATAAAGGTAAATTATATAGCACTTTAAAATATAAATCTGACTGGGAAAATATCCCACCTTTTTTAAATAAATAACATCTGAAAGAAGCTATCTATATACTAAAAATACGAACAAGTAACAATAATTTCCCTGTTGAACTGGGTCGCCACTCCAGAATAGATTATAATTTAAGATTATGTCCCCTTTGCTTGAAAGATATAGGAGATGGATTTCGCTATTTACTTCAATGTGTGCACTTCAGTGCCCAACGAAAAATGTATCTAAACAAATTTTACTATAACAGACCTAATGTAGAAAAAATGTCGAAACTGCTAAATTCTAGTTCTCTGAAAGAACTTAAAAAACTAAGCATATTTTCAAAAAATATTAGTATCTGCTTTTAAAAAATGAAAAAAAGGGTTAGAAACGTTTAAGTATATTAACATGTTGGTTTGTCACTATGTTAATGCGAGATAGTCGTTTAAGTAATGTAATATACAAAGCCGCAAGAAAAGTTGTGAATGATTTCTTGAATGTTCGTTCTCACTATGTTAATGCTGTGCAGGTCTAATGAAAGTGATGTACCTGTATGTCTATGTTAGTAAATTAAGTTGTTTTTTTCTTGTATTTTTTCCCCCCGAAATTTGTATTATGAACTAAATTATCCCCCCTGAATTTTCTTTTAGGATACCTTTAATTAATAAATGTATTATTATTTTCATTTTTATTACTAATATTTGTATTACTATTATTGTTCAATTTATTATTCACTTATGCTATAATTGTCTTATGTATTTGACTATGCCTTTATTGTACCTATGTACTATGTGGCAAATGAATATATATATATATTGTTATGCATGACGCATATCATTCTTGGATTTACCATTCCTAACTTTTACTCTCCCCTTCTCCCACCACCCCACGTCTAACACAAAAGATGTAACATATATTATACGACAATAAATCTATACGAGTCCAGTTTCCCTGATCAAAATTCCTTTGACGTGTGACTTAAAGATACCACCGGCCGAGAAAGAAGTGTCTTTGATGGCTGGTCGTCTCAATCCCCCCCCACTCACTCCCCTCACCCGTCATCCCCTCCGGTGCGGTTATATCTAACTC
The DNA here is from genome assembly GCA_949126835.1 of Anisus vortex. Lineage (NCBI taxonomy): Eukaryota > Metazoa > Mollusca > Gastropoda > Planorbidae > Anisus > Anisus vortex. The sequence goes on from CASBPS010000011.1 coordinate 225,763, forward strand.
TACTTGTCAATCAAATGTCGGGGTTGCCCAGCCGCATACATATTGTACATGTCATAAGAGTTAATAAGTCCCTTCTGATATCACGTGCCCAGAATTATACTGGTAGAATGTAATTTTGTTTATAGAACAGTAGAGAGGCTGACTGAATGGCTTGCCTGGCACACGGCCCTGAACCCTCTTTAGGGCTACGTATAGTCTATGCCAATAGATACATAGACATTCTATATCACTTGTAGGGGAAACTGGGGTAAAATGAGATAGCCGGGTAAAACGAGACACACGAATTACTGAAAAACAGAAAGTTGGAGCTCTTTAGAAATGAGTCTAATAAACAGATCAAGTGATACTGCATTGCCGGCAAAATCCATTTTGTGGGTTGAGTTGCGTGCGTCTGTGAGAGGCAAATATTTCAATTTTATATATTTTGACTTATTTTTATGGTTATGATGCATGTGTGTTCATTAAGAAAAAAAATACAGATTTGTTAGACAAGAATTAACATTCTGATAGGTATTTTTGTGGGCAATGTTAATAGATATCTAAGTTTGATCTACTTAGGCATGGCAACGTTTGGAGTCTTTGTGAACAAGGTAATGTTGGGGTAAAACAGGAAAAAATAATGGGGCAAAATGGGAAATTACGGTTAATTCAATAAATCATTTGTGTTTCTTTTGAAACACACAAATCTCATATTTTTTTGTTCTGACATTTTTGACCACCTCTTGCTTGTTCAGTACACAGAATATCGTTTACATGTCAATGTTATATTTGATACGACAGGGTTTTTTTCCCTTAAGTATTTCGTTTTACCCCAGGTTCCCCAATTTGGGTTAAATAATTTTCAATGTGTTACAATATGCTTTACTTATTGATTGATGTAATACATTTGTGTGATGTCCAGTGGCAGTGTCAATTAGTCAGCAGTCTCAATTCATCCTAATTAAATAAACGAGCCACGAAACATGCAAATAACACAACACAACATAGAAATAACAACATTATCAAAGCATCATCGGTGCATAATACTCATAGACGCCTGCAAAACAAATCGCATGACCCACTACCCTCTATACCCTATACCGTGTTCAATTATCCACTAAGTCTACACTGATACCTTATGCTAATTGAAAGCTCGGTGACGCATCAACTTAGCCCAACATGCGACAAGTGATATCGTCTATTTATAACTCAAATTTATAACAAACTGGTTGCTTTGAATGCCGAGTGAATCGATTAACGGGGCAGTGAAATATAGCGGAGTTGCAATAAACAGGATCTGTAGTAACAAATTCTATTTACGGGCAAAAGTAAATCATAATTTTCTTAGACAGACACTGACTCACACACATATCCACATATACATATACATATACATATTGTCACGTGCGAAATCAGCTACTGACGTTAGATGATATTTTTAGTAATGTATTATTATATATTATTTTGATTCATATCCATCTTGGATCTCACAAGGTTGTATAAGAATTTATATTGATGTTATTGAATTAGATTTTATGTTTATTTGACTCGTTGCGATATGAATCTTTTGTGTATAAAGTGATTTAGATAAACTGTACCTTAATATATAGGAAATCCACAATCCTGTTTGAAATTGAACACAATTTTATTCCAACAAGTTGAGATGATAAAATATAACAATACCACAGAATACATGTACCAGTATTATATAATGAAACTTAATCAGTTGAGATTCTTCTATAATGAATTAAGCCGTAATCCTATCTTTAAGAAAGTGGTCAAAAACAGTCCTCACACATTAGCGCCCAAACTAGAACTAAACTAAACGGTATTCAACCCTCGTGCATATGACGTATTTTATTGCTATGACGTAGTGTCTAGACATAACATGTTTTATTCCTAACACGGAAACATTTCGGTTTAAGATTATTTCATTTTAACTTTAGTTAATAATAACAGAACCAATATAATATGGAAATAAAATCTACTCGTAACACTCGCCCCCCCTTAAGACACAAAGGAATTAAAGACAGCGTTAAGTATGGAATTCTTTGTAGAGTACCCATAAAATGAACCGAATTCCCAAACTATTCGTAAGATTTAATTGACTATTGGACAATCTTTTTAAGATTAAAATGAACCTTATATTACATATCCCCTTAATAACAAAGTCGCTTTTATGGAATCCCTTATCACATTATTCTATCAATGATTATTAATTAAACATTTATTTATCAATTAATATTTACAATTATGATTATTGTGTGTACAACGTTGACCATAAAACTATTACCACCAATAACCAATTCCCACAGAATTGATATGAATTTCCCAAATAAGTGGAACCGATAAATAATTGATAGATAATTCTTTAGAAAATTTAATTTATTTATAACCGATCACTGTATCATTAACTAATGATTTTCAGTTATTATATTATTATTATGATGTCTCAATTATGACATCAAGAATATTTAAAAAAAATGTTATAATCTCAGCTGATTTAGCTTTTACATAGCATAAAATAAAACATCCAAATTATAACATGACGACATAAAAACAAACAATTTGCAAAACACATCAATAATCAATTGAACAAACACAAGTGTGGATGTATTCAAGTTAAATACCGGTGTGTGTGCAATTGATGTATGCAATAGTTACCTTTTACCTTACAACGTATGATTGTTTCTAGTAGAATTTGAAGTTTTGTTCTGTAATGTTTCATATTGTAATATTTGAAAACATAGTTTATTTATTGTCATATTTACAATAATATAAATGTTAATCAATACAATGAATGACATAAAAGAAAACAATTAATGAGAAACTGACTTTATCTTCTGGTTTACCAGTTACATGCGCGACAACGTGTCAGCGACCACATTTTGTTTACCTGGTAAATATACCACATTTAAATTATATGCTTGGAGAAATAAGCTCCAGCGAATAATTCTTTGGTTCTGTTTAACCCTGAAAAGGAAAACTAAAGGGTTATGATCAGTTAAAATATCAAATGGATATGGAGAACCATTGATATAAAAATCAAAATGTTTCAATGCCAGGATTAATCCTAAAAGTTCCTTTTCTATCACACTATAGTTTCTTTGATGCTTATCAAATTTTTGAGAGTAAAAACTAATCGGGTGTTCCAGTGAATCATCACCCTTTTGGGAAATGACCGCTCCCATCCCTGTATCACACGCGTCAACGGTAATTTTAAAGGGTTTACTGTAATTGGGTGTTACTAATACAGGTGCCTCAGAAAGAACATCTTTTAATTTATCAAAGGCCTGGTGGCATTCATTAGACCATTTGAAAGTGCAATTCTTCTTTAATAGATTTGTTAATGGACATGCAATGGTTGAGAAATTTTGACAGAACCGACGGTAGTACCCCGCCATCCCGAGAAAACTACGGAGTTGTTTACAGGTTTCAGGAACAGGGAACTCACGAATAGCCTTAACCTTTGCATTTAATGGTTTTACCAAACCATTTCCCACTATGTGACCTAGATACTCGATGGTTGCATGGCAGAACTGACTCTTAGTCAAGTTTATGGTGAGATTAGCATGAGTCAATTTCGTAAATAACAAATGTAGTTGATCTAAATGAGATTTAAAATCGTCACTAAAAACAACAATATCATCGAGGTATGCGTGACATTTAGGAATGTCCTGAGTAATGGTATTTATTAACCGTTGAAAAGTAGAGGGTGCATTAACCATACCAACGGGCATGACCTTAAATTTGTACAGTCCGTCAGGGGTTACAAACGATGATATCTCCTGAGCCCTCTCAGTCAGTGGAATCTGAAAATACGCCGTCAATAGGTCAATTTTCGTCACAAACTTAGCATTACTCACTTGATCTATTAGATCGTCGATTCTTGGTATTGGATAGGAATCAGTTTTTGTCACTTTGTTTACCTTACGGTAGTCCACACAAAACCTCATGGATCCATCGGCTTTAGGTACCAATACGCAAGGGGAAGACCAGTCACTACTACTAGGTGTAATAATGTCATTGTCAAGCATGTAGCGAACCTCTTTACGGATGCATTCTAACTGGATAGGATTTAACCTGTATGGATGTTGTTTAATAGCTTTAGTATTTTCATTTAAAATAACATCATGCTTAACTACACTAGTTCTACTAGGTACATCTACAAATAAATGGATATTTTCATTAATTAGACCTTTGATAGCGGATTGTTCGCAATCAGGTAAATGTGCCAATTTTTCATTTAGGTTTTATAGAGCCTTTGTATTTTGCAGTTTGCTTTCTGCCACTTCACGCTCAATTTCGGGTGAATTATTCCCGACTTTAATAACAGTGTTTACCGAGGCAACAACTTTTTGTTCTTCTCTGGTAATGTATGGTTTCAACATATTGATATGGCACACTCGTTGCGATTTCCGTCTATCAGGGGTCTTTACAAGATAGTTAACCTCACTAAGCTTAGCCATAACCTCGTAGGGTCCTGTAAACTTGGCACTCAGGGGTTGACCAGACAGTGGCGTCAGCATGAGAACTTTATCACCAGGTTGGAAGATACGGGTTCTTGCGTTGACGTCATAATAGACCTTCATCTTGTCTTGTGCCTGCAAAAGATTAGATCTGACAACTTTTAATACATTATACAGTCTATTTTTAAAATTTTCCACGTATGTCAGTAGACCAGTGTCTTCAGTGGATGACAACCATGTCTCTTGTAACAGCTTTAGTGGTCCACGAACTGTGTGTCCGAATACCAGTTCAAAGGGACTGAAACCAAGAGATTCTTGTACAGCCTCTCTGGTTGCGAAGAGTGCGAAAGGAATACCACGATCCCAGTCGTCGTTATGCTCGAAACAGAAAGTACGGAGCATATTCTTCAATGTTTGGTGGTATCATTCCAGTGCGCCTTGACTCTGTGGATGATATGCACTCGATACTGCATGACGAATACCCAGCCGTTCTAAGACTTGGCGAAATAACTTCGATGTGAAATTTGAACCTTGATCTGACTGCACGGTTTTCGGAAGACCATATCGGGTGAAGAATCCGATAAGTGCATCAGAGATTTTGTCGGCATTGATGCTACGTAGAGGAATAGCCTCTGGGAATCTCGTTGCCGAACACATAATAGTGAACAGATACTGGTGGCCAGCCCTAGTTTTAGGCAACGGACCGACGCAGTCTATAATGATGTGACTGAAGGGTTCTGAGAATGCTGGTATGGGTCGTAGAGGAGCTACCGGAATGGTCTGATTCGGTTTGCTGACCATCTGGCAGACATGACATGATCTGCAAAACGATGTGACGTCACGACGTAGGCCAGGCCAGAAGAAATATGGAAGAATCCTGTCGAAGGTTTTCTGTATCCCTAGGTGACCAGCATACGGTGAATCATGGGCCATATGTAGTATGTCCTTGCGGTAAACATTGGGTACCACGATTTGATGTACTTCGCTGCATGTTTCATCGTCGTTTTCTTTCCCTCTCCATTTCCTCATCAACAACTCGTCCCTCAGGTAATAACCTGCGGCCATTGTTTCTAACTCTCCTTCATTCTTTGCTTCCTCTTTTAGCTTCCCGATCTCTGGATCTTTGCCCTGAGCAAGAATGAGTAGTTGTCTAGGCGACAAATTATTTTGATCAGTATGACTTGAGTGACCACCTAGAACATCCGCCATGAAGGTTGCTTGTAAGTCAATCTCTGGTGTTGGTTCTGGTTTCTTTGTCGATTCATTAGTCATCTGCTGTTTCTCCATAGCTCTGGTGATAACACATACTGAATTTTCAGTTTTCCTACACTGAACAGAGTCTTTGGTTTCTTTAAGTACAGGATGTACCTGATTCTTGGCAATGTCACTTCCTAAAAGTAATGAAATGCCTCTGTAGGGAAATTTCTTCACTATCCCAACAATAACAGATCCAGTGAAGTAATTACTCTTCAACTGTATACGATGTAACGGTGCCGTAAGTGTTCCAGCCATAGTACTGATCAAGGCATACTGGCCTGTATGAGTCAATTTCGACGTTGGTACAGTATTCTTCAACAGTAGAGATATATCAGCACCGGAGTCACGTAGAATTTTAATCTTCCGTTCTCTAGCTTGATTATCTATAGGTGACACATAGCCCTCGCTAACATCCGATAGCATGCACTCGGGTAGTTCTCTGCCTACTGAGTTTCTTTCTACACTACTGCCTCCATAAGTAAACGTTTTATTTACTGATTGTTCATCTGTCACACTCCCTTTGGAGTTGAAACTAGAATGTTCAATAGCCTCGGTCTTCATTTCAAAGACTTTCTCCGACTTTGAGCAACTTGGACATGCGTGTTTCGCCATCTCCTCATGACTAACATCAAATGTCTTTCTATCAGCTTTAATTCTTTTGTGGGCAGTTTTATTTATGTGAGTTTCAGTTTGTACGGCGATGTGTGATAAAACCACGTTGTTCTTGTTTTTAATGGGTCTTTTCTCTTTATGTAGACTCCAACAATTCTCTTTTATATGTCCATCTTTCTTACAGAATGTACAGGTAATTCTCTTTTGTACAAAACTTGATTTCTCTTGTTTATCGGCTTTTTGTTTACTTTTATCCTCTGTCGATCTTAACTTCCTCTCTGTATTACTGTTTTGAGTCCTCAAACTTGTTCTGTCATTTTGAAAATAATGGCTATGCGGGTGAATAATAACGTATTCATCGGCTTTTACTGCTGCTTGTTCTGCTATTTCAATACCACGATCAGCCAAATGAACTTTTATATCAGTGCGAATCTTCTCAGTAAAATCCTCCATCAGTATGAGATTATATAGTTTCTCATAATCTTTATTCACATTCTTAGAACGTAACCATCGATCAAAATACTTTTTCTCTAATCTCAGGAAATCAACATGTGAAACTTCTGGTTCCTTCTTGTACTCACGATATAACTTTCGATACTTTTCTGGAGTTAGAACATAACTCAATAGTACTCTGCTCTTTATTAGTTCATAATCATTGCATTCTTCTGGAGTCAAATTCAATACAACATCTAGAGCCTTGCCTTTTGTTAGAGCTGAACGTAAAAGTACTGCTTTCTTATCTTCAGGAAATTTATAATCGATCGAGTTTCTTTCGAAGACCATAAAGAACTCATCAATCTCTATGTTCTCCATGCTTGGGACATGCTTTTTAAACTTATATAGTTCTACATTATTTGTGTCCTGAATCGTATGAGTTGACGAACGAGACTTTGCCAATTCAATCCTTTCATTACTAGCGATTCTTTCTTTTTCCAATTCCCCCAGTCTTATCTCTTTCTCTTTCTCTGCTTCTATTCTTTTACCTTCTAATTGTACTTCTATTCTTTTACCTTCCAATTGTACTTGAATTTCTAACTTCCTCATTTCTAACTGGAATTTCATGTCTGCACTTAGTTCATTTCCATTCATTTTAAATTCATGGTTATCTATGTCTGTTTTCAGGGTTTCTGATACATTGAGAACCACTGATTCTTCACTATTCATAGTATTTTCTTCAAGCATTCTACCATGTCTTTTCAAACAGTCCTTAATATCTTGAATCAATTTACTCCTTACTGGTGTAACTTCAGTAATGTCTATTCCCAGAGAGTTTGCCATCTCTTTTAACTGGGTTAGTGACATGCTATTTAACTGTTCTGACGTGATAGCAAAAATATTCAATTGCTCCAACGTGAGATTAGCTTCCGCCATGTTTTATATTAATGACGTAAATAGAAGAAAAAAAATTTCAACTTTACCTTTTATAAAGTCCTTTGAAATATTTTACACCACTGTTAATTTGTAGAAGATAAATTTTAAGGATGGTTGTGTACAAAGCTGAAAACAGTATGTCCGAACACAGACAGTGCCTCCCACGTAGACAGAATTTGAATAAATATTTGTTGTAAATCGTTTTCACTAAAACAGTTGTATATTCTCAATTTCTTATACATACAAACTTTAGATCCCGGACGAGCCCCCAATCTTTTGTCACGTGCGAAATCAGCTACTGACGTTAGATGATATTTTTAGTAATGTATTATTATATATTATTTTGATTCATATCCATCTTGGATCTCACAAGGTTGTATAAGAATTTATATTGATGTTATTGAATTAGATTTTATGTTTATTTGACTCGTTGCGATATGAATCTTTTGTGTATAAAGTGATTTAGATAAACTGTACCTTAATATATAGGAAATCCACAATCCTGTTTGAAATTGAACACAATTTTATTCCAACAAGTTGAGATGATAAAATATAACAATACCACAGAATACATGTACCAGTATTATATAATGAAACTTAATCAGTTGAGATTCTTCTATAATGAATTAAGCCGTAATCCTATCTTTAAGAAAGTGGTCAAAACAGTCCCCTCACATTAGCGCCCAAACTAGAACTAAACTAAATGGTATTCAACCCTCGTGCATATGACGTATTTTATTGCTATGACGTAGTGTCTAGACATAACATGTTTTATTCCTAACACGGAAACATTTCGGTTTAAGATTATTTCATTTTAACTTTAGTTAATAATAACAGAACCAATATAATATGGAAATAAAATCTACTCGTAACAATATACACACAAATACACACACATTCATGCACACATACACATACACACACACATATATATACACACACATACTTACACACACTAATTCCGAGGTATTTATATGATAATAATAGAACACGTTACTTTATTAAATATTCGAATTTCACAGTTAGCTAGTAGTGCATATGAATAACTTAAATAAACTTAAGAACCATGACTCATTTAGCAGACGACAAATGACACTAATGGATTATGGCTCCTCATCAACGGGGAGTTAGTACAATTAGTTTATATCTAAGCATTTCACTTGTTTCAACCCCTTGGCAAAACAAAATATTTAATAAAATACTGTATAGTAATCACACACTCCATTTTTCACACTCTTGAGGTGATTAAATAATTATTTCATTATTAACTTCAATTTTCTACCTTGCGACAGTTTAGCTAAATGAAATTATCAATAAGCATAGCAATAAGCTAAATCCACCCGATCTGACCACAGGAGAAACACTGGACATAAATATGGAAGAAATATCCAAAGAAGAAATATGGAAGGCCATCAATCAAATGAAGACAGGCAAAGCAGCAGGCATAGACAATATACCACCTGAGGTCCTAAAAGAAGGAGGAGCTGAAATTGTTAACCAACTCCACAATATCTTTAATAAAATTTGGTCAACCGAAACCCCTCCTGCAGAGTGGAAAAAAGGCCTACTGATTAAAATTCCAAAGAATGGGGACCTGTCAAGATGTGATAAATGGCGAGGAATTACTCTACTCTCAGTACCAAGCAAGGTCTTCAGCAGAACAATACTCAACAGAATTAAAGAAGCCTGCGATGATCTCCTAAGAGAACAGGTTGGGTTCAGAAGAGGAAGATCATGCATTGACCAGATAGCAACACTCCGGATCATTATAGAACAATCTATTGAATGGCAATCTCCACTCTATGCTACATTTGTGGACTTTGAAAAGGCTTTTGATAGCATTGATAGAGAGACAATATGGTCAATCATGAGGCACTATGGAATACCTAATAAAATAATAGCCATCATCAAAAGTCTCTATGAAAACTTTACCTGCCAAATAGTACATAATGGTAAGATGTCAGATGAATTTCATGTTACAACTGGAGTCAAGCAAGGATGTCTCCTTTCACCTTTCATCATCATCATCATCTGTCCTTTGGGTTCCTTGTGGAACATAGGGCCTCTGTCAAAGCACGCCACTCTTCACGGTCTCTTGCTAGTCGCTTCAATTCTTCCCAGCTCTTTCCAGTTCTTTCAGTTTCATCCAGTATGCTTCGTCTCCATGTTCGCTTGGGTCTTCCTCTATGCCGTCATGTAAATTGCTGGAATTAAATGCAGAGAGAGTGTATCAACAATGGTTTAGCCATGGTAAAGGGTCACAATAATAGGATGTGAAGTGAAGAGGCCGACCGAAAGACCGAAACTAACTTTTTGGTTTGAACAGAAAACGAAATCATACCGAAAAATTCACTGAACCTTCTGCCGAAACAGAAATATAAACCGAAATAGGCAAACAAAAGATTTAAAATGAATGGAAATATTGTGAGTAATATTAACTAGTTTATGGATATTCTATTTAAGTAAGCCATTGAACATGTAATATACATCTGTTTATTCTACTTTATAAAAAGAGCAAAAATGTATATGTTTAAATATGTGTATATATATTTATAAATGGCATCCTTCAATCCTTTAGGGACGATGGCGCAGTCTTCCTTTCCTCTGACCCTCGCCTTTCTCCTGGCTCACTTCTATTAACTCCTTTCTGTGAGGGTGGCTTCTGCAAGTTGAGTGCCCTCGCGAACATTGGGCCGCCAGGAGGTTCGTTCCTCAGCAAGACCCTTAATATTGGTCTTTTTATAAGGTTTATTGTTAAGCCAAATTCTTTGCATGCCTCTGAGAATTTACTGACTAGTTGTTGGAGCCCATCCTCTATATGTGAGGCAAGAGCTGCATCATCAGATAATAGCAATTTTCTGATTAATACGGTTTCCACTTTGCTCTTTGGACGGAGCCGGGCTATGTTATAGAGATTTTCATCGGCCCTAGAATGGATATGTACACACTCGAAGCATTTATTGAAAGCATGTACATGTTGTTATGGAAAGCCTCGACAATACCAAGTAGCTGGGGCAGAATTCCAATCTTTTCAGTATGCTGAAAAGTCCAGTGCTGCTAACTAAGTCAAATGCCTTAGTCAAGTCAATGTATACAATACAGAGGGCTTTCTGCTGCTAACGGCATTTTTCTTGTAGTTGGCGGAGTGAGAAAACCATGTCCATGGTTGACCCGCCAGCCCGAAAGTCGCATTGAAATTCCGGGTAGACGTTGTGTAATGTTGTCTCACCGCACTTCAGGTCTTCTATAGGGATGCCATCGCTACCTGGAGCTTTTCCACTACTAAGATGATCAATGGCCTTGCTGACCTTCTCTATTGAGGGCTGGGGATTAAGTTGATTCAGCTCTGGTAAAGCTGGAACCCTATTTAAGGCAGAGTCAGAGACAACATTCTGTGTTGCATAGAGTTCCAGAATTACTCAGTCAAGCACTGCATCTGCTTGTCTTGTTCAGTGATCACCACTACTGTCTTCGACTTGAGCCGAGCTGACATTGAGATTAGGGGTCCAGTGGCCTTTTTATGCCTTCGTACATATTTTGGCATCTCCCTAATCAGCACCAGATTGAAAACTTATGCACAGATCAACCCAGTATGTGTTAGTGCAAAAACGTGCGGTATTTGGGGCTACGTTCCCAGCATTTCTGAGTTTTTGCAACGTAAAAGGTCCTGGGGCAGCTTTGTAGACCGTTAGGGCTTTTCTTTTTGCCTCCGTCACGGGCTCCATTTTCTCCATTGGGATTCAAACCTATCTGCATTTTGCCGTTCCTTCTTCCTAACGACAGTAATGGAGGTTTTGCGAAGGTGATGCCATGTGGCATCGATATGTTCTGGTACATTTTTTCCTGCACCATGGGGCTTGGAGACGTCTTTCTGCGAGGTATGATCTGTGAGAGCTGACCCAAGCCTGTTATTGAGCTGCTCCCTGATCTCTGGGATATTAATATGGCATATGCTTTTGCGTGTTTTCCTCTTTGTCTTGGATTGGTGATGCTATTTTCTATAACACTTAGAACACACATGCACGTTCAAGAAAATAATCTACAAACGATGAGGTATTTAACATATGAGCCAAATGTCTCCATTTATTGATGTGCCGAAATTATTTCCACGACACCCATCCGTTAAAGATCCAGAAAGATTAATGGGTAAACACCGAGAATAAGCGTCTAAAGGCGTGTTCTGAGGCGGTACACCAACAAAAAAAAACGTTAACCAATCAGAAATAAGTGGGTGGACTCGTAAAGTCACGTATCCGTCCTCCGACCCTCCGTCCACAAAAAGGTAGTTGATAGCGGGATGGGTCACTATGACGCAGATAGGACAGATGAGTGGCTTAGATTTCGTCTGTCTTCGTGCAAACCCAGACTGCCGAGTAGAAAGACCAAAAAGGGCGGTTTAACAGAGGCGATCAAATAGGGAGATAAATCTTGCTAGACCAACAAAGGGAAATTATTGCCCCCTTTCAACGTTGACACTTTCTATAGAATTAAAAATTGCAAGCTCTTGTTATTGCGACCGGGGCATATCTATGTTTACACAACACATGACAAAAGCCGCGCGGACAAACGCTAAATACGTCATTCCTGACTGACCACCTGTGTGGCTTATCAAAAGTCGATCCTCTGCTCGTATGCATGACTTGGCCAATTTATGACGCAAACGGTGTTTTCATCCAAGTGACTAGTTTACCAAATTGTATACTAATTAACTTATATAATCATTAGTAAAAACTTCGTCACACTCCACCACAAATTGCACTATTCCCCCCCCCACTTCACTATCTACACGTGACTCTTTCTATAGAATTAAAAATTGCAAGCTCTTGTTATTGCGACCGGGGCATATCTATGTTTACACAACACATGACAAAAGCCGCGCGGACAAAAGCTAAATACGGTCATTCCTGACTGACCACCTGTGTGGCTTATCAAAAGTCGATCCTCTGCTCGTATGCATGACTTGGTCAATTTATGACGCAAACGGTGTTTTCATCCAAGTGACTAGTTTACCAAATTGTATACTAATTAACTTATTTAATCATTAGTAAAAACTTCGTCACACTCCCCCACAAATTGCACTATTCCCCCCCCCCCCCCACTTCACTATCTACATGTGACTCTGTGCCCCATTGAAAGCCTTTAAATATGAATAAAAGAATTCTATAGGTATATAAAAATAATGTAATTTGGATAATGGCGGACATAAACATCCTTGACATCAATCGGAATAGCTACTCTATAGAAAAACACAAAATATAAAGAAATAAATGATTTGTTTTTTATCAATACAATCCAAAATCTAAACTTAGAACAAATCCTACAACAAATTATATAAAAAAAACAAGAACCCATAATATACTAGATTTATTCTTAACAAATAGACCAGGACTAGTAATAGATTATAAAATAATCCCTGGACTTTCAGATCATGACATCGTCAGAGTAAATAACATAATAACAACCCAAATATGCCAGAAACATAAAAGTATAATTTATCTTTGGAATAAATGCAATACAACTGACCTACATTAAGAAGCAAACAAAATCAAAATCACTTTCTTTACTAAAAGCAATATAAACAGACCAGTTGAAGAAACTTGGCAATTCATAAAAACCAACTTAAAAGCAATAATGGCTGATTTTGTGCCAATAAAACAAACATCAAATAAAATTAACAAAAGTTGGTTTAATACTAAAATAAAGAAACTGTGTAAACAAAAAGAAAATTTATTAAAAAAATGTAAGGCAACTAATTCAATAAGACTGAAATAAATTTAAAAAATTACCTTTAACTCAGAAACTAGCAGTCAGATGCAGAAAGAATATATAAACAAGGTAGTCGCTAAAGATAATAATAAAAAATGATGGTCCTACATTAAATCAAGAAAAATGGATACATCAGGCATAGTTCCGCTATAAGGCCAAAACAGTGAAACCTATAATGACAATAAATATAAAGCTAGTATCCTCAGCACACACTTTGCATCATCATTTTCAAATCCAAGTGACAAAAAAATTATCATAAATTAAAACCCATGGGAAGAGATAGGCAATATAAAAATGTAGAAGAAAAAGGCATTAACCTTTTCCTAACCAGCTTAAAGTAAACAAAGCTTCTGGTCTAGATGAAATACCAGCAAGAATGCTTAAAGAATTACATAACGAATTATCTCTAATTTTGAAAATACTTTTTTCGGCTTCTTTAAACTTTTAGGCTAAGTGCCCAAAGATTGCAAATTAGCCAATGTACCCTTCCCCCTATTTCAAAAAAATATATAAATCTGACCCTGAAAATTACAGACATATTTCCCTAACAAGCATAACATGCGAAATACTTGAGCATATAATATATAGTAGTATAGTAAATCATCTAGACGAACATAATGCACTGTGCCCACACCAACATGGGTTCATGATAAACAGATTACTTGAAACTCAATTAATAGGCTTAATAACTTGTAATCCTCATACTGACACCTGTCTAATTATGCATAAAAAATATTTTTAACGTATTTGAGATTTTCCCTATTTAGACAGTTTAACCATTGCTTTAATAATAAAATGCAGTTGTTACACAAGATTTGGGCTTCAAAATCCTATTTTTACACATTTGTCCTTCGTTTTTTTTTAAACTCCTCTGTAACTAATCATCGCACAAGGTTAAAACTTGACAGTTTTCTTTATCACGATGTTTTCTTTAATTCCAGGCATTATCTTGATGATTTTTTAAAAACCTTTTTTTTAAGTTTTAAATATCTATATGTTAATATGCAAATTGTGTATGCTGTTTTAGTAGAAAATTCTTAATTTTTAAAATAATAAAGCTATCAGCATAATCATGCAGGGAAAGCTAAAAAATGAATAACAGTAAATACAATTGAATTATCTTCCTTGTAAAAAAAAGTTATACGAACTTGTATAAAACTCTTTATCGGCCAGTTCTATGGTTGCTATGGCAAAAATAGATGTACAAAATTGTTCATGCCTAGGATACATAAAACACACAGCTGAATCGGATAGGTTATCTTAAAATTGTTAGGCATGCGAAATAGAAAAAAATTTACAGGTATCCAACCATAAAAAATCTAAAAAAGAACATTACTTAGGCTATACTATTTATATCAATGAATATTGATAATGTGTATGGAACCCATCAACTAAAGAAAACATTGCAAAATTGGAAAAAAATAAAAAAAAGCGCTGCAAGGTTTATTACTAGTGAATATCCACAACTGACAAGAGTAACACTAATAGTTAAATCACTAAACCTAGAAATACTAGAGGACTGAAGGACAAACGGTAAAGTAGTAATAATACACAAGACAGTAAAATCTAATTCATGAATACAAACCAATAACAACATGTTGCTATGCTTAGATAAACATAAGGATAAAAACACTTTCCTTATCCCTTATGCGAGAACAAATGCATATAAATAATTTTTCTTCTTTATGGGCATTCGGGCATGTAATCGGTTGCCTGAACATATCATGAAAACCTATAACTTAACATCATTTGAAACATTAATAAAAATGACAAACTAGACTCGGACCACAGATAAACGTAGGTTGCAATATTTGTCTTTATAGAAGTAGCGTCTGTAAGATAAGCAAATATAGAAATATATATGTTATATATATTTATATTAAATTTTTTATTTTTTATTTGTTAAAACATACAATGAGCTAAGGGTAAGAACAATGTTGATTATACAAAATGCGAAAGTAACACACACAATAGAATAGAAGTTAGAGAAATAACCGCATCCGTATGACGCTAAGGAAATCTTCTAGAAAAAACAACCGTCCTAAATTTGCGATATTTATTTTTTATAAATAGAATATGATTGGTTAAAATCATTGTGGACTGTCTTATTTTGAGGTAATTTTAAACGCATTAGAGAGTAAGGAAAACAACCGCGACATATACTTTCAATGTAGTCGCTAGCTTGATGTCCCTTAGATCTAAGAATTTTGGCCAGCGTCTAACAAAAGATACACTGGCGCTTGCGATTCTAGTGTTTATTTACACATCTATGTGGACTGCTAGTGAGAGGGTGCTGACAAGGTATGTGAACATGTTCAAGTAGTTGATCTTCTAGTCGTTGACAGTAATGGGTAGCTTGAAATATTCACAACCAGAGATGCAATGGTAAACACGAGATAATCTTTAAACACAATAATAAAATAACAATTCTATATTAAAATAAATATTATAATTCCCCTGTCTACTCTGAATAGCCTCAACTATTTTCATCACCACTTTATGACATTTAGTTGCTACAATCATTACAAAAATCTGCAACATGCTGTACATGTATGTATGAATAGTGTGTTGCATTTCCAGAATTGTTTATTACACTCAGACACTATATAAAGGCTGAGCTTGTCCAGTTCAAATATTATTTACCAAACAGTGACATCTGTATGACCAAGAACAATGAATTTCTCTTCTTGTATTCTGCTGATGTTTCATGCAGCATTCACTATAGTTGGCTGCTGTAATGGTGAGTATTAAATAGATGTTGATGTTTTACAATGTTAGGAAAGTTTACTTTGCGATTGCATAGGCCTACAATCTTTTCTATTAAACAGTGAAATCAAAGTTACTGTTTGTGCCACATTATTTTCATTTTATTTCGTATTGGTAGAGTTCTGCGTATTTTAAGCTAACTAACATTTTAGTTTCATTACAGTCTAGCTGATCTTGCAATCAAAACTTCAAAATGATGATGTAACAATATTGTTTTACTTACATAAATATTTTATTGTATCAATACAAACACATATATAGATATATAGGTAGATAAATAGATAGATAGATAGATAGATAGATAGACAGATAGATTGACAGATTAATTGAATTTGATGATGAAGGAATTGTAGAAATGTTTACTTATTTCACATATAAGGAAAGAAGTTAATTGTATATTTATTATCACTCAATGCACTTTTCCATTCTTATACGTAGACCCTTGGTTCTCTTACAGACGACCTAAACTAAACATTCTTATTGTTTATCACAAAAGATTAGTTACTGACATATACATATATATATATAATTTTTACCTGGTAACAACGTGTAATTAATGTAAACAATACAATCAAACGAATGCAAAAGTTTCAAAATAAATACCTAATTTCTTTAAATAACTAATCTAATTATAATTCTTAGGAAGCGCAAAATCTACAACAACATTATATACATATTACAAAACTTATGGGTGAAAATGTAACAAATGGGGGAAATAAGCAACGTTGACCACAGAATATAGGAATTACAAAAGTCAATGCTAAATAACGAGAGTGAAAATAAGGGTATTATAAAAGGTAATTACGTAAGAATGAGCCGATGTCATAAACATAAAAAGTATATTATAATATCATGTACCAAGTAAAATAGGGTTCTAAACAAAATTCGAGTAAACATTTTTCGCTTGGGGCTACTGATTAGGCCTAGTGTCTAAGGAAGAGTAGTATACACTTTAAAACAACGTTTTAAAATATATTTTTGGGTTTAAAATAATTATATTTCTTTTTTTTTTAGGCGAAGACCATTTTTGTGAAGCTGTGATGTCTATTGTGGATAAAACGTATTCCCCAACTACTGCGCTGGCCCAGTGCCAGTCAGTTTCAACGCAATGTCTAGAACAAGTAAGACTGTTGAGAAGTCATATGGAGTATCAGCAAAGCCTTATTCCACACCCCGATTGTCTACAACAATAAGAATTATTTAATTTCCAACTTCGCGCACAAGAGCGTATCTGAAGCCATGACGTACTGCACTTTTTTTGGCGGCTACTTGGCTGAAATTGATGACGTCAATGAATACAAGGAACTGCAGAAGTATGTTTTAAAAGCGACCGTCGTTAAAGACTTTGTGGTTATTGGGGGATCTGACGCTGCAAACAAAGGTACCTGGATATTTCAACGCACCGGACAACCTGTTAAGATATTAGATTGGGCTCAGGGCGAACCAAATAATTATAATGGTAACGAGGACTGTTTATGTATTTATAAAACAAACGAAGCTAAAATGTGTGATATAACTTGCGGCTTTCGAAGTGCTGATGAAAGATTTATGTGTGAGATACCCACACATTCTTAATTAAGTTATTGTAATTCAAAAACTCGTTATCGTAATACAAAATAAATTCAATAAAATATATTTTATTCTATGAAAAAAGTGTTTTTCTTTATATTTTAAATGTCACTGTGAATGTGGGCCAGTTATGTAGGAAATACATTGATACATGTTACTTACTGTGTTGTTATGTCTACTAGTGAAAATGTTTGTTTAGATATTGCCAGTTCTTGATTAATTTAAATTTTTACTTTTATCAAAGCACATGTTTCGAAATATATATAAATATAAAAGGCATTCTCTTGCATCAGTTACTGATTCAACAAAACGTTACTGTACAGTTCACAATATTACTTTCAAGACCAATTGTGTATGTATTTAGTTCATCAAACTGTGAATAAAACGGCCCTGGAAATAGCCCTGCTGCCGACCAATCCCTGCCGCCCTGCAGGAGTTTTTAGCCTTGTTGACGTAATAATCTCCTAACTAAAAGAAACATAAGCAAACTTGTAAGTCAATATTCTTTCAAAATTACATTGAAGAATTGTAATCAATAAATATAATTACCGTGAGTTTCTTTATATATATATATATATATATATATATATATATATATATATATATATATATATATATATATATTTGTCCTCTATAGGCGCCAAGACCGTTTCAAGAATTTGGACAAAAGCTAAATGTATCAATTTGAAACGGTCTCACAAAATACATTTTTATTTTATCAACAATATTGCTTAATTCGTTTTTTTATTTTAAATTACTAATCACCGTATGCTAAGGTTATAAACCGAGCGCTGTTTCCGAATGATATCCCTTTGAAATGCTTTCAAATTAAGTATATTTCAGGAACGGGTTTTCCCGTACTGCGAAAAATTTGTGTCTACTTTTTTTATTATTAAATTTTTATTTATTGTTTGGTATTTGTTTTCTTTTTTTTTCCCTTTTGATAGTACTATTGTTATATTATAAAAAAGAAGTCAGAAGCTTGACATCAACAAATTATTATTATATGCATATTCCAGGGCCAGGTCCAGTCGACCGTAAACAATTTAAAAAAAAGAAAATCTAAATACCGAACTACAGTTTTTGTAATCAATATATTTAATTACAGTGAGTTTATATATATATATATATATATATATATATATATATATATATATATATATATATATATATATATATATATATACATATGTTTGTCCCCTATAGGCGCCTAGACACCGTTTCACGAATCGGGACGAAAGTTCAATGTATCAATTTGAATTTGAAACTACTTCATTCATGGTAAAGAACTAACTCAAACTAGCAATGCCAAGTATCTAGGAGTAATAATAAATGATAAGTTATCTTGGAACCCTCACATTGATGAAGTAATTAAAAAATCAAACAAAACATTAGGATTCATAAAAAGAAACTTTTACAAATGTAATAAGAATATAAAACTAAAATGCTATCTCACATTAGTTAGGCCTATACTAGAATATGCAGGATCTGTATGGGACCCATCAACTAAAAAAAACATTAAAAAATTAGAACAAATTCAAAAAAGATCTGCAAGGTTTATAACTAGTGAATATTCCCAATTGACAAGAGTAACACCATTAGTCAAATCACTAAACCTAGAAACACTAGAGGACAGAAGGGCAAAGAGTAAAGTAGTAATAATACATAAGGCATTAAACTCTAATTTAGAAATACAACCCAATAACAATCTGTTGCAAAGCTCAGATAAACATAAAGACAAAAACACCTTCCTTGTCCCTTATGCGAGAACAAATGCATATGAGTACTCTTTATTCCCAAGTGGCATTCGGACATGGAATGGGTTGCCTGAACAAACCAGGAAAACCAATAACCTAACATCATTTAAAACATTAATAAAAATGCAAGACTAGACTCGGACCACGGATGAGCGTAGGACGCAATAATCTTCTTTATAGAAGGAGCGTCTGTAATGTATAAGATAAGAATCGGCCACGGAATACATTTTTATTTTATTAACGATATTGCTTAATTCGTTAAGGTCCGACACCTGTCTAGAATATATTTTTTTTATTTCGCATACCTAAAAAATTTTAATTACCCTATTAGATTCAGCTGTGTGTTTTATGTATGCTAGGGGTGAAAAAAAATTGTTTGATATCTTTTTTTGCCATAGCAACCATAAAAATGGCCGACAAACAGTTTTATAAGAGTTCTTATAACTTTTTAAATAAAGAAGATAATTCAATTCTGTTTTCTGTTATTGCTTTGAATTTACATTACCTATCTTTCCATGCATGATTATGCTAATAGCTTTATTATTTTAAAAAAGTTTTCTACTAAAAATACATATAAAATTTACATAATTGACACATGAAAAATCTAAAATAAAAAAGTTCTTAAAGAATCTACGAAATCATGCATGGGATTAAAGAAAACCTAGTGATAAAGAAAACTGCCAAGTTTTAACCTAATGTGATGGTTAGTTACAGAGAAAAAGCAAAATAACCGAAAAAAATGAGAAAAAATACAAAAATTAGAAAAACCGGAAAAAGAAAGAAAACTGTGTTCTGAAATGAACTAAACATGCATGTTTAAATGTGTTATAGATTATAGATCTATAAGGATTATGAAGCTCAAATCTTGTGTAACAACTGTATTTTATTATTAAAGCAATAATTAAACTGTCTAAATATGTAAAAATTTCAAATACGCTAAAAATAATATGTATACATAATTAGACAAATGTCTATCCTTAATTTTGTTTTGTTTTAAATAACGTTGCACTCATGAGTTAAAGTTATAAACTGGGACGCCATTAAAAAAAAAAATAGATATAGAGTGATGTCCCTTTCAATGCGTTGTTTGTTACGCCTTTGTGTTAGACACATTTGTATTCAATAGGCTCCAAGGCTGTTTAACAGATGGGAACAAAAATTAAATGTATAGATTTGAAACACACGCCAAACAAAAATTTAATTTTATCACATATAATCATGAATAAATAGATCTCATTACTCACAAATTATATCCAAATATGCAAATACATAAAACCGTACTCAACAAATCGCCATTTCCGTTCATTTACTCTGTTGAACGCGAGATTTACTTTGTTGAACGCGAGATTTACTTTGTTGAACGCGAGGGTCTTATCGGGTTTTCCCACCTCTGCTGTTGTTATTTTCTAGTGTGTTACATATTTTTTTAAAATACATAATTCGTTTCTCCATCATTTTGACGGGCATAACACAAGTAACAATACAAATGGCATCGTTGGACATGATAAAGTATTTACATGAATTAAAGAAAACTTGTATAAGTACAATAGTTACTTCATGACTAATGTATACTGTCAAGGCTTGTGTCGTCTGTAGTGTGTCTAGGGTCTGGTTCGCTATGAACTAATACACTCAAGCCACACAATGAACGTACTAAGAAGAAAACAATGGTTGTTTTTTTACAAAAAATTACTTTATAAAAAACACTGGTCTTCATCATTATCATTCTAATCCAGCAGCCATCTGGGCACTTGCCCTTGGGCCTGAGGCTATGGTGAAATTTTATACATTTTGTAGCTGTTGGTAGTTTTAATACTGGTAAAAAGAAAGGTTTGGTGTTCTAGGGAGGTAGACATTTTGTAAGTCCTGCAGTACTGACAGTCAAAAAGGTGATGAACAACTGTATCATGTTGGTGTTTACAAAGGGCGGCTTTTTTTTTTCTTTTGGTTTGATGCGTTTACGTTTTATTATTTATGTATGCGTTTTATTAAAAATTGTATCCTAAAACTTTTATCTAGTTCTTAAATTTTAGCATAGGTTCAATATTCAACACTCTGAACATCAAAGTTAAACGAAAAATACATTTTATAAAAAAAAGAATACTTTATTTAAATAGAAAAACAGAGCGTTTTTCTAGCTACTGTTCACTAAATGGGACGTTTTAAACGGGGCATTTGTTGCTACTGTCCCACTTGTGGAAGGCTTGTTTGACACTTGATAAAACAAAGTCTATGTGATTTTTTTATGATTTCTTTTGTTATAATTGATAGATAAACGATTAAAATACATTTTTCATGTGGTTTTATATCAAAATTTAATCATATTTGATAAATGTTTTTTTTTCATTAATTTTTACAAGTTGAAAGGTCAAGGTCAAGTAAATCTTATTGAAATAAACATTTTGTTTGCAAAGAAAAGTTATAATTAAAGACTATTTATCATACAATGCAAAAAACAATATTTTGTATTTATAAGGCATATACGTATTTAAAAGGATTTTTTTTTTACGAAATGTCCCATAAGTGGGACGCTAGCAGAAATCAAGAAGAAGGGGATTTATAAATGTCTTATCTAGTAAAAATAATATTTAAATTATATATTTTGCTAGTGACTAAACTTATACAAATAGAGAAAAGTTATAAAAAAAATGGTTGCTTAGGAGATAGCGGCCATTTTGTTTTTTAAATAAATATTTTTAACTTGAATTAAAAACCCAACTACTTTTTCATTGATCAATATAATTTAGTTTAATTTTGCTTAAATATACGTAAGCTTCATTTGTGCACGCTTAACTGAGTCAATTTAAGATTTAACTAAAATTGATTTTTTTATGAATTTTTTTGTGAGGCATATATTATGAGCATGGGAAAAAGATGTTCAAAATTACTAAATGTTATTAAAAAACAAAAAAAAAACTATTTTTTTTTATTTTCTCAATCGCTCTGGTACATTCTTAACCCTTCCCGTACCGACCTACTTCTATCTATGCTGCCTTCAGTTCCGCTATATACGCGCCCGGGACTGTAAGGGTTAAGGCACCAATGTAATGAACATCTGGTCAAAATTGTATGATTATTGGTTAGTAAATAAACAAAAAACTAGTATGTAATCATATATAAGAAAACAAGGATTTGAGACAAATAATAATAATAATAATAATAATTGGTAATTTATATAGCGCCTCACTCCATGCTAATGCAAGCACGCTCAGCGCGCTCATAAAAACGAAACGACAATCACACTCTAAAAAAGCTTTAAACAAGGTTTTTGCCGATGGAAGCACCAAACGACAATAACAAACCGGAAAAACTGACGATTCTAGGAAAAAAATAGTGTTGGAGGAAAATTGGAATATATTAAAAATTCCTCATCTATTTCTTAATGTTTTTTTTTTTGTAAGATTTTTTCCTAGAAAGACAAGACGATAACCTTTAATTTAATGTATATTAATATAGAATTAAACTCATTTTTTATTTTACTGTAGTGTTATTTAAAAAATAAAAAAAAATAAAATGCTTATGTATACCCATTTCAAATGCAATTTTTACAATGAAATATTGTTACTAAAATTCCCGAACTAAATAGATTAGATCCAGGAATAGTTAAAGTATACAACTAGGCAAAAGCTAAAGAAAGGATATTTTTACTGCCATTTAGATCAAGTGCACTGGATTTCCTGTTGTTAAACATGTATTTATGATTCATAATACTAATTCATGGGATATCTGTGTTACATATTAACACTTGATATTGTGGATTAGTTCTTAAGGGGGTAGAATAACCACTCAGAGAATTGAATAGTCCCGTGACTTAATTGGTTGAAATTATGAATAATATTATAACTAATTCTAAATACATATGTTGTTGCTCGATATTTAGCAGGCTGCTTAAGGTTATTTTCAAGAAAATGTTCACATTTTGTAATTAAACTATCATCATCTAAGTGGTTAGAATTTTGCCAAGGTATCATTTTACTTATGATAGAATAATTTGTATGAAAATTTAACGTTTAATTGAGCTTGAATGCACTTGTTATAAGAAATAAAAATGCATTACCAAAAAAGAATGAAAATAAAATATATTTTTATGTATTTCATAGATCGATACCTTACTTACATTCAAGATGATTTTGGAAACACGACGATCTAAATCTATATTTAAGCATTTTGTTAAAATATAGGACCTGGCAAAAGTTTCAAAACACGTTGAAATAAATTCAAAACAAGTGAAAATATTCATTGTTCCTATTCGAATTCCTCTATCTGACGTCACTTCCATTTCTTGCCATCGCAAATGGCTACGAGATTTGGATTTTTCCTACACACATGTAAGTGCTAATATTGAAGTAATTACTTGAAAGTAGCATTCGGGTACTGAATACACTATTTAGTATCAAATTATATTTTTAACACAATTTTGACAAAAACCTGTTCACTTGGTCTATAAAAAACAATTTCTTCCAGTGCAGTTTATATTTATTTATTTTATCTTTCATCGCAGGGTAGATAATTATGTAACCACTATTAACTATATTTTAATACACGAGTTACTTCCATATTACCGATGTTGTTGTTTTTTTTAATTCTCTGTTAGGAATATATTTTACACCATTAGTGTCCATACTATTGAACGAACCGCCATCTTGGATAAAAATGACAACAAATAAACATGTCTTTACACTATCAGGGCGAATTAAAAGTGGCCGTAGAGGAATACGTCTGTGGACATTTTATCAACTTTGCTCAGACAGACCCGTCAACAGTAGCAAGTAAAGTTGGATGGCTGGCTATATAAACAAACAATATCGTAATACCAACTACATTACAACAAAAGAAGAATATGCACACCAGACGAAGAATTATTGAGAATCAGCCTCCGGCCAAACTATCTACCATACGCAACAAGAAATATAAGCCTATCGTCAAGATTTCAGTCAACAATAGCTGACTACTAATGAACTTTTCTTGCATGATAATTGTGTGATTGTGTGTGCGATTGTCTATTTTTATAAGTATAGTTCTGTGCTTGTATATAAATTACAAATAATTCTTTTATTTTGTTTAAAATATGCTGAAGGACAAAACATCTGTAGCCAAGACAAATTTCCATTTGTTTGGATCAATAAAGAAATTTTATCTTATCTTATCTTATATCAAAGGAGTACATTAAAGTTTCTGTCCTGTCATATACATCAGACCATTTATAATTTCTTTATTTTTTTTACTAATACATACTTACACCAAGCAATAATTTATTTTAGAGTTATATACAAGTTAAATTGCCCGGCATTGACCGGGGAAACATACATAGGCCTACAGCTACAGATTTAAAAAAAAATGTATCAACCACAATGAACAGCAAGCTAAAAGCTATAAAAATTTCCAACATATAATTCCATATTTTGTATTTACTGAAAACATTTAAGACAGTAATTTAAAATAAATAACAAATGTTGAAATCAGGTGAAAAGATAGGCATTTAATGTATTTAAAAAAAACAACGTTGAGACTGTCCATTCCTGAGAATCGAACCCGTCTCCAGCATGCGTCTAAAATAATAATTCGATTTTTCTAACTAAGAACAAAAATGAAAACATTTTAGGAAAGCTTTAAATCATAAAATTCTTTACAATGTTATGTAAATACATTAACACTTCTCGTACCGACCTACTTCTATCTATGCTGCCTTCAGTTCCGCTATATACGCGCTCGGGACTGTAAGGGTTAATGGATTTTTTTTAAAAAGTAGAAACAGAAATGGGGAATCGAAATTTTGTCGCCCGCATGGCAGTTTGATGAGCTAACTACTCAGCTATGTATGACACAAGCAATAAGCGACACATGCAGGAATCGAGATCCCAAAAGTAAAATATGTGACAATAAGTTTACGTGTCTTTAAAAGATAGTTGTTAGAATCCATGCCTGGCACTTGGGTGGCCAGAAATTGATTATCACTATTATTTTGTTTGTTTGTAATGAAAACGTTGGCCTTGTGTAGCGATGGGAAATTTAGCTAGTATACTACAAAGGCAAACTATATATAATGATTCCCAATGTATTTATTATGTATTTTATTTTGTGTTTTTTTGAACATTTTCTCTTAACTTGATAAACTTAAAGAAATAATATCTTCATAGTATAATAATGTTAAATATATACATATATAGGTTAAATTTAGGTCTTGCTTACAGATAACATTTTAATCTTCATCTTTGATATTAGCCAACGAGTATATTTCTATTGACATATAACAGTACATTTATTCGATAGACGTATTACAGATTTTTTCATCTTTAGACATATGACTATATAGTTTACTGATAGACATAATATAGAATGTTTCATCGTTAGACATTTGATATTAAATATCATTGATAGATCTATAGAGTGCTTTTTTGTAAAAAAAAAATAGGGGCCGGTACTCAGTGATGGATTGCCTAACTTTTAAAGCAGTTTTGCATTTTATGTTTTACTTCTTATTGCGCGCAATTTTAAAATAATTCAATTTAACAAATTAATAATATAATAAATTAATAATAAACGTTAAAATACAAGAAAAGTACTATTTTTTCCCCACATTAAAAAAGGTGCCGGTACGCCGTACCGGTGCGTACCGTGACAAAAAAAAACCACTGGATCTATATATATAAAATGAGCGTGTTTGTCCTCAATACCCATTGGTCAATTTGAAATCAAGTGAGTTTGTGTCACTGACCTATTTAGGCCTAGGCCTATATACTGTCTAAAAAAATTTCACTTCGGACATGTGACTTCGCTAGCTTAGTGGTTAACGTAGCGGACTGCTTGGCGGGCGACCCGGGTTCTATTCTCCAGTTAGACTATTCCTTTTTTTTTCGACATTTTTTTGTCTAACTTTTAAAACCCAAAGACTTTGTAAATCTACGGACAATTTTGTTAAATAAAAAAAGCAGCCTATTTTTTTACCCGAGTACAATATTTTTTTTAATTACTTTCCAAATTTTCAGTAAAAAAGTCATAATTTCAATATTAGATTAAAATGTATACCTTTTTTTTAATTGTAGTTTATAAAAATATGTTTTGCATCTTATACAGTCCTGTTTTTTTTTAACCGGGCAACGCCGGGCAATGTAGATTGTATATTATAAAAAGTTTCATCGATAGGCATATGACAGTATATGTCATTGATAGACATAGAACATACTTTTTCATCTATAGACATATGACAGTGTATTTCATCATTACACATACAAGTGTATATTTCTGTCCAATCTTATTTGAACCTTTACACACGTATGTATCTGTGCAACATTTAGTTTAATGCAAGCTCGCATATTCAGAATTGTAAATATTTCTAACACACGCTACATCAGATAACATGCGTTTAGCTTGATATATATGGTTTCTTTTATTGTCTTGTATTGTAATGAAATACATAACTCTGGCATATGTTCTAGGGCTTGACTTCAGTGTCCGCAGATAATGGGAAACAATTCGAAATCGTCTTACGTTGAATGACCTGAACAAAAAATGAAAGTTAATTTAGCTGCACAAACGCTTAGCGTCAGTGTCGCCGATGCACTTGCAGCAATGAAATGAAAATAAAAAGCTTTTTCAGACTGCTCATCTCTAATAATTTTTATCTGAATATTTAATAGACTTTTCGATATACATGTACTAAATTCTAGAAATATCTTTGCTAAAGGTCAGAAGGCTGCTATAAGAACATAAAAAGTTCATATCTAAAAACCTATTTTAGAGAAATCACGCCATTATATATTTTGCCTCAAAGATAATAAAGATAAATAAATTTTAAAATCCAACAGAAAAACTGGATGTATTGGATGTATCTGTTGTATTGACAGTGTTATTGCACAGTTTGAAAAACTTGTTGCTTCTAAAAAATTCACCACTAAAATATATTCTTACATACAAACCGAGTCAAGACCAACTAGAGCAGTGATTGCGAACCATTTTGAGGCCGCGTGGCCAAAGTACAATACAAGATAAACTTATTTCTTTCAACGAGCAAACACAGCAAATAAAACCAAATAATATCATAACTTAGCTGTTCCATTTTTGGTAAATGCTCGCGTGGCCACAGAAATGACTCTGCGTGCCAGCTGTGGCACGCGTTCCATAGGTTCGCCATCGCTGATCTAGAGCTTTGTATTCTGTAATAAGGAGCTATGGCAAATGGAACAATAATCACACAACTGCCCAATTCCCTGCAACATACAAGCGCCTTTTGAAAAGACATCATGTTGAGGCGTAATTGACTATAGAAGAGAGCATGATGTTTTGAAAAAAAAAAAAAAGATTTTTGTTACTTACAAAATATGGCATATGACATACCGGTAAACCTCTTTTTCAAAACAAGTACCGATAGTACATTCATAAATATTCATAATGTAAATAATCCGTTTTATTTTTAAGGTAACAAGTCTGCTCAGCACCGGCAATAACTCTAAAATAAACTATTGCATTGTTTGTATTAGTAAAATCAAAAGAAATTATAAATGGTCTGATGTATATGATAGAAAAGAAACTTAATGTACGTAAATATTACTATCAGAGAATAAAATAAAACATCGGTTATAAGGAAGTAACTCGTGGATTAAAATAAAGTTAGTAAAGTTTGCAGGATTATCTACCCTGTGTTGAAATGTAAAAGTAATAATTATAAACTACCTTGGTTAATGCTTTTCAGGCTTAAATGATTGGACTGGTGAAACTTTTAATAACAATATAGTGTCTAGGTATAGACTTTACTTAATGACGGTGGAGGGCAGTTATTTGTGACGCCACAGTTATTTTTAGTTGCATTTTGACTTGTAAAGTTTCAGTTTTGTTCTTAGTTGCAGAGAGGATGAGTTCCATATTTTTCCCAGTTTGTTGAAGGCCTGAGCTGCCATAGCTAGTCTGGTGGAGATTTCCATGTCTATGCTTCCATTAACAGAGATGTAGCTGCCAAGGTATTTGAAGTTTTCAATCTCTTCTATTTCTACACCATTGGCATTTTGTCTTCGCAGAGCTCTTTGTCTTAATTTTCATGATTTTTATTTTCCCTGAGTTGATCTTTAAGCCAACACTTTTGGCTATTTGTTCTACTCTTGTTGTCTTCTCCTGGATATCTGTTTGAAAATGAGAGAACAGAGCCATGTCATCTGCAAAATCGCAGTCTTCTAGATAGGAAGTTAGTCCCCATACTAGGCCTCGAGGTTTATCTGCAGTAGCTCTCCTCATGACCCATTCCATTACTATTAAGAAGATAACAGGTGAGATCACACATCCTTGTCGGACACCTGTTTTAACTTGAAACCATTTACTCTGTTGGTTTTCATGGTGTACACAGCACTGGTTACCAGTATAGATGTCTTTCAGGATGTCAATGACTTTGCCTGGGAATCCATATGATTCCAAAAATGTTCATAGTGTTGGGTGGTAAATGCTATCGAAATCTTTTTCAAAATCTATGTAGTTGATGTACAAAGAGGAGTTCCATTCCAATGATTTTTCCACTAAAGTACGCAGGACAATGATTTTACGTGTTAATATCTTAATTTTATTTTTTTTCACTAAATTTCCTAGGCTGCTATGACCACAGTCTCACAGTACATTTTTTTTGTAGGCCTATTCATTATTATATCACTTTTTTTCCCTTTACTTTCAGATTTTGTGTGCCAACTTTATACCTTAAACAATGCTATTTCTTTCAATTTTATTGTACTAATACCGTTCAGGAAGTAAAAAAAAATAATTATTTTACATTTTATTAATATCTTCTTTGGAATGGTTTTGACCTAATCTGTATATATAAAAAGACCGTGTTTGTGTCCCCACGGATCCCCATTGGTCAATTTGAAAACATGTGAGTTTGTGTCACTGTCCTCTTTAGGCCTATATAGTGTCTAACAATATTACTGAATATTATTCGTCATAATGTATGTAATGATTACTAAATATTCATTATTTTTTTTATTTTTTTTTTTTAAATAATATCGGAAAATAAATAAATATTGTTTTTTTAAGTATGCTTTTAAAAACTGTGTCAATAAAATGCACTCATTTCACTTTGGCTTGATATTTATTATTATCTACTAAGCCATTAATTAAATTTTGCCATTTGGACATCTCCTCACGGGCAACTTTTTAATTTAAGCATCGACTCATTGTAGAGCAGGTTGATCAACATTGTCTGAATACTTCTAATACCTCTCAGTAAGGAAAAAAAAAAATTACATTTTACGTTTTATTATTATCATCCTTGTAACGGGTACAACCACAGTGAATTTTTTAATTCAAAGTATATAAGTTTAGTCTTCAAAAAGTGATTAGCCGCCTATTCAAGTATAGTTTTCGGAAAGTGATATACCGGTATCGAAAATATATAACTTTGGATATCTTAGAAATGGAATGCAATTGATCTGGGCTATTATATTAGGCAGGCCTATCTTATATAATTGGGCAGGCATATTCATTATTATCTCACTTTTAGGCTACTAATATTCAATTATAGCAAGTTATAGCCTAAAAGATTATGACAGGCCTATGCCTGACCTATATGCCTATAATCAATGTAAATGTGGGCTCTTTTATTGGGCAGGCCTATTCTATTGATTTAGTGAAATTTAGTCTTTAGTGGCTTGCTTTATAATTGATTTTGTTTTATTTTTCTTTTTAGTTGATTTTACGTGTTAATATCTTAATTTTAATTATTTTCACTAAATTTCCTCGGCGGTTATGACCACAGTCTCACAGTAAATTTTTTGTGTAGGCCTATTCATTATTATCTAACTTTGTTTCATTTATTCCAGGCTTAACGTGCCAACTTTATACCTTCACAACTGCTATTGCATTTGGCTCATTTCTCTCAGTAGGTAAAACAATTTTTTTTATTAAAATTGTCCTGAAAACCTCCTGAAATTGATAAAAAGGTGCAAAAAATCCTGAAAACCTCCTGTAATTTGAAATTATCTCCTGAAATGTCAGAAAAAATTGAAAAATTGAGAGCCCGTTCTTTTTCTTCTCCAACACTTGGCCTTATAATTGTGTGTGTGTGTTTATGAGTCTGTTTCTGTCTAAGAAAATTATGGTTTAATTGTGCCTGTAAACAGAATTGAACAGTGCAAATCTTGATTGTTGCAACTCCACTATCTTCCAAAGCCACACTACCTTGTAATTCTGATTACGAGCTGTTTATCGATTCCCTCTGTATTCATAAGAACCAGTTGTTACAAACTTGAGTTATAACTCGACATTAGCACTTTAAAATGACGATTCATCGTCCATATTGCAACGCCTAATCTGTGGCATTAGATGCTTTTATTTGTAAGTCGAGGATTGACTTTCTGAACCCTTGTAAAAAATCATGATTCTTGATTTTTCATCAGATTAGGGGACCTTTTTACCTCATGGGGTCTAGTCTTAATTTAAGTTAGTTTGAGTCCAAACCTTGTCTAGTAATATACGTGTTTAGAGTTAGCGAATTTTTCGCCTAGATTATGTAGATTGTTATAGGTCTACATACTTATTCTGAGGCCAGATAAATAAACTTAACTTTGTTCAACAAATGAATTTGTTTTATTAACACCACTGCTGAATGACAGAATATAAACGAAATATTATTATCATAACATTATATGCGGAAACTGAAGTCAAGTAGAGCCCTTAGAACAGACGTCAGGTTATGTACTTCATTACTATACAAGACGAAATAGAAAACATATGTAAGAAGCTGTAATACGTGTCATCTGATGTCGCTTGCGTCATAAATATTTACAATTCTGAATATGCGAGCTAGCATTCAACTAAATGTTACACTAACACATACATGTGTAAAGGTTAAAAAATATTTGACAGAAATATGCTCGTATATGTGTATCGATGAAATATAATGTCATATATCTATAGATGAAACATACTGTAATATATATATCTATGAATGTGTATCAGTGTACTATTGTTAAAGTGTATCGGTGTATTGTAAAAGATCGACGACGGTTAATTAACATAACTAGTGTGTGCGAGATTTCCTTGGTCTATGAAATAAAATGGCGTTTAATGAATACTATTGCATTGAGTATTTATAACTAAATAAATAAATAATAATCTAACCTCTTGGGACACTACCAAAATATACTATAATATATCAATTAAAATAAACCGTCATATGTCATTTTAATAAATATTATGTCATATGTGTATAGAAATATACTCGTAAGTCAATATCAAAGATGAAGTTTAAAATGTTGCCTGTAAGCTGAACCTAAATATATATGATAGATAAGACTTTCTCGAGCTTCTGACCACCCACTTGTATTTTGTTTGCCATAGCTCTCCCCCCCCCCTCACTCTCTCTACATCTCGCTCCTCTCTCCCCCACTCTCTACCTCTACTCATATCCCTCTCTCTCTCTCCATCTCCCTCTCACTTCCTCTCTCATTCGCTCTCTCCTACCTCCTCTTTCTCCCCCCTCTCTCTCTGATAACAATGTATGATATGATAATATTGTGTGATAATACCAGGACACGTCACTAGCCTGCCGACGCAAGGAATAATCAAATTACATCTTTAATAAACGACATGCTAATAACAGTGTGTTGTGCAATCAAGCTAATGCATTGAGATTAGCTTGTTGCTCATACGTTATTATTGTAACTTGATTGCGCTTAAGAACCAGCATAACATGTTTTATTCTCAAGCAGACGACATCCTCGCCAGAAGACAAATGTCACAAATGAAATATGTTTTTTTTTTATCAACGGGGAGTAAGACGATAAGCTAATATCTAAACATGACACATTCCCCAACCCACTTAATGTCATGTAAATTGCTGGAACTAAATGCAGAGAGATATAAGCAACAATGGCGTAGCCGCGGTAAAGGTCCACAACGTGGTGTAACGTGGCGGGAACTCTACATGGTTATTGGGCTCGTGTAGAGGATGATTTATTGCGATGTCACAGTGACGTTGGGCCTTAGAATACTCATATTTTTTCCGTATCCCACGTGGCTGTCGCGGGTGCTGTTGATTTGAGTAATTCTACTACAAAGACACGAATACTACACACAGGTTGACACGGGAACAATGATTGATTCAATGCAGGGATACATTTCCGATACTGTTTATTTAGTCATAAGTTAATGAATAGCAGATGTAATCCACAATACAATTTACAGCTTATCAGTATAATAGGACCGGCTCGAAAAACACGACTGACGATTTCTGAGTTCTTCGGCCCCAATGGCAGTTTTTCATTCTATCCTAAACTAAGAAGTGCCCTTTGTAGGGGTAGGGGCGATTGGGGGGGAGGGGAGAGGAGGGCGATAGGGGAAATAGAAAGGTTCTTTGATACCCTACATCCCGGACGAGGGCTGTTGCGTATGTGTGAGTTTACAGAGGGGGGGGGGGGAGAGTTTTAGGGGAGCAGGGTTTTCACCGCCCATCCGCAAATCCGGCTTTGGACGTAGCATATATATATATATATATAGAATTTATGTATAAAAAAATGTCTTCAAGAAAGCTCAAAAGTGTCCTTTTTTTATACTCGATTCCTTTTGCCTAGAAAAATATCCCCAACTAATCGGCCGCACAAATAAAAATATGAATCGGGTGTTAAGCATGAATACATAATGCATTTATCATAATTGAATTAATTTGGCCGTAAAACACATGCCATACAACACAATAACAATCTGTTGCCATGCTCAGGGCTAAAAACAATTTCATTATCCCTTATGCGAGAACAAATGCATTAAAGTACTCTTTTTTCCGAGTGACATTTGGGCCTGGAATGGGTTGCCTGAATAAAATAGTAATACCAGTGATTTAAAATAATTTAAAACATTAATAAAGATGCAAGACTAGACTCGGACCACGGATGAACGTAGGACGCAATAATCTTCTTTATAGAAGGACCGTCTCTAATATATTAGATAAAGTAAGATATATTTACAACCAGAGATGCTATGGTAAACACGACACAATCTTTAAACAATGGGATAGCAAAACAAATATATAAAAACAACAGCTCTCAATCAAAATAAATATTATAATTCCCCTATCTTTTCTTAAAATGCGTCATGATAACAGCTCTAAATCAAAATAAATATTATAATAACCCTTTCTATTTTTAATAAGCGTCAAGTAATTTCATCACCACTTTGTGACAATTAATTGCCACAAGGAATACATGTTGTTCGTGTATTTATGAATATTGTGTTGGATTTCCATAATTGTTTATTACACTTAGGCTCTATATTAAGGCTTAGCTTGGCCTAAGCCAAATATTATTTACGAAACAGTGACATCTGTATGACCAAGAACAATGAATATCTCTTCTAGTATGCTGCTGATGTGTCTTGCTGCATTCACTATAGTTGGCTGTAATGGTGAGTATTCAATAGATGTTGATGTTTTACAATGTTAGCAAAATTTACTATGAGATTACATACAATTGTTTCTATTAAGCAGTGTAATCAATGGAAACATATATACATTAATTGTTGATGTCTAACATGTTACAACACTTCTGAGAGATACTAAAACATAGGGGAACAAAACAGAAACGTGGACAACAAAATTTAGAAATTTAAATAGCCACTGCTAAATAACGAGGATGATAATGAGGGTATTATATAAGGTTATACATAAGA
This sequence comes from Anisus vortex, assembly GCA_949126835.1. Classification (NCBI taxonomy): domain Eukaryota; kingdom Metazoa; phylum Mollusca; class Gastropoda; family Planorbidae; genus Anisus; species Anisus vortex. Next base: position 259,946 of record CASBPS010000011.1, read on the forward strand.
ATGAGCCAATGTCATGAAGCATAAAATTATTATTATCTAATGTATGGTGCTCGGTAAATTTGGTAAGGGTAAATTCGGAACCGGTATTTTTGGCAAGGTAATTTTGGCAAATGTAATTACGCAAAGATAAATTCGGCGAAACTTATTCTTATCTTAAAAAAAAAACTTCTTTTATTTTGTTACTTTTTGTTTTTACTTCGAGTTTTTTTAACGAGACTAATTGTTCAGAAATGTTTATATTGGCCGTTTATATTTATAAAAAAGCTAAGGTTGAAATAAAGCGAATCAGACTACGATATGGAGATTTTACGTTTTGCACCAAACACTCACAAATGCCTTTTTTTTGTATAAAACAATCTGATTTTATACCAATATATAAATATGGTTTAAGCAATATAAATGAAAACAATGTAGTCTAATAATAAGATGAGATAAGATAAGAATTGGCACTTCTTATAGCGCTTCTATCCATGCTATTAAATTAGCATGCTCGCTGCGCTGACTTGCAATGGCAGATGTATTAGCCCAGGAGAAAGGTTTTTAAGTTCTTTTTAAAACATTCTCTTGTCCCAGACTCTCTCAGTGTCTGAGATAAATTGTTCCATAAAGAAGGCGCAGCTGATTCAAATGAGCGCACTCCCAGGTACTTCTTTTGTGTACATCCAAACTGGGACTTTTCGGGAGTGATTGTGTCGATGAGCGCAGTTCCCTAGATGGCTCCATGTCGTGATATGAGCTCTCGAAGATAGGAAGGAGCGATACCCTTTATGTATCCGTACGTAATGGACATAATTTTGTGCTCTATTCGTTTTATCACATGGAGCCAGTAGAGATCCTTTAGTATTGGAGATAAATGATCTTGCCTCCTCACCCCCCGAAACAATGCGCGCCGCGGTGTTCTGCCCTCTTTGTAATCTATATTAACTAAAGTGAATCTTATAATTTCTAGTCCAGCTACTCTAAGTACAAGAAAAAAAAGAAGTGTATAAATGCACATTGCAAACTATTCCATTAATCGTAAACTTCAATGAGGAAACTGGGACGGGATGGGATGGGTGGAGTCTACATAAGCTCTTTGTCAAGATGTGAAATTAATTATGCAAAGTTTAGTCCTTTGTAATTAGTTGCGCATAAGTTTAATTATAAGAAGGCGTGTATGGGATAAATAATTTCCCTTACACACCTATCCCCCCCCCACTCTATCCCTCTCTCTCAACCGCTTGGTCAGACCGTGACGTACCTAGACTATATCTCTTTGTTGTCACTAGCACCTTGTACACCGCCATTACAATCTATTGTTTGTAATTGGGAAGGGCTATGGTGTCCATTATTGCACACCAGGGGTATAGGGTCGTCTCAACCGTCGATTGGTCATGATAGCAATTTGGGCCTATTGTTCGTTCCCGCGCGCCACGCACCGCACCTAGTTAGGATCCTTTGTTTAAGACACGAGATGGACCAAGTGGGAAGATAGCAAATGTGGTGACAGACTGCCCCCCCTCTCTGACACCCACCCATTCTGGCTAGACCAGGTGTTGTGACTAATCCCTTTGACAGTGGACACGCCTCTTGACCAATCGTTGTGTAGAGAATTGTAGACATGTCAGTCATTGGTTGACGTTTTTGACCTGGGTCGCCATTGTTAGACTGAGGAGTGTACAGATATAAGGGGCAGGTTTTATGTTGTACAAAAAACAGACGTAGGAGACTGGAGACTTCTCCTTGGAATGTTGCATGACGTTATTCCATTTTGCATTATTTATATAATTGGTTCACTTGGAATTACTGTGTCGTGAAGTCGTGTTTATATATTATTCTTTTCCATGTATTGACGTTGATGTGCTTGGATAAAATTGATGTGTTGGACACCTTATTATTCCCATATGTAAGAGTGACTATGTAAAATAACCACGTTAATACTGGCAATAAACGAACGACTTATGTAACTCCTTAACTTGAACTCGTTTGTTCTGATTGAGTGTGCATGAGAATACGTGAAGCAAGGAAGGTAGATCGCCAGAGAAACGGCACGTTAAATAAAAATATCACGCGTTGCTGATGCAACAAGTCTAGTTCAGCCAGCAGCCGTCATAGCCCATAGACAACGAACCAAGTGAGGTGGGATTATAGCGTGTGAGAAGCACAGTAACGAGCGCATCGTACTGGCCACACAATCCCCTCATCACAGTCTTGCTAACACAACCAGTATCATACTGGTGTATGGGGTGTAGAGGAGGGGGGAGTCTACATATGCTCTTGCTAACACAACCAGTATCATACTGGTGTACGGGGTGTAAAAGGGGGGGAGTCTACATATGCTCTTACTAACACAACCAGTATCATACTGGTGTATGGGTGTAGGGGAGGGGGGAGTCTACGTTTGCTGTTGCTAACACAACCAGTATCATACTGGTGTATGGGGTGTAGAGGAGGGGGGGGAGTCTACATATGCTCTTGCTAACACAACCAGTATCATACTGGTGTATGGGGTGTAGAGGCGGGGGGGAGTCTACATATGCTCTTGCTAACACAACCAGTATCATACTGGTGTAGGGGAGGGGGGAGTCTTCGTTTGCTCTTGCTAACACAACCAGTATCATACTGGTGTATGGGTGTAGGGGAGGGGGGAGTCTACGTTTGCTCTTGCTAACACAACCAGTATCATACTGGTGTATGGGTGTAGGGGAGGGGGGAGTCTACGTTTGCTGTTGCTAACACAACCAGTATCATACTGGTAGAGGGGTGTAGGGGAGGGAGGAGTCTACGTTTGCTCTTGCTAACACAACCAGTATCATACTGGTGTATGGGTGTAGGGGAGGGGGGAGTCTACGTTTGCTGTTGCTAACACAACCAGTATCATACTGGTAGAGGGGTGTAGGGGAGGGAGGAGTCTACGTTTGCTCTTGCTAACACAACCAGTATCATACTGGTGTATGGGGTGTAGAGGAGGGGGAGTCTACGTTTGCTGTTGCTAACACAACCAGTATCATACTGGTGTATGGGGTGTAGAGGAGGGGGGAGTCTACGTTTGCTGTTGCTAACACAACCAGTATCATACTGGTAGAGGGGTGTAGGGGAGGGGGGAGTCTACGTTTGCTCTTGCTAACACAACCAGTATCATACTGGTAGAGGGGTGGAGGGGAGGGGGGAGTCTACGTTTTCTCTTGCTAACACAACCAGTATCATACTGGTAGAGGGGTGGAGGGGAGGGGGGAGTCTACGTTTGCTCTTGCTAACACAACCAGTATCATACTGGTAGAGGGGTGGAGGGGAGGGGAGAGTCTACGTTTGCTCTTGTTAACACAACCAGTATCATACTGGTAGAGGGGTGTAGGGGGGGGGGGGGAAGAGTCTACGTTTGCTCTTGCTAACACAACCAGTATCATACTGGTAGAGGGGTGGAGGGCAATTAGTCTGAGTTACGTAATATTGCCTTTCTCTGTTTCCATTGTGCTATAAGCAAAGAAACTATACGTAGGGGAGACAAGGGTATGCATTTGATGCGTAAATATCTAAACAAACTTAAAGGGGTCGTCAGTTGGGCTACCTAATACACATGCCTTTGCCGAGGCGTAACGATGAGGGGCGCCTGGGGCGGGGGGGGTACATTTGGCGCCTTTTTAAAATGTTCGTTTTCGTGCAATAAGAAGGTGTGGCATTTTTATTTAATGTTTTTCTGGCTACGCTTTTGCCCACACATCCAGAAACAGGCTCTTTCATTAAATACTTTACCACGCTAACTTGATCTATCTTCCAGAGTATGCGCCTTCGTTTTGTGCCATTAGCTTCATTTTAGTAGTTTAGTAGACTAGAGCAGAGGTTGGCAATGTTTTAATAATAGTGTGCCAAATAAGCATTTCTATATCATTCAATGGGGCACGGTAGCCGATCGGCAGCGCGTTCGACTGGTGATCCATGTGTCCTGGGTTCGAATCCTGGTGCAGGCTAGGATTTTTTCCCAGGATTTGATGGTGTCCCTGCCTCTACCTAGCTCTGATGGTACCTGACCTTAATTGGGGTAAAGAAAAGGCGGCTGTGCATAGTGCTTACCACACAATCACCTAGTATGCCTAGGCCTCGGGAACTGGTGAAAGCTGCTTTACCGGCCCTATGGATCAATTTGGTCCGACGGGATAATATACTTACTTTACTATATCATTCAGCGTGGCAACAACGTTACTGTTATCCTGCTATTTTAATGCAGAAAATTATTAAACTTCCTTTTCAGTGGTCATTCATGTGTCATTTAATACCACTCTGCGTGCCAAGGTTAGCACGCATAACATAGGTTGTCAATTCTTGGACTAGCGTGTAGTCCTACCAATACGTTCAACAAAAACAGTGGATTTTATATGCTTGCCAAATTTATTGTTGCCAATTTTACCGCTTTGTGACTTTTGACGAATTTACCTTTGCCGAATTTACTTTTGCCAAAATTACAGTGATTTATAATGTACCATGAAAAGTAGCGTTCTAAACAAAATTAAATTCAACTAAAACATTTTTCGCTTGAGGCTATTGATTAAGCTTAGTGTCTAAGGAAGTGCGGTAGAAAATTTTTTAAAAAGTTATAAAAATTATTTTTGTTTGGTTTAAATTCATTCTTTTTCTTTTTGAAGGCGTGGTTAACAGTGATTTATTCGGCAATTCGATTGTCTGGAGGGATACGACCTATGCAATCTCCAACTTCGGGCCCAAGAACATAGAAGAGGCCATGTCGATCTGCAAAGTTTCTGGCGGCTACCTGGTTGAAATTGACGACAGTAGTGAATTGACGTATGTGCGACATTTGGTTATAATCTCACACGTTCCAGACGAAGTGTATATTGCGGGATCCGATGCTCATAATGAAGGTACCTGGATATTTCAACGCACCGGAAAACCTGTTAAGAAATTCGATTGGGGTCAGGGCCAGCCAGATAAATGGCCGGGAGAGGCGGACTGTTTAACTTTTACAAAATCACCTTTAGATCCAAAAATGAATGATCACCCTTGCGACAATGGAGGTCCGGAAACCAGGTTTATTTGTGAGATACCAAACGTTTAAGATATTGTATTTCAAAACTCGTTAGCGTAATACAAAATGAATTCAATAAAATATTGTATTCTATAAATAATTTTGTTTTAATATTTTAAATGTCAATGTGAATGTGGGTCAGCTATGTAGGCTAATTCTTAATGGATGTTACCTACTGGGCTGTTATTTGTACTAGTATAACTGTTTGTTTGATAACAAATTGTCTCTTATTTATTAATTTAAATATATATAATTGTCTATGATTGTTTTATATATAATTGTCTCTTATTTATTAATTTAAATTGTTACCTGTACCAAGGCACATGTTTTGTTATTTATATAAATTTATTTTCTATTACCTATTTAACAAAACGTTAATATAAAGTTCACAATATCACTCTCAAGACCGACTAGTCCTGCGGTTATTTTATCGGCCTGTCCAAACAAAAAACGATCCTGGCTTAACCTCTCCGTAGACCAATCTCTACAGCTTGTGGACGTAATAATTTTGTATCTAGAAAAAACGTCTGTAAACTTGTAAGTCAATTTTCGTTCAAAATTACATTAAAGAATTGTAATAGCAATATCAATGACATCTTTTGACCTTTTAAAATATTAACGTGAAATAAATAAAACTTGTATAAGTACAATAGTTACTTCAGGACTAAAGTATACTGTTAAGGCCCGGGTCGTATGTGAGTAGTGTAGTGTGTAGTTTTCAGGTAGGATTTGAGGAGCCGCTCCTCGGCTCCTCAGTTGACCTTTGACCCATAAGTGACCTTTGACCTTTGACCCGGGAGTGACCTTTGACCTTTGGACCGGAAGTCGTTATACCGAAGTGACGTCATCCAAGATGGCGTCTTGTCGTGTTGTTATACGACCGGTCGTGACCTAGTGACCGGGCGTGCCCTTTTGACTGGCCGAGACCTTTTGACCCCGCTCCTCAGTTGACCCCACTCCTCAGTTGACCCCACTCCTCAGTTGAACCAAGATGGCGTCTTGTCGTGTTATTGTACGAGGGTTTTTAATTAAGGATAATACATTTTGTCAGCGGTTCTAAAATATTTTTTTTCCCATTGTCTTACAATGATTGACACATGTCATATTATTTCTCCCATTGTTTTATAATGGTCTTTATAAGGTTCAGCTGTTCTAAAATTTTATCATCATTTAATAATATTAATTAATAGTTTTTTTTATAGTGTTCTTAATAATTTTCAATAGTAAAAGGCTTTTTTTCAATAAGTTTATTGTTTTTTTTTACCCCAATTAGCATCTTTTAATCGATAATTGTCTTGTAAGGGTCATTATTAATTACTTGGAGACAGTAATTGTCTTAATTTTATACTTAACTAATTAACGAATTTTAATTGTTATACCCTAATTAGCTGGTAAAGGGGCGTTTATTAATTACCAAGGGCCCTAATTATCACATTTTAATCAATAATTCTCTAATAACGTGCCTTATTAATTACTTGGGCGCAGTATTTTTCTTTATATATTCTTAACTAATTAACTAATTTTACTTTTTATAACCATAATTAACTTGTAAAAGGGCGTTTTTAATTACTAAGGGACCGTAATTACCACTAAATAATGCCCAATTATTTATTTTTATACATTTTCACTTACTGGGGTACAGTAATTTTCTTAATTATATACTTAACTAATTAACGAATTTTAATTTTTATTAACATAATTAGCTTGTAAAAGGGCGTTTATTAATTACCAAGGGCCCTAATTATTACATTTTAATCAATAATTGTCTTGTAAGGGGCACATTTACTTATTGGAATAGAGTAATTGTATACTTAATTAATTAACTAATAATTATTTAAATAGCCATAATTAGCATGTAAAGGGGTGTTTTTTAATTACAAAGGGGTGTAATTATCACACTTTAATCAATAATTCTCTAATAACGTACCTTATTAATTACTTGGACACGGTAATTTTCTTAATTGTATACTTTATTAATTAACTAATTATACTTTTTATAACCATAATTAGCGTGTAAAGGAACGTTTTTAATTACTAAAGACCGTAATTATCACTAAATAGACCACATTTTATATACTTTTACTTACTTGGAGGCAGTATTTTTTTTATTATTCTTAATTAATTAATTAATTATAGTTTTTAGTCATAATTACTATTTTTTAATTTTCTTTTAAACATAATTATTTTTAATTTGCATTGATAATCAATGTTTTGAAAGTCTAAACAGATATCCTTAAACATTTTTAGAACCCCTGAGTCGCTTATTCACATCGCTGTTGACCTTTGCCCGCAAATTTACCTGAGCAGCTGATTCTTTTTTATCGCTCAGCGCGTCTTTTAATGACTTTTTCATCTGTTGTGGAAAGCCTTTTGATCTCGATTCACTCGTTTTTTTAATGACCTGGTGTGAAAAAGAGTTTTCTTTACAACTTACTAGTCCCAGATATTATTCGATTTTTTTATTTTTTTTTATCATTTGCATTAGTTTTGGGTTATTTTTTGTTTGTATTTCGAGTATTCGTTTTTTAAATATTTCTCTTTTCAATTTTACATTTTACTCAACTAGTTTAAAATGTTCCCTTTTAAACATACATATTTCAAATTTGAATTGATAATCATTGTTTTAAAAGCCTAAACACTAAACATTTTTAGAACTCCAGGGCAAAATATAAAGTCCAGATGTTGTGAGAGTTCCCAAAGTACATTATTTTAGTGTATGCGTATTTTGAATGTGTATGTATGTGTATGCAAATAAGAGAGTTCTTTAAAGTTACTAAAATACTATACTACAATAGTTTATATCTTTTGAATGTAGAAATGTACAATACGTGTCTCTTTAACTATTAAAAGTCAGTTTGTTAAATTGTTGTATCTTTTAATTTTTGTCGTGTAATTTTTACTTAATAGGATTAAACATTTTAAAATTTAAGTAACTTAAGTGTTTCAAGTGATGTCCAATATGGCGGGTCAGATGGGGGCGGATCCAAGATGGCCAATCCGAGTGTTTCATGTGATTATTTTTGTGTAGTGTTGCACGTGATTTTATCAGCGTGGTTTAATTAAAGATACCGGAAAACAAGATGGCGTCCGATGTACGTGGCATACAAGGGCAGTAACCGTGTAATTAAATTTGTATTTTTTTTGTATTTTTAATTAACTTTATGGTTGTAGACAAGATGATGGAAGGGGTGTATTGAAGTTGTTGACTCCACTGTTCCACATGCTGATAAACCGGAAGTAAGATGGCGTCCGATTTACGTGGCATACAAGGGCAGTAACCATGTAAATAATATTTTTAAACAGTAAACAAAGAAAGTTTTAATTTTTTTAAATTTTTATTTGCGTTCAAGTACATCAAACAGAGAATAAAACAACAACAACATGACTGGTAGTTTATTTATTTTTATAATATTCGATTCTCAGTGTTCAGGTTTTGTAGAGCGAAAAGTGCACAAAGTGTCAAGATCCCAATGCCTGCAGCAACACAGCCTAGGATTGTCTTAAGTGAGGGCCAAGAGCTGCCATTTTTATTCTCACCGCTACCAGACTTGAATTCCAAAAACCCTTCCTGTGTGAAGGAAAAGAAAGATGGAAGCTAGTTTAATATACTCTTTTATATTTAACTGTCTATAGGATGATTTTTGTCTAAAGATTGGCTTTGTTACTCTTGTAAACCTATTACTTACCCAGTTATTATGACTATTTAGCCAACTCGACAGATGTGTATCAATATATGTTGTTAACCATTCTAGAAGATTATCTACTAGGTGGTATTTCTTTAGTTGAAAACACCGAGCTGCAAATTGACACGAAAAGTCAAACAACGCCACAATTCGTCCCCAATTTATATCCTCACAAAATATTTCTATAACGATCGATGCGAAAGTGTCATAAGCATTGTCATCAGTTATGACTAGACCATCTATTAGGTTATCAAATCTATTCTTAAATCGTTCTTCAAATTCATCTCCTAGTATTCTCATAGCATTTTGAACAGAATTCGGAGTGTTGATAATACTTTCATGCCGACCATCGTTTCTCCAAGTATACCCATTGCATTGTAAACGATATTTTATGTAATCCACCGCAATGCTACGCGTATTTTCATGTCCTATAGACATATTATTTTCAAGAGAACTAATAAGAATTACAAAAAGAACCGTTTTACTAAAGGAAAAACCACAACACTTTTACAAAACTGAATTAGGAAGACTACATAATTTTATAAAAATTTGCTGAATAGTGGAAAAAGACCTTCATCTGACAAGCAAACATTCAACGAGCAGGTGTTAAACAGCTGCCCGCTAGGCGCTGACCAAGGTAACGACTTCCTGTCCAGGTGTTGAATCCATTATCGGGCCGTCGCCCGCTGTGCCAAGTAATGGCTTCCTGTCCAGGTGTTGAATCCATTATCGGGCCGTCGCCCGCAGTGCCAAGTAATGGCTTCCTGTCCAGATGTTATTGCACTTACCTGACCGTGAGAAAACCTAAAAGCTAACATTCACACGACCAGGGTAATGGTTTCCTGTCCAGGTGTTAAATCAATTATCTGGTCGCTGGGCGCTGACCAAGTTAACGACTTCCTGTCCAGATGTTATTGCACTTACCTGACCGTGAGAAAATCTAAAAGCTAACATTCCCACGACCAGGGTAATGGTTTCCTGTCCAGGTGTTGAATCAATTATCTGGTCGCTGGGCGCTGACCAAGTTAACGACTTCCTGTCCAGATGTTATTGCACTTACCTGACCGTATGAAAATCTAAAAGCTAACATTCCCAGGGTCACGCCAACCCTAACCGTCAACAACGTTCCCACTTTTTTTTGTCTTCTTCAATCTCTGCCTTTTTTTTACTAACTTCTTATCTCTTTCTCGAAAAAAGTGTAAGTACAATTTCTCAAACTCTCCCTCTCTCAAAAAACCTTTTTTAAAAAATTTTCGCTCTCGCAAAAAACTTTTAGGACACCTTCCCAAAATCTCTCTCTCCAGACAAACTTTTTTAAGTACGTCTTCCCAAAATCTCTCTCTCTCCAGACAAACTTTTTTAAGATCACCTTCCCAAAATCTCTCTCTACTGACAAACTTTTTTAAGTTCACCTTCGCAAAATATTTTACACTCTCGACAAACTTTTTTAAGTTCACTTTCCCAAAATCTTTGACAATCTCGACAAACTTTTTTAAGTTCACCTTCCCAAAATCTTTGACACTCTCAACAAACTTCTTTAAGTTCACCTTCCCAAAATCTCTTTCTCTCTTGCTTGACAAACTTTTTTTAGTACAACTTTTCAAAATCTCTTTCTCTCTCGCTTGACAAACTTTTTTTAGTACAACTTTTCAAACTCTCTCTCTCTCCTGACAAACTTTTTTAAGTTAACCTTTTCAAAATCTCTTTCTCTCTCGCTTGACAAACTTTTTTTAGTACAACTTTTCAAACTCTCTCTCTCTCCTGACAAACTTTTTTAAGTTAACCTTCCCAAAATCTTTTACACCCTCGACAAACTATTTTAAGTTAACCTTCCCAAAATCTCTCTCTCCTGACAAACTTTTTAAAGTTCACCTTCCCAAACTCGCAATCTCTCCCGACAACTTTTTTAACTTCACCTTCCCAAAATCTTTGACACGCTCGACAAACTTTTTCAGTTGAAGTTCACCTCCCCAAAATCCTTTACACTCTCGACAAACTCTTTAAGTTAACCTTCCCAAAATCTTTCACACTAGCTCTCGCTAAAAAACACTTTTTCTTAAAAGCTTTCCCACTCTCGACAAACATTTTAGGACACCCCTCCATGGACTTCGGTCTAACAGTATCCATCTCTCTGTCTCCAACTCTTTCTCGCCCCATCTCTTCTTCTAACAAAACTTTAAGTTAACAATCCTAACGATCATACATTCCTTCTTTCTGCCTTGCTCAATCTCTGTATCTCTTACTTCATTCTTCTCTCAAACTCTGTCTCTCTCTTTCCTGCGTGCCATCTTTTACTTGTCTCATTCTCAGTACTTACGTTCCTTACTCTGTCTACACTTAATTCTCTCTTCGTCTCTTTTCGCTAACAAAACGTTGTGTTAACCAACCCTAACATTTACACATTCCATCTTTCTGCCTTGTTCAATCTCTGTAGGCCTATCTCTTACTTCATTCTTCTCACACTTTATTTTCAGCAAACCCTAACACATATTCCACTTCACATCTTTCACTCCGTCTTTCCTTTTCTTTTTCCTGCGTACCATCTTTTACGTACTCATTTTCTGTGACGTCTTTTCTTACTCTGTCTCCAGAGCTTTCTCTGACAAAACTTTTAATTACTCTAAGCCTCTCTCTTTCTACAGCGTTCTCTCTTTCTACCTTGTTTCATCTCTACCTACTTACTAACTTCTTCTCCTCTTTCTAAAATTGTCTTCCCTTTTATGTTTTATAACGTGCAAAGCATTTAGTACCATGGATCCTAGGGGGAAACATCCCTTTACCGCTCGCATTGCTGGCCCAGGCAATGTCGACAGTGAAATTGTTATAGAATGTGGTAGTACAGACTGTGATTTGTCTTCAATCATTGAAAAAATCAAAGGAGACATCACTTGTGTTGTATTATTGAATGAAGATGAAATGCAGGTAAGATACTAGTTATCCTATATATTACAATCACCCCATATTTTAGTCACTTTTATGTTTAAAGTGTGAACATTTAGTCACTTTTACTTTTAAAGTGAATATTTAGTCACTTTTATGTTTTAAGTGAATATTTAGTCACTTTCATGTTTAAAGTGAAAAATTAGTCACTTTTATGTTTAAAGTGTGAATATTTAGTCACTTTTATGTTTAAAGTAAATATTTAGTCACTTTTATGTTTAAAGAGAACATTTAGTCACTTTTATGTTTAAAGTGTGAACATTTAGTCATTTTTATGTTTAAAGTGTGAATATTTAGTCACTTTTATTTTTAAAGTGAATATTTAGTTACTTTTTTGTTTAAAGTGAATATTTAGTCACTTTTATGTTTTAAGTGAATATTTTGTCACTTTTATGTTTAAAGTGAATATTTAGTCACTTTTATGTTTAAAGTGAATATTTAGTCACTTTTATGTTTTAAGTGAATATTTTGTCACTTTTTTGTTTAAAGTGAATAATTAGTCACTTTTATCTTTAAAAAGAATATTTAGTCACTTTTATGTTTTAAGTGAATATTTAGTCACTTTTATGTTTAAAGTGAATATTTAGTCACTTTTATGTTTAAAGTGAATATTTAGTCACTTTTATGTTTTAAGTGAATATTTTGTCACTTTTATGTTTAAAGTGAATAATTAGTCACTTTTATCTTTAAAAAGAATATTTAGTCATTTTTATGTTTTAAGAGAATATTTAGTCACTTTTTATGTTTAAAGTGAATATTTAGTCACTTTTATGTTTAAATTGAATATTTAGTCACTTTTATGTTTAAAGTGAATGTTTAGTCACTTTTATGTTTAAAGTGAATATTTAGTCACTTTTATGTTTAAAGTGAATATTTAGTCACTTTTATGTTTTAAGTGAATATTTAGTCACTTTTATGTTTAAAGTGAATATTTAGTCACTTTTAAGTTTAAAGTTAATATTTAGTCACTTTTATGTTTAAAGTGAATATTTAGTCACTTTTATGTTTAAAGTGAATATTTTGTCACTTTTATGTTTAAAATGAATATTTAGTCACTTTTATGTTTAATATTTATTCACTTTTATTTTTTAAGTGAATATTTAGTCACTTTTATGTTTAAAGTTAATATTTAGTCACTTTTATGTTTAAAGTGAATATTTAGTCACTTTCATGTTTAAAGTGAATATTTAGTCACTTTTATGTTTAAAGCGAATATTTAGTCACTTTTATGTTTAAAGTGAATATTTAATAACTTTTATGATTAAGAAGAATATTTAGTCTTTTTTATGTTTAAAGTGTAAATATTTAGTCATTTTTATGTTTAAAGTGTGAATATTTAGTCACTTTTATGTTTAAAGTGAATATTTAGTCACTTTCATGTTTAAAGTGAATAGTTAGTCACTTTTATGTTTAAAGTGAATATTTAGTATTTTTTATGTTTAAAGTGAATATTTAGTCACTTTTTTGTTTAAAGTGAATATTTAGTCACTTTTATGTTTAAAGTTATTATTATTAGTAACTTTTATGTTTAAAGTGAATATTTAGTAATTTTTATGTTTAAAGTGTGAATATTTAGTCACTTTTATTTTTAAAGTGAATATTTAGTTACTTTTTTGTTTAAAGTGAATATTTATTCACTTTTATATTAAAAGTTAATATTTTTAGTCACTTTTATGTTTTAAGTGAATATTTAGTTACTTTTATGTTTAAAGTGAATATTTAGTCACTTTTATGTTTAAAGTGAATATTTAGTCACTTTTATGTTTAAAGTGAATATTTAGTAATTTTTGTGTTTAAAGTGAGTATTTAATCACTTTTTTGTTGAAAGTGAATATTTAGTCAATTTTATGTCTAAAGTGAATATTTAGTCACTTTTATGTTTAAAGTGAATATTTAGTCACTTTTAAGTTTAAAGTGAACATTTAGTTACTTTTATGTTTATAGTTTGAATATTTAGTCACTTTTATGTTTAAAGTGAATATTTAGTCACTTTTATGTTTAAAGTGAATATTTAATCACTTTTATGATTAAAAAGAATATTTAGTCTTTTTATGTTTAAAGTGTAAATATTTAGTCATTTTTATGTTTAAAGTGAATATTTAGACACTTTTATGTTTAAAGTGTGAATATTTAGTCACTTTTATGTTTAAAGTGTGAATATTTAGTCATTTTTATGTTTAAAGTTTAAATATTTAGTAATTTTTATGTTTAAAGTGAATGTTTAATCACTTTTTTGTTTAAAGTGAATATTTAGTCACTTTTATGTTTAAAGTGTAAATATTTAGTTATTTTTATGTTTAAAGTGTGAATATTTAGTAACTTTTATTTTTAAAGTGAATAGTTAGTCACTTTTATGTTTAAAGTTAATATTTAGTCACTTTTATGTTTAAGGTGTGAATATTCAGTTACTTTTATGTTTAAAGTGAATATTTAGTAACTTTTATGTTTAAAGTGAATATTTAGTCACTTTTTTGTTTAAAGTGAATATTTAGTCACTTTTATCTTTAAAGTTATTATATTTAGTAACTTTTATGTTTAAAGTGAATATTTGTTCTTTTTTTTTTAAAGTAAATACTTAGTCACTTTTATGTTTAAAGTGAATATTTAGACAATTTTATGTTTAAAGTGAATATTTATTCACTTTTATGTTTTAAGTGAATATTTAGTCACTTTTATGTTTAAAGTTATTATTTAGTCACTTTTATGTTTAAAGTGAATATTTAGTCACTTTTATGTTTAAAGTGAATATTTAGTCATTTTTATGTTTAAAGTGAATATTTAGTCACTTTTATGTTTAAAGTGTGAATATTTAGTCATTTTTGTGTTTAAAGTGTGAATATTTAGTCACTTTTATTTTTAAAGTGAATATTTAGTTACTTTTTTTGTTTAAAGTGAGTATTTAATCACTTTTTTGTTGAAAGTGAATATTTAGTCAATTTTATGTCTAAAGTGAATATTTAGTCACTTTTATGTTTAAAGTGAATATTTAGTCACTTTTAAGTTTAAAGTGAACATTTAGTTACTTTTATGTTTATAGTTTGAATATTTAGTCACTTTTATGTTTAAAGTGAATATTTAGTCACTTTTATGTTTAAAGTGAATATTTAATCACTTTTATGATTAAAAAGAATATTTAGTCTTTTTTATGTTTAAAGTGTAAATATTTAGTCATTTTTATGTTTAAAGTGAATATTTAGACACTTTTATGTTTAATGTGTGAATATTTAGTCAATTTTATGTTTAAAGTGTGAATATTCAGTTACTTTTATGTTTAAAGTGAATATTTAGTTACTTTTATGTTTAAAGTGAATATTTAGTCACTTTTATGTTTCAAGTGTGAATATTTAGTCATTTTTATGTTTAAAGTTTGAATATTTAGTAACTTTTATGTTTAAAGTGAATGTTTAATCACTTTTTTGTTTAAAGTGAATATTTAGTCACTTTTATGTTTAAAGTGAGTATTTAATCACTTTTTTGCTTATAGTGAATATTTAGTCACTTTTATGTTTAAAGTGAATATTTAGTCACTTTTATGTTTAAAGTGTAAATATTTAGTTATTTTTATGTTTAAAGTGTGAATATTTAGTAACTTTTATTTTTAAAGTGAATAGTTAGTCACTTTTATGTTTAAAGTTAATATTTAGTCACTTTTATGTTTAAAGTGTGAATATTCAGTTACTTTTATGTTTAAAGTGAATATTTAGTAACTTTTATGTTTAAAGTGAATATTTAGTCACTTTTTTGTTTAAAGTGAATATTTAGTCACTTTTATCTTTAAAGTTATTATATTTAGTAACTTTTATGTTTAAAGTGAATATTTGTTCTTTTTTTTTAAAGTAAATACTTAGTCACTTTTATGTTTAAAGTGAATATTTAGTCAATTTTATGTTTAAAGTGAATATTTATTCACTTTTATGTTTTAAGTGAATATTTAGTCACTTTTATGTTTAAAGTTTATATTTAGTCACTTTTATGTTTAAAGTTATTATTTAGTCACTTTTATGTTTAAAGTGAATATTTAGTCACTTTTATGTTTAAAGTGAATATTTAGTCACTTTTATGTTTAAAGTGAATATTTAGTCACTTTTATGTTTAAAGTGAATATTTAGTCACTTTTATGTTTTAAGTGAATATTTAGTCACTTTTATGTTTAAAGTGAATATTTAGTCACTTTTATGTTTAAGGTGTATATATTTAGTCACTTTTATGTTTAAAATGAATATTTAGTCACTTTTATGTTAAAAGTGAATATTTATTCACTTTTATTTTTTAAGTGAATACTTAGTCACTTTTATGTTTAAAGTGAATATTCAGTCACTTTTATGTTTAAAGTGAATATTTAGTCACTTTTATGTTTAAAGTGAATATTTAGTCACTTTTATGTTTAAAGTGAATATTTAGTCACTTTTATGTTTAAAGTGAATATTTAATTACTTTTATGATTAAAAAGAATATTTAGTATTTTTTATGTTTAAAGTGTAAATATTTAGTCATTTTTATGTTTAAAGTGAATATTTAGACACTTTTATGTTTAAAGTTTGAATATTTAGTCACTTTTATTTTTAAAGTGTGAATATTCAGTTACTTTTATGTTTAAAGTGAAAATTTAGTCACTTTTATGTTTAAAGTGAATATTTAGTCACTTTTATGTTTAAATTGTAAATATTTAGTAATTTTTATGTTTAAAGTTTGAATATTTAGTAACTTTTATGTTTAAAGTGAATATTTAGTAACTTTTATGTTTAAAGTGAATATTTAGTAACTTTTATGTTTAAAGTGAATATTTAGTCACTTTTATGTTTAAATTGTGAATATTTAGTCATTTTTATGTTTAAAGTTTGAATATTTAGTAACTTTTATGTTTAAAGTGAATATTTAGTAACTTTTAAGTTTAAAGTGAATATTTAGTAACTTTTATGTTTAAAGTGAATATTTAGTCACTTTTTTGTTTAAAGTGAATATTTAGTACCTTTTATCTTTAAAGTTATTATATTTAGTAACTTTTATGTTTAAAGTGAATATTTAATAATTTTTATGTTTAAAGTTAATATTTAGTCACTTTTATTTTTAAAGTGAATATTTAGTCACTTTTATGTTTAAAGTGTTAATATTTAGTCACTTTTACTTTTAAAGTGAATATTTAGTCACTTTTATGTTTAAAGTGAATATTTAGTCACTTTCATGTTTAAAGTAAATATTTAATCACTTTTATGTTTAAAGTGTGAATATTTAGTCACTTTTATGTTTAAAGTGAATATTTGTCACTTTTATGTTTAAAGAGAATATTTAGTCACTTTTATGTTTAAAGTGTGAATATTTAGTCATTTTTATGTTTAAAGTGTGAATATTTAGTCACTTTTATTTTTAAAGTGAATATATTAGTTACTTTTTTGTTTAAAGTGAATATTTAGTCACTTTTATGTTTAAAGTGAATATTTAGTCACTTTTATGTTTAAAGTGAATATTTAGTCACTTTTATGTTTAAAGTGAATATTTAGTCACTTTTATGTTTAAAGTAAAAATTTAGTCACTTTTATGTTTAAAATGAATATTTAGTCACTTTTATGTTTAAAGTTAATATTTATTCACTTTTATGTTTTAAGTGAATATTTTGTCACTTTTATGTTTAAAGTGAATATTTAGTCACTTTTATGTTTAAAGTGAATAATTAGTCACTTTTATGTTTAAAGTGAATATTTAGTCACTTTTATGTTTAAAGTGAATATTTAGTCACTTTTATGTTTAAAATGAATATTTAGTCACTTTTATGTTAAAAGTGAATATTTATTCACTTTTATTTTTTAAGTGAATACTTACTCACTTTTATGTTTAAAGTGAATATTTAGTCACTTTTATGTTTAAAGTGAATATTTAGTCACTTTTATGTTTTAAGTGAATATTTAGTCACTTTTATGTTTAAAGTGAATATTTAGTCACTTTTATGTTTAAAGTGAATATTTAGTCACTTTTATGTTTAAAGTGAATATTTAGTCACTTTTATGTTTAAAGTGAATATTTAGTCACTTTTATGTTTAAAATGAATATTTAGTCACTTTTATGTTAAAAGTGAATATTTAATAACTTTTATTTTTTAAGTGAATACTTACTCACTTTTATGTTTAAAGTAAATATTTAGTCACTTTTATGTTTAAAGTGAATATTTAGTCACTTTTATGTTTAAAGTGAATATTTAGTCACTTTTATGTTTAAAGTGAATATTTAGTCACTTTTATTTTTAGTGAATATTTAATCACTTTTATGATTAAAAAGAATATTTAGTCTTTTTTATGTTCAAAGTGTAAATATTTAGTCATTTTTATGTTTAAAGTGAATATTTAGACACTTTTATGTTTAAAGTGTGAATATTTAGTCACTTTTATTTTTAAAGTGTGAATATTCAGTTACTTTTATGTTTAAAGTGAAAATTTAGTCACTTTTATGTTTAAAGTGAATATTTAGTCACTTTTATGTTTAAATTGTGAATATTTAGTAATTTTTATGTTTAAAGTTTGAATATTTAGTAACTTTTATGTTTAAAGTGAATATTTAGTAACTTTTATGTTTAAAGTGAATATTTAGTAACTTTTATGTTTAAAGTGAATATTTAGTCACTTTTATGTTTAAATTGTGAATATTTAGTCATTTTTATGTTTAAAGTTTGAATATTTAGTAACTTTTATGTTTAAAGTGAATATTTAGTAACTTTTATGTTTAAAGTGAATATTTAGTAACTTTTATGTTTAAAGTGAATATTTAGTCACTTTTTTGTTTAAAGTGAATATTTAGTACCTTTTTTCTTTAAAGTTATTATATTTAGTAACTTTTATGTTTAAAGTGAATATTTAATAATTTTTATGTTTAAAGTTAATATTTAGTCACTTTTATTTTTAAAGTGAATATTTAGTCACTTTTATGTTTAAAGTGTTAATATTTAGTCACTTTTACTTTTAAAGTGAATATTTAGTCACTTTTATGTTTAAAGTGAATATTTAGTCACTTTCATGTTTAAAGTAAATATTTAATCACTTTTATGTTTAAAGTGAATATTTGTCACTTTTATGTTTAAAGAGAATATTTAGTCACTTTTATGTTTAAAGTGTGAATATTTAGTCATTTTTATGTTTAAAGTGTGAATATTTAGTCACTTTTATTTTTAAAGTGAATATATTAGTTACTTTTTTGTTTAAAGTGAATATTTAGTCACTTTTATGTTTAAAGTGAATATTTAGTCACTTTTATGTTTAAAGTGAATATTTAGTCACTTTTATGTTTAAAGTGAATATTTAGTCACTTTTATGTTTAAAGTAAAAATTTAGTCACTTTTATGTTTAAAATGAATATTTAGTCACTTTTATGTTTAAAGTTAATATTTATTCACTTTTATGTTTTAAGTGAATATTTTGTCACTTTTATGTTTAAAGTGAATATTTAGTCACTTTTATGTTTAAAGTTAATATTTATTCACTTTTATTTTTAAGTGAATATTAAGTCACTTTTATTATGTTTAAAATGAATATTTAGTCACTTTTATGTTTAAAGTAAATATTTTGTCAATTGTATGTTTAAAGTGAATATTTATTCACTTTTATGTTTAAAGTTAATATTTAGTTACTTTTATGTTTAAAGTTACTATTTAGTCACTTTTATGTTTAAAGTGAATATTTAGTAACTTTTATGTTTAAAGCGAATATTTAGTCACTTTTATTTTTAAAGTGAATATTTAGTCACTTTGATGTTTAAAGTGAATATTTAGTCACTTTTATGTTTTAAGTGAATATTTTGTCACTTTTATGTTTAAAGTGAATAATTAGTCACTTTTATGTTTAAAGTGAATATTTAGTCACTTTTATGTTTAAAGTGAATATTTAGTCACTTTTATGTTTAAAGTGAATATTTAGTCACTTTTATGTTTAAAGTGAATATTTAGTCACTTTTATGTTTAAAGTGAATATTTAGTCACTTTTATGTTTAAAATGAATATTTAGTCACTTTTATGTTAAAAGTGAATATTTATTCACTTTTATTTTTTAAGTGAATACTTACTCACTTTTATGTTTAAAGTGAATATTTAGTCACTTTTATGTTTAAAGTGAATATTTAGTCACTTTTATGTTTTAAGTGAATATTTAGTCACTTTTATGTTTAAAATGAATATTTAGTCACTTTTATGTTAAAAGTGAATATTTATTAACTTTTATTTTTTAAGTGAATACTTACTCACTTTTATGTTTAAAGTAAATATTTAGTCACTTTTATGTTTAAAGTGAATATTTAGTCACTTTTATGTTTAAAGTGAATATTTAGTCACTTTTATGTTTAAAGTGAATATTTAGTCACTTTTATTTTTAAAGTGAATATTGAATCACTTTTATGATTTAAAGTGAATAATTAGTCACTTTTATGTTTAAAGTGAATATTTAGTCACTTTTATGTTTAAAGTGAATATTTAGTCACTTTTATGTTTAAAGTGAATATTTAGTCACTTTTATGTTTAAAGTGAATATTTAGTCACTTTTATGTTTAAAGTGAATATTTAGTCACTTTTATGTTTAAAATGAATATTTAGTCACTTTTATGTTAAAAGTGAATATTTATTCACTTTTATTTTTTAAGTGAAAACTTACTCACTTTTATGTTTAAAGTGAATATTTAGTCACTTTTATGTTTAAAGTGAATATTTAGTCACTTTTATGTTTTAAGTGAATATTTAGTCACTTTTATGTTTAAAATGAATATTTAGTCACTTTTATGTTAAAAGTGAATATTTATTAACTTTTATTTTTTAAGTGAATACTTACTCACTTTTATGTTTAAAGTAAATATTTAGTCACTTTTATGTTTAAAGTGAATATTTAGTCACTTTTATGTTTAAAGTGAATATTTAGTCACTTTTATTTTTAAAGTGAATATTTAATCACTTTTATGATTAAAAAGAATATTTAGTCTTTTTTATGTTTAAAGTGTAAATATTTAGTCATTTTTATGTTTAAAGTGAATATTTAGACACTTTTATGTTTAAAGTGTGAATATTTAGACACTTTTATGTTTAAAGTGTGAATATTCAGTTACTTTTATGTTTAAAGTGAATATTTAGTCACTTTTATGTTTAAAGTGAACATTTAGTCACTTTTATGTTTAAAGTGTGAATATTTAGTCATTTTTATGTTTAAAGTTTGAATATTTAGTAACTTTTATGTTTAAAGTGAATGTTTAATCACTTTTTTGTTTAAAGTGAATATTTAGTCACTTTTATGTTTAAAGTGAACATTTAGTTACTTTTATGTTTATAGTTTAAATATTTAGTCACTTTTATGTTTAAAGTGAATATTTAATCACTTTTATGATTAAAAAGAATATTTAGTCTTTTTTATGTTTAAAGTGTAAATATTTAGTCATTTTTATGTTTAAAGTGAATATTTAGACACTTTTATGTTTAAAGTGTGAATATTTAGTCACTTTTATGTTTAAAGTGTGAATATTCAGTTACTTTTATGTTTAAAGTGAATATTTAGTTACTTTTATGTTTAAAGTGAATATTTAGTCACTTTTATGTTTAAAGTGTGAATATGTAGTCATTTTTATGTTTAAAGTTTGAATATTTAGTAACTTTTATGTTTAAAGTGAATGTTTAATCACTTTTTTGTTTAAAGTGAATATTTAGTCACTTTTATGTTTAAAGTGAGTATTTAATCACTTTTTTGTTTATAGTGAATATTTAGTAACTTTTATTTTTAAAGTGAATAGTTAGTCACTTTTATGTTTAAAGTTAATATTTAGTCACTTTTATGTTTAAAGTGTGAATATTCAGTTACTTTTATGTTTAAAGTGAATATTTAGTAACTTTTATGTTTAAAGTGAATATTTAGTCACTTTTTTGTTTAAAGTGAATATTTAGTCACTTTTATGTTTAAAGTTATTATATTTAGTAACTTTTATGTTTAAAGTGAATATTTGTTCTTTTTTTTTTAAAGTAAATACTTAGTCACTTTTATGTTTAAAGTGAATATTTAGTCAATTTTATGTTTAAAGTAAATATTTATTCACTTTTATGTTTTAAGTGAATATTTAGTCACTTTTATGTTTAAAGTTTATATTTAGTCACTTTTATGTTTAAAGTTTTTATTTAGTCACTTTTATGTTTAAAGTGAATATTTAGTCACTTTTATGTTTAAAGTGAATATTTAGTCACTTTTATGTTTAAAGTGAATATTTAGTCACTTTTATGTTTAAAGTGAATATTTAGTCACTTTTATGTTTTAAGTGAATATTTAGTCACTTTTATGTTTAAAGTGAATATTTAGTCACTTTTATGTTTAAAGTGAATATTTAGTCACTTTTATGTTTAAAGTGAATATTTATTCCTTTTTATGTTTAAAGTGTATATATTTAGTCACTTTTATGTTTAAAATGAATATTTAGTCACTTTTATTTTTTAAGTGAATACTTAGTCACTTTTATGTTTAAAGTGAATATTTAGTCACTTTTATGTTTAAAGTGAATATTTAGTCACTTTTATGTTTAAAGTGAATATTTAATCACTTTTATGATTAAAAAGAATATTTAGTCTTTTTTATGTTTAAAGTGTAAATATTTAGTCATTTTTATGTTTAAAGTGAATATTTAGACACTTTTATGTTTAAAGTGTGAATATTTAGTCACTTTTATTTTTAAAGTGTGAATATTCAGTTACTTTTATGTTTAAAGTGAAAATTTAGTCACTTTTATGTTTAAAGTGAATATTTAGTCACTTTTATGTTTAAATTGTGAATATTTAGTCACTTTTATGTTTAAATTTTGAATATTTAGACATTTTTATGTTTAAAGTTTGAATATTTAGTAACTTTTATGTTTAAAGTGAATATTTAGTAACTTTTATGTTTAAAGTGAATATTTAGTAACTTTTATGTTTAAAGTGAATATTTAGTCACTTTTTTGTTTAAAGTGAATATTTAGTACCTTTTATCTTTAAAGTTATTATATTTAGTAACTTTTATGTTTAAAGTGAATATTTAAAAATTTTTATGTTTAAAGTTAATATTTAGTCACTTTTATGTTTAAATTTTGAATATTTAGTCATTTTTATGTTTAAAGTTTGAATATTTAGTCACTTTTACTTTTAAAGTGAATATTTAGTCACTTTTATGTTTAAAGTGAATATTTAGTCACTTTCATGTTTAAAGTAAATATTTCATCACTTTTATGTTTAAAGTGTGAATATTTAGTCACTTTTATGTTTAAAGTGAATATTTGTCACTTTTATGTTTAAAGAGAATATTTAGTCACTTTTGTGTTTAAAGTGTGAATATTTAGTCATTTTTATGTTTAAAGTGTGAATATTTAGTCACTTTTATTTTTAAAGTGAATATATTAGTTACTTTTTTGTTTAAAGTGAATATTTAGTCACTTTTATGTTTAAAGTGAATATTTAGTCACTTTTATGTTTAAAGTGAATATTTAGTCACTTTTATGTTTAAAGTGAATATTTAGTCACTTTTATGTTTAAAGTGAAAATTTAGTCACTTTTATGTTTAAAATGAATATTTAGTCACTTTTATGTTTAAAGTTAATATTTATTCACTTTTATGTTTTAAGTGAATATTTTGTCACTTTTATGTTTAAAGTGAATATTTAGTCACTTTTATTATGTTTAAAATGAATATTTAGTCCTTTTATGTTTAAAGTGAATATTTTGTCAATTTTATGTTTAAAGTGAATATTTATTCACTTTTATGTTTAAAGTTAATATTTAGTCACTTTTATGTTTAAAGTTACTATTTAGTCACTTTTATGTTTAAAGTGAATATTTAGTAACTTTTATGTTTAAAGCGAATATTTAGTCACTTTTATTTTTAAAGTGAATATTTAGTCACTTTGATGTTTAAAGTGAATATTTAGTCACTTTTATGTTTTAAGTGAATATTTTGTCACTTTTATGTTTAAAGTGAATAATTAGTCACTTTTATGTTTAAAGTGAATATTTAGTCACTTTTATGTTTTAAGTGAATATTTAGTCACTTTTATGTTTAAAGTGAATATTTAGTCACTTTTATGTTTAAAGTGAATATTTAGTCACTTTTATGTTTAAAGTGAATATTTAGTCACTTTTATGTTTAAACTGAATATTTAGTCACTTTTATGTTTTAAGTGAATATTTAGTCACTTTTATGTTTAAAGTGAATATTTAGTCACTTTTATGTTTAAAGTGAATATTTAGTCACTTTTATGTTTTAAGTGAATATTTAGTCACTTTTATGTTTAAAGTGAATATTTAGTCACTTTTATGTTTAAAGTGAATATTTAGTCACTTTTATGTTTAAAGTGAATATTTAGTCACTTTTATGTTTAAAGTGAATATTTAGTCACTTTTATGTTTAAAGTGAATATTTAGTCACTTTTATGTTTAAAGTGAATATTTAGTCACTTTTATGTTTAAAGTGAATATTTAATCACTTTTATGATTAAAAAGAATATTTAGTCTTTTTTATGTTTAAAGTGTAAATATTTAGTCATTTTTATGTTTAAAGTGAATATTTAGACACTTTTATGTTTAAAGTGTGAATATTTAGTCACTTTTATGTTTAAAGTGTGAATATTCAGTTACTTTTATGTTTAAAGTGAATATTTAGTCACTTATATGTTTAAAGTGAACATTTAGTCACTTTTATGTTTAAAGTGTGAATATTTAGTCACTTTTATGTTTAAAGTAAATGTTTAGTCACTTTTATGTTTAAAGTGAATATTTAGTCACTTTTATGTTTAAAATGAATATTTAGTCACTTTTATGTTAAAAGTGAATATTTATTCACTTTTATTTTTTAAGTGAATACTTACTCACTTTTATGTTTAAAGTGAATATTTAGTCACTTTTATGTTTAAAGTGAATATTTAGTCACTTTTATGTTTAAAGTGAATATTTAGTCACTTTTATGTTTTAAGTGAATATTTAGTCACTTTTATGTTTAAAATGAATATTTAGTCACTTTTATGTTAAAAGTGAATATTTATTAACTTTTATTTTTTAAGTGAATACTTACTCACTTTTATGTTTAAAGTAAATATTTAGTCACTTTTATGTTTAAAGTGAATATTTAGTCACTTTTATGTTTAAAGTGAATATTTAGTCACTTTTATGTTTAAAGTGAATATTTAGTCACTTTTATTTTTAAAGTGAATATTTAATCACTTTTATGATTAAAAGTGAATAATTAGTCACTTTTATGTTTAAAGTGAATATTTAGTCACTTTTATGTTTAAAGTGAATATTTAGTCACTTTTATGTTTAAAGTGAATATTTAGTCACTTTTATGTTTAAAGTGAATATTTAGTCACTTTTATGTTTAAAGTGAATATTTAGTCACTTTTATGTTTAAAATGAATATTTAGTCACTTTTATGTTAAAAGTGAATATTTATTCACTTTTATTTTTTAAGTGAATACTTACTCACTTTTATGTTTAAAGTGAATATTTAGTCACTTTTATGTTTAAAGTGAATATTTAGTCACTTTTATGTTTTAAGTGAATATTTAGTCACTTTTATGTTTAAAATGAATATTTAGTCTTTTTTATGTTTAAAGTGTAAATATTTAGTCATTTTTATGTTTAAAGTGAATATTTAGACACTTTTATGTTTAAAGTGTGAATATTTAGACACTTTTATGTTTAAAGTGTGAATATTCAGTTACTTTTATGTTTAAAGTGAATATTTAGTCACTTTTATGTTTAAAGTGAACATTTAGTCACTTTTATGTTTAAAGTGTGAATATTTAGTCATTTTTATGTTTAAAGTTTGAATATTTAGTAACTTTTATGTTTAAAGTGAATGTTTAGTCACTTTTATGTTTAAAGTGAATATTTAATCACTTTTATGATTAAAAAGAATATTTAGTCTTTTTTATGTTTAAAGTGTAAATATTTAGTCATTTTTATGTTTAAAGTGAATATTTAGACACTTTTATGTTTAATGTGTGAATATTTAGTCAATTTTATGTTTAAAGTGTGAATATTCAGTTACTTTTATGTTTAAAGTGAATATTTAGTTACTTTTATGTTTAAAGTGAATATTTAGTCACTTTTATGTTTCAAGTGTGAATATTTAGTCATTTTTATGTTTAAAGTTTGAATATTTAGTAACTTTTATGTTTAAAGTGAATGTTTAATCACTTTTTTGTTTAAAGTGAATATTTAGTCACTTTTATGTTTAAAGTGAGTATTTAATCACGTTTTTGCTTATAGTGAATATTTAGTCACTTTTATGTTTAAAGTGAATATTTAGTCACTTTTATGTTTAAAGTGTAAATATTTAGTTATTTTTATGTTTAAAGTGTGAATATTTAGTAACTTTTATTTTTAAAGTGAATAGTTAGTCACTTTTATGTTTAAAGTTAATATTTAGTCACTTTTATGTTTAAAGTGTGAATATTCAGTTACTTTTATGTTTAAAGTGAATATTTAGTAACTTTTATGTTTAAAGTGAATATTTAGTCACTTTTTTGTTTAAAGTGAATATTTAGTCACTTTTATCTTTAAAGTTATTATATTTAGTAACTTTTATGTTTAAAGTGAATATTTGTTCTTTTTTTTTAAAGTAAATACTTAGTCACTTTTATGTTTAAAGTGAATATTTAGTCAATTTTATGTTTAAAGTGAATATTTATTCACTTTTATGTTTTAAGTGAATATTTAGTCACTTTTATGTTTAAAGTTTATATTTAGTCACTTTTATGTTTAAAGTTATTATTTAGTCACTTTTATGTTTAAAGTGAATATTTAGTCACTTTTATGTTTAAAGTGAATATTTAGTCACTTTTATGTTTAAAGTGAATATTTAGTCACTTTTATGTTTAAAGTGAATATTTAGTCACTTTTATGTTTTAAGTGAATATTTAGTCACTTTTATGTTTAAAGTGAATATTTAGTCACTTTTATGTTTAAAGTGTATATATTTAGTCACTTTTATGTTTAAAATGAATATTTAGTCACTTTTATGTTAAAAGTGAATATTTATTCACTTTTATTTTTTAAGTGAATACTTAGTCACTTTTATGTTTAAAGTGAATATTCAGTCACTTTTATGTTTAAAGTGAATATTTAGTCACTTTTATGTTTAAAGTGAATATTTAGTCACTTTTATGTTTAAAGTGAATATTTAGTCACTTTTATGTTTAAAGTGAATATTTAATTACTTTTATGATTAAAAAGAATATTTAGTATTTTTTATGTTTAAAGTGTAAATATTTAGTCATTTTTATGTTTAAAGTGAATATTTAGACACTTTTATGTTTAAAGTTTGAATATTTAGTCACTTTTATTTTTAAAGTGTGAATATTCAGTTACTTTTATGTTTAAAGTGAAAATTTAGTCACTTTTATGTTTAAAGTGAATATTTAGTCACTTTTATGTTTAAATTGTAAATATTTAGTAATTTTTATGTTTAAAGTTTGAATATTTAGTAACTTTTATGTTTAAAGTGAATATTTAGTAACTTTTATGTTTAAAGTGAATATTTAGTAACTTTTATGTTTAAAGTGAATATTTAGTCACTTTTATGTTTAAATTGTGAATATTTAGTCATTTTTATGTTTAAAGTTTGAATATTTAGTAACTTTTATGTTTAAAGTGAATATTTAGTAACTTTTAAGTTTAAAGTGAATATTTAGTAACTTTTATGTTTAAAGTGAATATTTAGTCACTTTTTTGTTTAAAGTGAATATTTAGTACCTTTTATCTTTAAAGTTATTATATTTAGTAACTTTTATGTTTAAAGTGAATATTTAATAATTTTTATGTTTAAAGTTAATATTTAGTCACTTTTATTTTTAAAGTGAATATTTAGTCACTTTTATGTTTAAAGTGTTAATATTTAGTCACTTTTACTTTTAAAGTGAATATTTAGTCACTTTTATGTTTAAAGTGAATATTTAGTCACTTTCATGTTTAAAGTAAATATTTAATCACTTTTATGTTTAAAGTGTGAATATTTAGTCACTTTTATGTTTAAAGTGAATATTTGTCACTTTTATGTTTAAAGAGAATATTTAGTCACTTTTATGTTTAAAGTGTGAATATTTAGTCATTTTTATGTTTAAAGTGTGAATATTTAGTCACTTTTATTTTTAAAGTGAATATATTAGTTACTTTTTTGTTTAAAGTGAATATTTAGTCACTTTTATGTTTAAAGTGAATATTTAGTCACTTTTATGTTTAAAGTGAATATTTAGTCACTTTTATGTTTAAAGTGAATATTTAGTCACTTTTATGTTTAAAGTAAAAATTTAGTCACTTTTATGTTTAAAATGAATATTTAGTCACTTTTATGTTTAAAGTTAATATTTATTCACTTTTATGTTTTAAGTGAATATTTTGTCACTTTTATGTTTAAAGTGAATATTTAGTCACTTTTATGTTTAAAGTGAATAATTAGTCACTTTTATGTTTAAAGTGAATATTTAGTCACTTTTATGTTTAAAGTGAATATTTAGTCACTTTTATGTTTAAAATGAATATTTAGTCACTTTTATGTTAAAAGTGAATATTTATTCACTTTTATTTTTTAAGTGAATACTTACTCACTTTTATGTTTAAAGTGAATATTTAGTCACTTTTATGTTTAAAGTGAATATTTAGTCACTTTTATGTTTTAAGTGAATATTTAGTCACTTTTATGTTTAAAGTGAATATTTAGTCACTTTTATGTTTAAAGTGAATATTTAGTCACTTTTATGTTTAAAGTGAATATTTAGTCACTTTTATGTTTAAAGTGAATATTTAGTCACTTTTATGTTTAAAATGAATATTTAGTCACTTTTATGTTAAAAGTGAATATTTAATAACTTTTATTTTTTAAGTGAATACTTACTCACTTTTATGTTTAAAGTAAATATTTAGTCACTTTTATGTTTAAAGTGAATATTTAGTCACTTTTATGTTTAAAGTGAATATTTAGTCACTTTTATGTTTAAAGTGAATATTTAGTCACTTTTATTTTTAAAGTGAATATTTAATCACTTTTATGATTAAAAAGAATATTTAGTCTTTTTTATGTTCAAAGTGTAAATATTTAGTCATTTTTATGTTTAAAGTGAATATTTAGACACTTTTATGTTTAAAGTGTGAATATTTAGTCACTTTTATTTTTAAAGTGTGAATATTCAGTTACTTTTATGTTTAAAGTGAAAATTTAGTCACTTTTATGTTTAAAGTGAATATTTAGTCACTTTTATGTTTAAATTGTGAATATTTAGTAATTTTTATGTTTAAAGTTTGAATATTTAGTAACTTTTATGTTTAAAGTGAATATTTAGTAACTTTTATGTTTAAAGTGAATATTTAGTAACTTTTATGTTTAAAGTGAATATTTAGTCACTTTTATGTTTAAATTGTGAATATTTAGTCATTTTTATGTTTAAAGTTTGAATATTTAGTAACTTTTATGTTTAAAGTGAATATTTAGTAACTTTTATGTTTAAAGTGAATATTTAGTAACTTTTATGTTTAAAGTGAATATTTAGTCACTTTTTTGTTTAAAGTGAATATTTAGTACCTTTTTTCTTTAAAGTTATTATATTTAGTAACTTTTATGTTTAAAGTGAATATTTAATAATTTTTATGTTTAAAGTTAATATTTAGTCACTTTTATTTTTAAAGTGAATATTTAGTCACTTTTATGTTTAAAGTGTTAATATTTAGTCACTTTTACTTTTAAAGTGAATATTTAGTCACTTTTATGTTTAAAGTGAATATTTAGTCACTTTCATGTTTAAAGTAAATATTTAATCACTTTTATGTTTAAAGTGAATATTTGTCACTTTTATGTTTAAAGAGAATATTTAGTCACTTTTATGTTTAAAGTGTGAATATTTAGTCATTTTTATGTTTAAAGTGTGAATATTTAGTCACTTTTATTTTTAAAGTGAATATATTAGTTACTTTTTTGTTTAAAGTGAATATTTAGTCACTTTTATGTTTAAAGTGAATATTTAGTCACTTTTATGTTTAAAGTGAATATTTAGTCACTTTTATGTTTAAAGTGAATATTTAGTCACTTTTATGTTTAAAGTAAAAATTTAGTCACTTTTATGTTTAAAATGAATATTTAGTCACTTTTATGTTTAAAGTTAATATTTATTCACTTTTATGTTTTAAGTGAATATTTTGTCACTTTTATGTTTAAAGTGAATATTTAGTCACTTTTATGTTTAAAGTTAATATTTATTCACTTTTATTTTTAAGTGAATATTAAGTCACTTTTATTATGTTTAAAATGAATATTTAGTCACTTTTATGTTTAAAGTAAATATTTTGTCAATTGTATGTTTAAAGTGAATATTTATTCACTTTTATGTTTAAAGTTAATATTTAGTTACTTTTATGTTTAAAGTTACTATTTAGTCACTTTTATGTTTAAAGTGAATATTTAGTAACTTTTATGTTTAAAGCGAATATTTAGTCACTTTTATTTTTAAAGTGAATATTTAGTCACTTTGATGTTTAAAGTGAATATTTAGTCACTTTTATGTTTTAAGTGAATATTTTGTCACTTTTATGTTTAAAGTGAATAATTAGTCACTTTTATGTTTAAAGTGAATATTTAGTCACTTTTATGTTTAAAGTGAATATTTAGTCACTTTTATGTTTAAAGTGAATATTTAGTCACTTTTATGTTTAAAGTGAATATTTAGTCACTTTTATGTTTAAAGTGAATATTTAGTCACTTTTATGTTTAAAATGAATATTTAGTCACTTTTATGTTAAAAGTGAATATTTATTCACTTTTATTTTTTAAGTGAATACTTACTCACTTTTATGTTTAAAGTGAATATTTAGTCACTTTTATGTTTAAAGTGAATATTTAGTCACTTTTATGTTTTAAGTGAATATTTAGTCACTTTTATGTTTAAAATGAATATTTAGTCACTTTTATGTTAAAAGTGAATATTTATTAACTTTTATTTTTTAAGTGAATACTTACTCACTTTTATGTTTAAAGTAAATATTTAGTCACTTTTATGTTTAAAGTGAATATTTAGTCACTTTTATGTTTAAAGTGAATATTTAGTCACTTTTATGTTTAAAGTGAATATTTAGTCACTTTTATTTTTAAAGTGAATATTGAATCACTTTTATGATTAAAAGTGAATAATTAGTCACTTTTATGTTTAAAGTGAATATTTAGTCACTTTTATGTTTAAAGTGAATATTTAGTCACTTTTATGTTTAAAGTGAATATTTAGTCACTTTTATGTTTAAAGTGAATATTTAGTCACTTTTATGTTTAAAGTGAATATTTAGTCACTTTTATGTTTAAAATGAATATTTAGTCACTTTTATGTTAAAAGTGAATATTTATTCACTTTTATTTTTTAAGTGAAAACTTACTCACTTTTATGTTTAAAGTGAATATTTAGTCACTTTTATGTTTAAAGTGAATATTTAGTCACTTTTATGTTTTAAGTGAATATTTAGTCACTTTTATGTTTAAAAGTGAATATTTAGTCACTTTTATGTTAAAAGTGAATATTTATTAACTTTTATTTTTTAAGTGAATACTTACTCACTTTTATGTTTAAAGTAAATATTTAGTCACTTTTATGTTTAAAGTGAATATTTAGTCACTTTTATGTTTAAAGTGAATATTTAGTCACTTTTATGTTTAAAGTGAATATTTAGTCACTTTTATTTTTAAAGTGAATATTTAATCTCTTTTATGATTAAAAAGAATATTTAGTCTTTTTTATGTTTAAAGTGTAAATATTTAGTCATTTTTATGTTTAAAGTGAATATTTAGACACTTTTATGTTTAAAGTGTGAATATTTAGACACTTTTATGTTTAAAGTGTGAATATTCAGTTACTTTTATGTTTAAAGTGAATATTTAGTCACTTTTATGTTTAAAGTGAACATTTAGTCACTTTTATGTTTAAAGTGTGAATATTTAGTCATTTTTATGTTTAAAGTTTGAATATTTAGTAACTTTTATGTTTAAAGTGAATGTTTAATCACTTTTTTGTTTAAAGTGAATATTTAGTCACTTTTATGTTTAAAGTGAACATTTAGTTACTTTTATGTTTATAGTTTAAATATTTAGTCACTTTTATGTTTAAAGTGAATATTTAATCACTTTTATGATTAAAAAGAATATTTAGTCTTTTTTATGTTTAAAGTGTAAATATTTAGTCATTTTTATGTTTAAAGTGAATATTTAGACACTTTTATGTTTAAAGTGTGAATATTTAGTCACTTTTATGTTTAAAGTGTGAATATTCAGTTACTTTTATGTTTAAAGTGAATATTTAGTTACTTTTATGTTTAAAGTGAATATTTAGTCACTTTTATGTTTAAAGTGTGAATATGTAGTCATTTTTATGTTTAAAGTTTGAATATTTAGTAACTTTTATGTTTAAAGTGAATGTTTAATCACTTTTTTGTTTAAAGTGAATATTTAGTCACTTTTATGTTTAAAGTGAGTATTTAATCACTTTTTTGTTTATAGTGAATATTTAGTAACTTTTATTTTTAAAGTGAATAGTTAGTTACTTTTATGTTTAAAGTTAATATTTAGTCACATTTATGTTTAAAGTGTGAATATTCAGTTACTTTTATGTTTAAAGTGAATATTTAGTAACTTTTATGTTTAAAGTGAATATTTAGTCACTTTTTTGTTTAAAGTGAATATTTAGTCACTTTTATGTTTAAAGTTATTATATTTAGTAACTTTTATGTTTAAAGTGAATATTTGTTCTTTTTTTTTTAAAGTAAATACTTAGTCACTTTTATGTTTAAAGTGAATATTTAGTCAATTTTATGTTTAAAGTAAATATTTATTCACTTTTATGTTTTAAGTGAATATTTAGTCACTTTTATGTTTAAAGTTTATATTTAGTCACTTTTATGTTTAAAGTTTTTATTTAGTCACTTTTATGTTTAAAGTGAATATTTAGTCACTTTTATGTTTAAAGTGAATATTTAGTCACTTTTATGTTTAAAGTGAATATTTAGTCACTTTTATGTTTAAAGTGAATATTTAGTCACTTTTATGTTTTAAGTGAATATTTAGTCACTTTTATGTTTAAAGTGAATATTTAGTCACTTTTATGTTTAAAGTGAATATTTAGTCACTTTTATGTTTAAAGTGAATATTTAGTCACTTTTATGTTTAAAGTGTATATATTTAGTCACTTTTATGTTTAAAATGAATATTTAGTCACTTTTATGTTAAAAGTAAATATTTATTCACTTTTATTTTTTAAGTGAATACTTAGTCACTTTTATGTTTAAAGTGAATATTTAGTCACTTTTATGTTTAAAGTGAATATTTAGTCACTTTTATGTTTAAAGGGAATATTTAATCACTTTTATGATTAAAAAGAATATTTAGTCTTTTTTATGTTTAAAGTGTAAATATTTAGTCATTTTTATGTTTAAAGTGAATATTTAGACACTTTTATGTTTAAAGTGTGAATATTTAGTCACTTTTATTTTTAAAGTGTGAATATTCAGTTACTTTTATGTTTAAAGTGAAAATTTAGTCACTTTTATGTTTAAAGTGAATATTTAGTCACTTTTATGTTTAAATTGTGAATATTTAGTCACTTTTATGTTTAAATTTTGAATATTTAGTCATTTTTATGTTTAAAGTTTGAATATTTAGTAACTTTTATGTTTAAAGTGAATATTTAGTAACTTTTATGTTTAAAGTGAATATTTAGTAACTTTTATGTTTAAAGTGAATATTTAGTCACTTTTTTGTTTAAAGTGAATATTTAGTACCTTTTATCTTTAAAGTTATTATATTTAGTAACTTTTATGTTTAAAGTGAATATTTAATAATTTTTATGTTTAAAGTTAATATTTAGTCACTTTTATGTTTAAATTTTGAATATTTAGTCATTTTTATGTTTAAAGTTTGAATATTTAGTCACTTTTACTTTTAAAGTGAATATTTAGTCACTTTTATGTTTAAAGTGAATATTTAGTCACTTTCATGTTTAAAGTAAATATTTCATCACTTTTATGTTTAAAGTGTGAATATTTAGTCACTTTTATGTTTAAAGTGAATATTTGTCACTTTTATGTTTAAAGAGAATATTTAGTCACTTTTGTGTTTAAAGTGTGAATATTTAGTCATTTTTATGTTTAAAGTGTGAATATTTAGTCACTTTTATTTTTAAAGTGAATATATTAGTTACTTTTTTGTTTAAAGTGAATATTTAGTCACTTTTATGTTTAAAGTGAATATTTAGTCACTTTTATGTTTAAAGTGAATATTTAGTCACTTTTATGTTTAAAGTGAATATTTAGTCACTTTTATGTTTAAAGTGAAAATTTAGTCACTTTTATGTTTAAAATGAATATTTAGTCACTTTTATGTTTAAAGTTAATATTTATTCACTTTTATGTTTTAAGTGAATATTTTTTCACTTTTATGTTTAAAGTGAATATTTAGTCACTTTTATGTTTAAAGTTAATATTTATTCACTTTTATTTTTAAGTGAATATTAAGTCACTTTTATTATGTTTAAAATGAATATTTAGTCCTTTTATGTTTAAAGTCAATATTTTGTCAATTTTATGTTTAAAGTGAATATTTATTCACTTTTATGTTTAAAGTTAATATTTAGTCACTTTTATGTTTAAAGTTACTATTTAGTCACTTTTATGTTTAAAGTGAATATTTAGTAACTTTTATGTTTAAAGCGAATATTTAGTCACTTTTATTTTTAAAGTGAATATTTAGTCACTTTGATGTTTAAAGTGAATATTTAGTCACTTTTATGTTTTAAGTGAATATTTTGTCACTTTTATGTTTAAAGTGAATAATTAGTCACTTTTATGTTTAAAGTGAATATTTAGTCACTTTTATGTTTTAAGTGAATATTTAGTCACTTTTATGTTTAAAGTGAATATTTAGTCACTTTTATGTTTAAAGTGAATATTTAGTCACTTTTATGTTTAAAGTGAATATTTAGTCACTTTTATGTTTAAAGTGAATATTTAGTCACTTTTATGTTTAAAGTGAATAGTTAGTCACTTTTATGTTTAAAGTGAATATTTAGTCACTTTTATGTTTTAAGTGAATATTTAGTCACTTTTATGTTTAAAGTGAATATTTAGTCACTTTTATGTTTAAAGTGAATATTTAGTCACTTTTATGTTTTAAAGTGAATATTTAGTCACTTTTATGTTTAAAGTGAATATTTAGTCACTTTTATGTTTAAAGTGAATATTTAGTCACTTTTATGTTTAAAGTGAATATTTAGTCACTTTTATGTTTAAAGTGAATATTTAGTCACTTTTATGTTTAAAGTGAATATTTAGTCACTTTTATGTTTAAAGTGAATATTTAGTCACTTTTATGTTTAAAGTGAATATTTAATCACTTTTATGATTAAAAAGAATATTTAGTCTTTTTTATGTTTAAAGTGTAAATATTTAGTCATTTTTATGTTTAAAGTGAATATTTAGACACTTTTATGTTTAAAGTGTGAATATTTAGTCACTTTTATGTTTAAAGTGTGAATATTCAGTTACTTTTATGTTTAAAGTGAATATTTAGTCACTTATATGTTTAAAGTGAACATTTAGTCACTTTTATGTTTAAAGTGTGAATATTTAGTCACTTTTATGTTTAAAGTGAATATTTAGTCACTTTTATGTTTAAAGTGAATATTTAGTCACTTTTATGTTTAAAGTGAATATTTAGTCACTTTTATGTTTAAAGTGAATATTTAGTCACTTTTATGTTTAAAGTGAATATTTAGTCACTTTTATGTTTAAAGTGAATATTTAGTCACTTTTATGTTTTAAGTGAATATTTAGTCACTTTTATGTTTAAAGTGAATATTTAGTCACTTTTATGTTTAAAGTGAATATTTAGTCACTTTTATGTTTTAAGTGAATATTTAGTCACTTTTATGTTTAAAGTGAATATTTAGTCACTTTTATGTTTAAAGTGAATATTTAGTCACTTTTATGTTTAAAGTGAATATTTAGTCACTTTTATGTTTAAAGTGAATATTTAGTCACTTTTATGTTTAAAGTGAATATTTAGTCACTTTTATGTTTAAAGTGAATATTTAGTCACTTTTATGTTTAAAGTGAATATTTAATCACTTTTATGATTAAAAAGAAAATTTAGTCTTTTTTATGTTTAAAGTGTAAATATTTAGTCATTTTTATGTTTAAAGTGAATATTTAGACACTTTTATGTTTAAAGTGTGAATATTTAGTCACTTTTATGTTTAAAGTGTGAATATTCAGTTACTTTTATGTTTAAAGTGAATATTTAGTCACTTATATGTTTAAAGTGAACATTTAGTCACTTTTATGTTTAAAGTGTGAATATTTAGTCACTTTTATGTTTAAAGTGAATATTTAGTCACTTTTATGTTTAAAGTGAATATTTAGTCACTTTTATGTTTAAAATGAATATTTAGTCACTTTTATGTTATATTTTTTAAGTGAATACTTACTCACTTTTATGTTTAAAGTGAATATTTAGTCACTTTTATGTTTAAAGTGAATATTTAGTCACTTTTATGTTTAAAGTGAATATTTAGTCACTTTTATGTTTTAAGTGAATATTTAGTCACTTTTATGTTTAAAATGAATATTTAGTCACTTTTATGTTAAAAGTGAATATTTATTAACTTTTATTTTTTAAGTGAATACTTACTCACTTTTATGTTTAAAGTAAATATTTAGTCACTTTTATGTTTAAAGTGAATATTTAGTCACTTTTATGTTTAAAGTGAATATTTAGTCACTTTTATGTTTAAAGTGAATATTTAGTCACTTTTATTTTTAAAGTGAATATTTAATCACTTTTATGATTAAAAGTGAATAATTAGTCACTTTTATGTTTAAAGTGAATATTTAGTCACTTTTATGTTTAAAGTGAATATTTAGTCACTTTTATGTTTAAAGTGAATATTTAGTCACTTTTATGTTTAAAGTGAATATTTAGTCACTTTTATGTTTAAAGTGAATATTTAGTCACTTTTATGTTTAAAATGAATATTTAGTCACTTTTATGATAAAAGTGAATATTTATTCACTTTTATTTTTTAAGTGAATACTTACTCACTTTTATGTTTAAAGTGAATATTTAGTCACTTTTATGTTTAAAGTGAATATTTAGTCACTTTTATGTTTTAAGTGAATATTTAGTCACTTTTATGTTTAAAATGAATATTTAGTCACTTTTATGTTAAAAGTGAATATTTATTAACTTTTATTTTTAAAGTGAATACTTACTCACTTTTATGTTTAAAGTAAATATTTAGTCACTTTTATGTTTAAAGTGAATATTTAGTCACTTTTATGTTTAAAGTGAATATTTAGTCACTTTTATGTTTAAAGTGAATATTTAGTCACTTTTATTTTTAAAGTGAATATTTAATCACTTTTATGATTAAAAAGAATATTTAGTCTTTTTTATGTTTAAAGTGTAAATATTTAGTCATTTTTATGTTTAAAGTGAATATTTAGACACTTTTATGTTTAAAGTGTGAATATTTAGACACTTTTATGTTTAAAGTGTGAATATTCAGTTACTTTTATGTTTAAAGTGAATATTTAGTCACTTTTATGTTTAAAGTGAACATTTAGTCACTTTTATGTTTAAAGTGTGAATATTTAGTCATTTTTATGTTTAAAGTTTGAATATTTAGTAACTTTTATGTTTAAAGTGAATGTTTAATTACTTTTTTGTTTAAAGTGAATATTTAGTCACTTTTATGTTTAAAGTGAACATTTAGTTACTTTTATGTTTATAGTTTAAATATTTAGTCACTTTTATGTTTAAAGTGAATATTTAGTCACTTTTATGTTTAAAGTGAATATTTAATCACTTTTATGATTAAAAAGAATATTTAGTCTTTTTTATGTTTAAAGTGTAAATATTTAGTCATTTTTATGTTTAAAGTGAATATTTAGACACTTTTATGTTTAAAGTGTGAATATTTAGTCACTTTTATGTTTAAAGTGTGAATATTCAGTTACTTTTATGTTTAAAGTGAATATTTAGTTACTTTTATGTTTAAAGTGAATATTTAGTCACTTTTATGTTTAAAGTGTGAATATGTAGTCATTTTTATGTTTAAAGTTTGAATATTTAGTAACTTTTATGTTTAAAGTGAATGTTTAATCACTTTTTTGTTTAAAGTGAATATTTAGTCACTTTTATGTTTAAAGTGAGTATTTAATCACTTTTTTGTTTATAGTGAATATTTAGTAACTTTTATTTTTAAAGTGAATAGTTAGTCACTTTTATGTTTAAAGTTAATATTTAGTCACTTTTATGTTTAAAGTGTGAATATTCAGTTACTTTTATGTTTAAATTGAATATTTAGTAACTTTTATGTTTAAAATGAATATTTAGTCACTTTTTTGTTTAAAGTGAATATTTAGTCACTTTTATCTTTAAAGTTATTATATTTAGTAACTTTTATGTTTAAAGTGAATATTTGTTCTTTTTTTTTAAAGTAAATACTTAGTCACTTTTATGTTTAAAGTGAATATTTAGTCAATTTTATGTTTAAAGTAAATATTTATTCACTTTTATGTTTTAAGTGAATATTTAGTCACTTTTATGTTTAAAGTTTATATTTAGTCACTTTTATGTTTAAAGTTTTTATTTAGTCACTTTTATGTTTAAAGTGAATATTTAGTCACTTTTATGTTTAAAGTGAATATTTAGTCACTTTTATGTTTAAAGTGAATATTTAGTCACTTTTATGTTTAAAGTGAATATTTAGTCACTTTTATGTTTAAAGTGAATATTTAGTCACTTTTATGTTTTAAGTGAATATTTAGTCACTTTTATGTTTAAAGTGAATATTTAGTCACTTTTATGTTTAAAGTGAATATTTAGTCACTTTTATGTTTAAAGTGAATATTTAGTCACTTTTATGTTTAAAGTGTATATATTTAGTCACTTTTATGTTTAAAGTGAATATTTAATAATTTTTATGTTTAAAGTTAATATTTAGTCACTTTTATTTTTAAAGTGAATATTTAGTCACTTTTATGTTTAAAGTGTTAATATTTAGTCACTTTTACTTTTAAAGTGAATATTTAGTCACTTTTATGTTTAAAGTGAATATTTAGTCACTTTCATGTTTAAAGTAAATATTTCATCACTTTTATGTTTAAAGTGTGAATATTTAGTCACTTTTATGTTTAAAGTGAATATTTGTCACTTTTATGTTTAAAGAGAATATTTAGTCACTTTTGTGTTTAAAGTGTGAATATTTAGTCATTTTTATGTTTAAAGTGTGAATATTTAGTCACTTTTATTTTTAAAGTGAATATATTAGTTACTTTTTTGTTTAAAGTGAATATTTAGTCACTTTTATGTTTAAAGTGAATATTTAGTCACTTTTATGTTTAAAGTGAATATTTAGTCACTTTTATGTTTAAAGTGAATATTTAGTCACTTTTATGTTTAAAGTGAAAATTTAGTCACTTTTATGTTTAAAATGAATATTTAGTCACTTTTATGTTTAAAGTTAATATTTTTTCACTTTTATGTTTTAAGTGAATATTTTGTCACTTTTATGTTTAAAGTGAATATTTAGTCACTTTTATGTTTAAAGTGAATATTTAGTCACTTTTATGTTTAAAGTGTGAATATTTAGTCACTTTTATTATGTTTAAAATGAATATTTAGTCCTTTTATGTTTAAAGTGAATATTTTGTCAATTTTATGTTTAAAGTGAATATTTATTCACTTTTATGTTTAAAGTTAATATTTAGTCACTTTTATGTTTAAAGTTACTATTTAGTCACTTTTATGTTTAAAGTGAATATTTAGTAACTTTTATGTTTAAAGCGAATATTTAGTCACTTTTATTTTTAAAGTGAATATTTAGTCACTTTGATGTTTAAAGTGAATATTTAGTCACTTTTATGTTTTAAGTGAATATTTTGTCACTTTTATGTTTAAAGTGAATAATTAGTCACTTTTATGTTTAAAGTGAATATTTAGTCACTTTTATGTTTTAAGTGAATATTTAGTCACTTTTATGTTTAAAGTGAATATTTAGTCACTTTTATGTTTAAAGTGAATATTTAGTCACTTTTATGTTTAAAGTGAATATTTAGTCACTTTTATGTTTAAACTGAATATTTAGTCACTTTTATGTTTTAAGTGAATATTTAGTCATTTTTATGTTTATAGTTTAAATATTTAGTCACTTTTATGTTTAAAGTGAATATTTAATCACTTTTATGATTAAAAAGAATATTTAGTCTTTTTTATGTTTAAAGTGTAAATATTTAGTCATTTTTATGTTTAAAGTGAATATTTAGACACTTTTATGTTTAAAGTGTGAATATTTAGTCACTTTTATGTTTAAAGTGTGAATATTCAGTTACTTTTATGTTTAAAGTGAATATTTAGTTACTTTTATGTTTAAAGTGAATATTTAGTCACTTTTATGTTTAAAGTGTGAATATGTAGTCATTTTTATGTTTAAAGTTTGAATATTTAGTAACTTTTATGTTTAAAGTGAATGTTTAATCACTTTTTTGTTTAAAGTGAATATTTAGTCACTTTTATGTTTAAAGTGAGTATTTAATCACTTTTTTGTTTATAGTGAATATTTAGTAACTTTTATTTTTAAAGTGAATAGTTAGTTACTTTTATGTTTAAAGTTAATATTTAGTCACATTTATGTTTAAAGTGTGAATATTCAGTTACTTTTATGTTTAAAGTGAATATTTAGTAACTTTTATGTTTAAAGTGAATATTTAGTCACTTTTTTGTTTAAAGTGAATATTTAGTCACTTTTATGTTTAAAGTTATTATATTTAGTAACTTTTATGTTTAAAGTGAATATTTGTTCTTTTTTTTTTAAAGTAAATACTTAGTCACTTTTATGTTTAAAGTGAATATTTAGTCAATTTTATGTTTAAAGT
This sequence comes from Anisus vortex, assembly GCA_949126835.1. NCBI lineage: Eukaryota > Metazoa > Mollusca > Gastropoda > Planorbidae > Anisus > Anisus vortex. Next base: position 300,504 of record CASBPS010000011.1, read on the forward strand.
AAATATTTATTCACTTTTATGTTTTAAGTGAATATTTAGTCACTTTTATGTTTAAAGTTTATATTTAGTCACTTTTATGTTTAAAGTTTTTATTTAGTCACTTTTATGTTTAAAGTGAATATTTAGTCACTTTTATGTTTAAAGTGAATATTTAGTCACTTTTATGTTTAAAGTGAATATTTAGTCACTTTTATGTTTAAAGTGAATATTTAGTCACTTTTATGTTTTAAGTGAATATTTAGTCACTTTTATGTTTAAAGTGAATATTTAGTCACTTTTATGTTTAAAGTGAATATTTAGTCACTTTTATGTTTAAAGTGAATATTTAGTCACTTTTATGTTTAAAGTGTATATATTTAGTCACTTTTATGTTTAAAATGAATATTTAGTCACTTTTATGTTAAAAGTAAATATTTATTCACTTTTATTTTTTAAGTGAATACTTAGTCACTTTTATGTTTAAAGTGAATATTTAGTCACTTTTATGTTTAAAGTGAATATTTAGTCACTTTTATGTTTAAAGGGAATATTTAATCACTTTTATGATTAAAAAGAATATTTAGTCTTTTTTATGTTTAAAGTGTAAATATTTAGTCATTTTTATGTTTAAAGTGAATATTTAGACACTTTTATGTTTAAAGTGTGAATATTTAGTCACTTTTATTTTTAAAGTGTGAATATTCAGTTACTTTTATGTTTAAAGTGAAAATTTAGTCACTTTTATGTTTAAAGTGAATATTTAGTCACTTTTATGTTTAAATTGTGAATATTTAGTCACTTTTATGTTTAAATTTTGAATATTTAGTCATTTTTATGTTTAAAGTTTGAATATTTAGTAACTTTTATGTTTAAAGTGAATATTTAGTAACTTTTATGTTTAAAGTGAATATTTAGTAACTTTTATGTTTAAAGTGAATATTTAGTCACTTTTTTGTTTAAAGTGAATATTTAGTACCTTTTATCTTTAAAGTTATTATATTTAGTAACTTTTATGTTTAAAGTGAATATTTAATAATTTTTATGTTTAAAGTTAATATTTAGTCACTTTTATGTTTAAATTTTGAATATTTAGTCATTTTTATGTTTAAAGTTTGAATATTTAGTCACTTTTACTTTTAAAGTGAATATTTAGTCACTTTTATGTTTAAAGTGAATATTTAGTCACTTTCATGTTTAAAGTAAATATTTCATCACTTTTATGTTTAAAGTGTGAATATTTAGTCACTTTTATGTTTAAAGTGAATATTTGTCACTTTTATGTTTAAAGAGAATATTTAGTCACTTTTGTGTTTAAAGTGTGAATATTTAGTCATTTTTATGTTTAAAGTGTGAATATTTAGTCACTTTTATTTTTAAAGTGAATATATTAGTTACTTTTTTGTTTAAAGTGAATATTTAGTCACTTTTATGTTTAAAGTGAATATTTAGTCACTTTTATGTTTAAAGTGAATATTTAGTCACTTTTATGTTTAAAGTGAATATTTAGTCACTTTTATGTTTAAAGTGAAAATTTAGTCACTTTTATGTTTAAAATGAATATTTAGTCACTTTTATGTTTAAAGTTAATATTTATTCACTTTTATGTTTTAAGTGAATATTTTGTCACTTTTATGTTTAAAGTGAATATTTAGTCACTTTTATGTTTAAAGTTAATATTTATTCACTTTTATTTTTAAGTGAATATTAAGTCACTTTTATTATGTTTAAAATGAATATTTAGTCCTTTTATGTTTAAAGTGAATATTTTGTCAATTTTATGTTTAAAGTGAATATTTATTCACTTTTATGTTTAAAGTTAATATTTAGTCACTTTTATGTTTAAAGTTACTATTTAGTCACTTTTATGTTTAAAGTGAATATTTAGTAACTTTTATGTTTAAAGCGAATATTTAGTCACTTTTATTTTTAAAGTGAATATTTAGTCACTTTGATGTTTAAAGTGAATATTTAGTCACTTTTATGTTTTAAGTGAATATTTTGTCACTTTTATGTTTAAAGTGAATAATTAGTCACTTTTATGTTTAAAGTGAATATTTAGTCACTTTTATGTTTTAAGTGAATATTTAGTCACTTTTATGTTTAAAGTGAATATTTAGTCACTTTTATGTTTAAAGTGAATATTTAGTCACTTTTATGTTTAAAGTGAATATTTAGTCACTTTTATGTTTAAAGTGAATATTTAGTCACTTTTATGTTTAAAGTGAATATTTAGTCACTTTTATGTTTAAAGTGAATATTTAGTCACTTTTATGTTTTAAGTGAATATTTAGTCACTTTTATGTTTAAAGTGAATATTTAGTCACTTTTATGTTTAAAGTGAATATTTAGTCACTTTTATGTTTTAAGTGAATATTTAGTCACTTTTATGTTTAAAGTGAATATTTAGTCACTTTTATGTTTAAAGTGAATATTTAGTCACTTTTATGTTTAAAGTGAATATTTAGTCACTTTTATGTTTAAAGTGAATATTTAGTCACTTTTATGTTTAAAGTGAATATTTAGTCACTTTTATGTTTAAAGTGAATATTTAGTCACTTTTATGTTTAAAGTGAATATTTAATCACTTTTATGATTAAAAAGAATATTTAGTCTTTTTTATGTTTAAAGTGTAAATATTTAGTCATTTTTATGTTTAAAGTGAATATTTAGACACTTTTATGTTTAAAGTGTGAATATTTAGTCACTTTTATGTTTAAAGTGTGAATATTCAGTTACTTTTATGTTTAAAGTGAATATTTAGTCACTTATATGTTTAAAGTGAACATTTAGTCACTTTTATGTTTAAAGTGTGAATATTTAGTCACTTTTATGTTTAAAGTGAATATTTAGTCACTTTTATGTTTAAAGTGAATATTTAGTCACTTTTATGTTTAAAGTGAATATTTAGTCACTTTTATGTTTAAAGTGAATATTTAGTCACTTTTATGTTTAAAGTGAATATTTAGTCACTTTTATGTTTAAAGTGAATATTTAGTCACTTTTATGTTTTAAGTGAATATTTAGTCACTTTTATGTTTAAAGTGAATATTTAGTCACTTTTATGTTTAAAGTGAATATTTAGTCACTTTTATGTTTTAAGTGAATATTTAGTCACTTTTATGTTTAAAGTGAATATTTAGTCACTTTTATGTTTAAAGTGAATATTTAGTCACTTTTATGTTTAAAGTGAATATTTAGTCACTTTTATGTTTAAAGTGAATATTTAGTCACTTTTATGTTTAAAGTGAATATTTAGTCACTTTTATGTTTAAAGTGAATATTTAGTCACTTTTATGTTTAAAGTGAATATTTAATCACTTTTATGATTAAAAAGAAAATTTAGTCTTTTTTATGTTTAAAGTGTAAATATTTAGTCATTTTTATGTTTAAAGTGAATATTTAGACACTTTTATGTTTAAAGTGTGAATATTTAGTCACTTTTATGTTTAAAGTGTGAATATTCAGTTACTTTTATGTTTAAAGTGAATATTTAGTCACTTATATGTTTAAAGTGAACATTTAGTCACTTTTATGTTTAAAGTGTGAATATTTAGTCACTTTTATGTTTAAAGTGAATATTTAGTCACTTTTATGTTTAAAGTGAATATTTAGTCACTTTTATGTTTAAAATGAATATTTAGTCACTTTTATGTTAAAAGTGAATATTTATTCACTTTTATTTTTTAAGTGAATACTTACTCACTTTTATGTTTAAAGTGAATATTTAGTCACTTTTATGTTTAAAGTGAATATTTAGTCACTTTTATGTTTAAAGTGAATATTTAGTCACTTTTATGTTTTAAGTGAATATTTAGTCACTTTTATGTTTAAAATGAATATTTAGTCACTTTTATGTTAAAAGTGAATATTTATTAACTTTTATTTTTTAAGTGAATACTTACTCACTTTTATGTTTAAAGTAAATATTTAGTCACTTTTATGTTTAAAGTGAATATTTAGTCACTTTTATGTTTAAAGTGAATATTTAGTCACTTTTATGTTTAAAGTGAATATTTAGTCACTTTTATTTTTAAAGTGAATATTTAATCACTTTTATGATTAAAAGTGAATAATTAGTCACTTTTATGTTTAAAGTGAATATTTAGTCACTTTTATGTTTAAAGTGAATATTTAGTCACTTTTATGTTTAAAGTGAATATTTAGTCACTTTTATGTTTAAAGTGAATATTTAGTCACTTTTATGTTTAAAGTGAATATTTAGTCACTTTTATGTTTAAAATGAATATTTAGTCACTTTTATGATAAAAGTGAATATTTATTCACTTTTATTTTTTAAGTGAATACTTACTCACTTTTATGTTTAAAGTGAATATTTAGTCACTTTTATGTTTAAAGTGAATATTTAGTCACTTTTATGTTTTAAGTGAATATTTAGTCACTTTTATGTTTAAAATGAATATTTAGTCACTTTTATGTTAAAAGTGAATATTTATTAACTTTTATTTTTAAAGTGAATACTTACTCACTTTTATGTTTAAAGTAAATATTTAGTCACTTTTATGTTTAAAGTGAATATTTAGTCACTTTTATGTTTAAAGTGAATATTTAGTCACTTTTATGTTTAAAGTGAATATTTAGTCACTTTTATTTTTAAAGTGAATATTTAATCACTTTTATGATTAAAAAGAATATTTAGTCTTTTTTATGTTTAAAGTGTAAATATTTAGTCATTTTTATGTTTAAAGTGAATATTTAGACACTTTTATGTTTAAAGTGTGAATATTTAGACACTTTTATGTTTAAAGTGTGAATATTCAGTTACTTTTATGTTTAAAGTGAATATTTAGTCACTTTTATGTTTAAAGTGAACATTTAGTCACTTTTATGTTTAAAGTGTGAATATTTAGTCATTTTTATGTTTAAAGTTTGAATATTTAGTAACTTTTATGTTTAAAGTGAATGTTTAATTACTTTTTTGTTTAAAGTGAATATTTAGTCACTTTTATGTTTAAAGTGAACATTTAGTTACTTTTATGTTTATAGTTTAAATATTTAGTCACTTTTATGTTTAAAGTGAATATTTAGTCACTTTTATGTTTAAAGTGAATATTTAATCACTTTTATGATTAAAAAGAATATTTAGTCTTTTTTATGTTTAAAGTGTAAATATTTAGTCATTTTTATGTTTAAAGTGAATATTTAGACACTTTTATGTTTAAAGTGTGAATATTTAGTCACTTTTATGTTTAAAGTGTGAATATTCAGTTACTTTTATGTTTAAAGTGAATATTTAGTTACTTTTATGTTTAAAGTGAATATTTAGTCACTTTTATGTTTAAAGTGTGAATATGTAGTCATTTTTATGTTTAAAGTTTGAATATTTAGTAACTTTTATGTTTAAAGTGAATGTTTAATCACTTTTTTGTTTAAAGTGAATATTTAGTCACTTTTATGTTTAAAGTGAGTATTTAATCACTTTTTTGTTTATAGTGAATATTTAGTAACTTTTATTTTTAAAGTGAATAGTTAGTCACTTTTATGTTTAAAGTTAATATTTAGTCACTTTTATGTTTAAAGTGTGAATATTCAGTTACTTTTATGTTTAAATTGAATATTTAGTAACTTTTATGTTTAAAATGAATATTTAGTCACTTTTTTGTTTAAAGTGAATATTTAGTCACTTTTATCTTTAAAGTTATTATATTTAGTAACTTTTATGTTTAAAGTGAATATTTGTTCTTTTTTTTTAAAGTAAATACTTAGTCACTTTTATGTTTAAAGTGAATATTTAGTCAATTTTATGTTTAAAGTAAATATTTATTCACTTTTATGTTTTAAGTGAATATTTAGTCACTTTTATGTTTAAAGTTTATATTTAGTCACTTTTATGTTTAAAGTTTTTATTTAGTCACTTTTATGTTTAAAGTGAATATTTAGTCACTTTTATGTTTAAAGTGAATATTTAGTCACTTTTATGTTTAAAGTGAATATTTAGTCACTTTTATGTTTAAAGTGAATATTTAGTCACTTTTATGTTTAAAGTGAATATTTAGTCACTTTTATGTTTTAAGTGAATATTTAGTCACTTTTATGTTTAAAGTGAATATTTAGTCACTTTTATGTTTAAAGTGAATATTTAGTCACTTTTATGTTTAAAGTGAATATTTAGTCACTTTTATGTTTAAAGTGTATATATTTAGTCACTTTTATGTTTAAAGTGAATATTTAATAATTTTTATGTTTAAAGTTAATATTTAGTCACTTTTATTTTTAAAGTGAATATTTAGTCACTTTTATGTTTAAAGTGTTAATATTTAGTCACTTTTACTTTTAAAGTGAATATTTAGTCACTTTTATGTTTAAAGTGAATATTTAGTCACTTTCATGTTTAAAGTAAATATTTCATCACTTTTATGTTTAAAGTGTGAATATTTAGTCACTTTTATGTTTAAAGTGAATATTTGTCACTTTTATGTTTAAAGAGAATATTTAGTCACTTTTGTGTTTAAAGTGTGAATATTTAGTCATTTTTATGTTTAAAGTGTGAATATTTAGTCACTTTTATTTTTAAAGTGAATATATTAGTTACTTTTTTGTTTAAAGTGAATATTTAGTCACTTTTATGTTTAAAGTGAATATTTAGTCACTTTTATGTTTAAAGTGAATATTTAGTCACTTTTATGTTTAAAGTGAATATTTAGTCACTTTTATGTTTAAAGTGAAAATTTAGTCACTTTTATGTTTAAAATGAATATTTAGTCACTTTTATGTTTAAAGTTAATATTTTTTCACTTTTATGTTTTAAGTGAATATTTTGTCACTTTTATGTTTAAAGTGAATATTTAGTCACTTTTATGTTTAAAGTGAATATTTAGTCACTTTTATGTTTAAAGTGTGAATATTTAGTCACTTTTATTATGTTTAAAATGAATATTTAGTCCTTTTATGTTTAAAGTGAATATTTTGTCAATTTTATGTTTAAAGTGAATATTTATTCACTTTTATGTTTAAAGTTAATATTTAGTCACTTTTATGTTTAAAGTTACTATTTAGTCACTTTTATGTTTAAAGTGAATATTTAGTAACTTTTATGTTTAAAGCGAATATTTAGTCACTTTTATTTTTAAAGTGAATATTTAGTCACTTTGATGTTTAAAGTGAATATTTAGTCACTTTTATGTTTTAAGTGAATATTTTGTCACTTTTATGTTTAAAGTGAATAATTAGTCACTTTTATGTTTAAAGTGAATATTTAGTCACTTTTATGTTTTAAGTGAATATTTAGTCACTTTTATGTTTAAAGTGAATATTTAGTCACTTTTATGTTTAAAGTGAATATTTAGTCACTTTTATGTTTAAAGTGAATATTTAGTCACTTTTATGTTTAAACTGAATATTTAGTCACTTTTATGTTTTAAGTGAATATTTAGTCATTTTTATGTTTAAAGTGAATATTTAGTCACTTTTATGTTTAAAGTGAATATTTAGTAACTTTTATGTTTAAAGTGAATGTTTAGTCACTTTTATGTTTAAAATGAATATTTAGTCACTTTTATATTAAAAGTGAATATTTATTCACTTTTATTTTTTAAGTGAATACTTACTCACTTTTATGTTTAAAGTGAATATTTAGTCACTTTTATGTTTAAAGTGAATATTTAGTCACTTTTATGTTTTAAGTGAATATTTAGTCACTTTTATGTTTAAAGTGAATATTTAGTCACTTTTATGTTTAAAGTGAATATTTAGTCACTTTTATGTTTAAAGTGAATATTTAGTCACTTTTATGTTTAAAGTGAATATTTAGTCACTTTTATGTTTAAAATGAATATTTAGTCACTTTTATGTTAAAAGTGAATATTTATTAACTTTTATTTTTTAAGTGAATACTTACTCACTTTTATGTTTAAAGTGAATATTTAGTCACTTTTATGTTTAAAGTGAATATTTAGTCACTTTTATGTTTAAAGTGAATATTTAGTCACTTTTATGTTTAAAGTGAATATTTAATCACTTTTATGATTAAAAAGAATATTTAGTCTTTTTTATGTTTAAAGTGTAAATATTTAGTCATTTTTATGTTTAAAGTGAATATTTAGACACTTTTATGTTTAAAGTGTGAATATTTAGTCACTTTTATGTTTAAAGTGTGAATATTCAGTTACTTTTATGTTTAAAGTGAATATTTAGTCACTTATATGTTTAAAGTGAACATTTAGTCACTTTTATGTTTAAAGTGTGAATATTTAGTCACTTTTATGTTTAAAGTGAATATTTAGTCACTTTTATGTTTAAAGTGAATATTTAGTCACTTTTATGTTTAAAATGAATATTTAGTCACTTTTATGTTAAAAGTGAATATTTATTCACTTTTATTTTTTAAGTGAATACTTACTCACTTTTATGTTTAAAGTGAATATTTAGTCACTTTTATGTTTAAAGTGAATATTTAGTCACTTTTATGTTTAAAGTGAATATTTAGTCACTTTTATTTTTAAAGTGAATATTTAATCACTTTTATGATTAAAAGTGAATAATTAGTCACTTTTATGTTTAAAGTGAATATTTAGTCACTTTTATGTTTAAAGTGAATATTTAGTCACTTTTATGTTTAAAGTGAATATTTAGTCACTTTTATGTTTAAAGTGAATATTTAGTCACTTTTATGTTTAAAATGAATATTTAGTCACTTTTATGTTAAAAGTGAATATTTATTCACTTTTATTTTTTAAGTGAATACTTACTCACTTTTATGTTTAAAGTGAATATTTAGTCACTTTTATGTTTAAAGTGAATATTTAGTCACTTTTATGTTTTAAGTGAATATTTAGTCACTTTTATGTTTAAAATGAATATTTAGTCACTTTTATGTTAAAAGTGAATATTTATTAACTTTTATTTTTTAAGTGAATACTTACTCACTTTTATGTTTAAAGTAAATATTTAGTCACTTTTATGTTTAAAGTGAATATTTAGTCACTTTTATGTTTAAAGTGAATATTTAGTCACTTTTATGTTTAAAGTGAATATTTAGTCACTTTTATTTTTAAAGTGAATATTTAATCACTTTTATGATTAAAAAGAATATTTAGTCTTTTTTATGTTTAAAGTGTAAATATTTAGTCATTTTTATGTTTAAAGTGAATATTTAGACACTTTTATGTTTAAAGTGTGAATATTTAGACACTTTTATGTTTAAAGTGTAAATATTCAGTTACTTTTATGTTTAAAGTGAATATTTAGTCACTTTTATGTTTAAAGTGAACATTTAGTCACTTTTATGTTTAAAGTGTGAATATTTAGTCATTTTTATGTTTAAAGTTTGAATATTTAGTAACTTTTATGTTTAAAGTGAATGTTTAATTTAATTTTTTGTTTAAAGTGAATATTTAGTCACTTTTATGTTTAAAGTGAACATTTAGTTACTTTTATGTTTATAGTTTAAATATTTAGTCACTTTTATGTTTAAAGTGAATATTTAGTCACTTTTATGTTTAAAGTGAATATTTAATCACTTTTATGATTAAAAAGAATATTTAGTCTTTTTTATGTTTAAAGTGTAAATATTTAGTCATTTTTATGTTTAAAGTGAATATTTAGACACTTTTATGTTTAAAGTGTGAATATTTAGTCACTTTTATGTTTAAAGTGTGAATATTCAGACTTTTATGTTTAAAGTGAATATTTAGTTACTTTTATGTTTAAAGTGAATATTTAGTCACTTTTATGTTTAAAGTGTGAATATGTAGTCATTTTTATGTTTAAAGTTTGAATATTTAGTAACTTTTATGTTTAAAGTGAATAATTAGTCACTTTTATGTTTAAAGTGAATATTTAGTCACTTTTATGTTTTAAGTGAATATTTAGTCACTTTTATGTTTAAAGTGAATATTTAGTCACTTTTATGTTTAAAGTGAATATTTAGTCACTTTTATGTTTAAAGTGAATATTTAGTCACTTTTATGTTTAAACTGAATATTTAGTCACTTTTATGTTTTAAGTGAATATTTAGTCATTTTTATGTTTAAAGTGAATATTTAGTCACTTTTATGTTTAAAGTGAATATTTAGTAACTTTTATGTTTAAAGTGAATGTTTAGTCACTTTTATGTTTAAAATGAATATTTAGTCACTTTTATATTAAAAGTGAATATTTATTCACTTTTATTTTTTAAGTGAATACTTACTCACTTTTATGTTTAAAGTGAATATTTAGTCACTTTTATGTTTAAAGTGAATATTTAGTCACTTTTATGTTTTAAGTGAATATTTAGTCACTTTTATGTTTAAAGTGAATATTTAGTCACTTTTATGTTTAAAGTGAATATTTAGTCACTTTTATGTTTAAAGTGAATATTTAGTCACTTTTATGTTTAAAGTGAATATTTAGTCACTTTTATGTTTAAAATGAATATTTAGTCACTTTTATGTTAAAAGTGAATATTTATTAACTTTTATTTTTTAAGTGAATACTTACTCACTTTTATGTTTAAAGTGAATATTTAGTCACTTTTATGTTTAAAGTGAATATTTAGTCACTTTTATGTTTAAAGTGAATATTTAGTCACTTTTATGTTTAAAGTGAATATTTAATCACTTTTATGATTAAAAAGAATATTTAGTCTTTTTTATGTTTAAAGTGTAAATATTTAGTCATTTTTATGTTTAAAGTGAATATTTAGACACTTTTATGTTTAAAGTGTGAATATTTAGTCACTTTTATGTTTAAAGTGTGAATATTCAGTTACTTTTATGTTTAAAGTGAATATTTAGTCACTTATATGTTTAAAGTGAACATTTAGTCACTTTTATGTTTAAAGTGTGAATATTTAGTCACTTTTATGTTTAAAGTGAATATTTAGTCACTTTTATGTTTAAAGTGAATATTTAGTCACTTTTATGTTTAAAATGAATATTTAGTCACTTTTATGTTAAAAGTGAATATTTATTCACTTTTATTTTTTAAGTGAATACTTACTCACTTTTATGTTTAAAGTGAATATTTAGTCACTTTTATGTTTAAAGTGAATATTTAGTCACTTTTATGTTTAAAGTGAATATTTAGTCACTTTTATGTTTTAAGTGAATATTTAGTCACTTTTATGTTTAAAATGAATATTTAGTCACTTTTATGTTAAAAGTGAATATTTATTAACTTTTATTTTTTAAGTGAATACTTACTCACTTTTATGTTTAAAGTAAATATTTAGTCACTTTTATGTTTAAAGTGAATATTTAGTCACTTTTATGTTTAAAGTGAATATTTAGTCACTTTTATGTTTAAAGTGAATATTTAGTCACTTTTATTTTTAAAGTGAATATTTAATCACTTTTATGATTAAAAGTGAATAATTAGTCACTTTTATGTTTAAAGTGAATATTTAGTCACTTTTATGTTTAAAGTGAATATTTAGTCACTTTTATGTTTAAAGTGAATATTTAGTCACTTTTATGTTTAAAGTGAATATTTAGTCACTTTTATGTTTAAAATGAATATTTAGTCACTTTTATGTTAAAAGTGAATATTTATTCACTTTTATTTTTTAAGTGAATACTTACTCACTTTTATGTTTAAAGTGAATATTTAGTCACTTTTATGTTTAAAGTGAATATTTAGTCACTTTTATGTTTTAAGTGAATATTTAGTCACTTTTATGTTTAAAATGAATATTTAGTCACTTTTATGTTAAAAGTGAATATTTATTAACTTTTATTTTTTAAGTGAATACTTACTCACTTTTATGTTTAAAGTAAATATTTAGTCACTTTTATGTTTAAAGTGAATATTTAGTCACTTTTATGTTTAAAGTGAATATTTAGTCACTTTTATGTTTAAAGTGAATATTTAGTCACTTTTATTTTTAAAGTGAATATTTAATCACTTTTATGATTAAAAAGAATATTTAGTCTTTTTTATGTTTAAAGTGTAAATATTTAGTCATTTTTATGTTTAAAGTGAATATTTAGACACTTTTATGTTTAAAGTGTGAATATTTAGACACTTTTATGTTTAAAGTGTGAATATTCAGTTACTTTTATGTTTAAAGTGAATATTTAGTCACTTTTATGTTTAAAGTGAACATTTAGTCACTTTTATGTTTAAAGTGTGAATATTTAGTCATTTTTATGTTTAAAGTTTGAATATTTAGTAACTTTTATGTTTAAAGTGAATGTTTAATTTAATTTTTTGTTTAAAGTGAATATTTAGTCACTTTTATGTTTAAAGTGAACATTTAGTTACTTTTATGTTTATAGTTTAAATATTTAGTCACTTTTATGTTTAAAGTGAATATTTAGTCACTTTTATGTTTAAAGTGAATATTTAATCACTTTTATGATTAAAAAGAATATTTAGTCTTTTTTATGTTTAAAGTGTAAATATTTAGTCATTTTTATGTTTAAAGTGAATATTTAGACACTTTTATGTTTAAAGTGTGAATATTTAGTCACTTTTATGTTTAAAGTGTGAATATTCAGACTTTTATGTTTAAAGTGAATATTTAGTTACTTTTATGTTTAAAGTGAATATTTAGTCACTTTTATGTTTAAAGTGTGAATATGTAGTCATTTTTATGTTTAAAGTTTGAATATTTAGTAACTTTTATGTTTAAAGTGAATGTTTAATCACTTTTTTGTTTAAAGTGAATATTTAGTCACTTTTATGTTTAAAGTGAGTATTTAATCACTTTTTTGTTTATAGTGAATATTTAGTAACTTTTATTTTTAAAGTGAATAGTTAGTCACTTTTATGTTTAAAGTTAATATTTAGTCACTTTTATGTTTAAAGTGTGAATATTCAGTTACTTTTATGTTTAAATTGAATATTTAGTAACTTTTATGTTTAAAATGAATATTTAGTCACTTTTTTGTTTAAAGTGAATATTTAGTCACTTTTATCTTTAAAGTTATTATATTTAGTAACTTTTATGTTTAAAGTGAATATTTGTTCTTTTTTTTTAAAGTAAATACTTAGTCACTTTTATGTTTAAAGTGAATATTTAGTCAATTTTATGTTTAAAGTAAATATTTATTCACTTTTATGTTTTAAGTGAATATTTAGTCACTTTTATGTTTAAAGTTTATATTTAGTCACTTTTATGTTTAAAGTTTTTATTTAGTCACTTTTATGTTTAAAGTGAATATTTAGTCACTTTTATGTTTAAAGTGAATATTTAGTCACTTTTATGTTTAAAGTGAATATTTAGTCACTTTTATGTTTAAAGTGAATATTTAGTCACTTTTATGTTTTAAGTGAATATTTAGTCACTTTTATGTTTAAAGTGAATATTTAGTCACTTTTATGTTTAAAGTGAATATTTAGTCTCTTTTATGTTTAAAGTGAATATTTAGTCACTTTTATGTTTAAAGTGTATATATTTAGACTTTTATGTTTAAAGTGTATATATTTAGTCACTTTTATGTTTAAAATGAATATTTAGTCACTTTTATGTTAAAAGTAAATATTTATTCACTTTTATTTTTTAAGTGAATACTTAGTCTTTTTTATGTTTAAAGTGAATATTTAGTCACTTTTATGTTTAAAGTGAATATTTAGTCACTTTTATGTTTAAAGTGAATATTTAATCACTTTTATGATTAAAAAGAATATTTAGTCTTTTTTATGTTTAAAGTGTAAATATTTAGTCATTTTTATGTTTAAAGTGAATATTTAGACACTTTTATGTTTAAAGTGTGAATATTTAGTCACTTTTATTTTTAAAGTGTGAATATTCAGTAACTTTTATGTTTAAAGTGAAAATTTAGTCACTTTTATGTTTAAAGTGAATATTTAGTCACTTTTATGTTTAAATTGTGAATATTTAGTCACTTTTATGTTTAAATTTTGAATATTTAGTCATTTTTATGTTTAAAGTTTGAATATTTAGTAACTTTTATGTTTAAAGTGAATATTTAGTAACTTTTATGTTTAAAGTGAATATTTAGTAACTTTTATGTTTAAAGTGAATATTTAGTACCTTTTATCTTTAAAGTTATTATATTTAGTAACTTTTATGTTTAAAGTGAATATTTAATAATTTTTATGTTTAAAGTTAATATTTAGTCACTTTTATTTTTAAAGTGAATATTTAGTCACTTTTATGTTTAAAGTGTTAATATTTAGTCACTTTTACTTTTAAAGTGAATATTTAGTCACTTTTATGTTTAAAGTGAATATTAAGTCACTTTCATGTTTAAAGTAAATATTTCATCACTTTTATGTTTAAAGTGTGAATATTTAGTCACTTTTATGTTTAAAGTGAATATTTGTCACTTTTATGTTTAAAGAGAATATTTAGTCACTTTTGTGTTTAAAGTGTGAATATTTAGTCATTTTTATGTTTAAAGTGTGAATATTTAGTCATTTTTATTTTTAAAGTGAATATATTAGTTACTTTTTTGTTTAAAGTGAATATTTAGTCACTTTTATGTTTAAAGTGAATATTTAGTCACTTTTATGTTTAAAGTGAATATTTAGTCACTTTTATGTTTAAAGTGAATATTTAGTCACTTTTATGTTTAAAGTGAAAATTTAGTCACTTTTATGTTTAAAATGAATATTTAGTCACTTTTATGTTTAAAGTTAATATTTATTCACTTTTATGTTTTAAGTGAATATTTTGTCACTTTTATGTTTAAAGTGAATATTTAGTCACTTTTATGTTTAAAGTTAATATTTATTCACTTTTATTTTTAAGTGAATATTAAGTCACTTTTATTATGTTTAAAATGAATATTTAGTCCTTTTATGTTTAAAGTGAATATTTTGTCAATTTTATGTTTAAAGTGAATATTTATTCACTTTTATGTTTAAAGTTAATATTTAGTCACTTTTATGTTTAAAGTTACTATTTAGTCACTTTTATGTTTAAAGTGAATATTTAGTAACTTTTATGTTTAAAGCGAATATTTAGTCACTTTTATTTTTAAAGTGAATATTTAGTCACTTTGATGTTTAAAGTGAATATTTAGTCACTTTTATGTTTTAAGTGAATATTTTGTCACTTTTATGTTTAAAGTGAATAATTAGTCACTTTTATGTTTAAAGTGAATATTTAGTCACTTTTATGTTTTAAGTGAATATTTAGTCACTTTTATGTTTAAAGTGAATATTTAGTCACTTTTATGTTTAAAGTGAATATTTAGTCACTTTTATGTTTAAAGTGAATATTTAGTCACTTTTATGTTTAAACTGAATATTTAGTCACTTTTATGTTTTAAGTGAATATTTAGTCACTTTTATGTTTAAAGTGAATATTTAGTCACTTTTATGTTTAAAGTGAATATTTAGTCACTTTTATGTTTAAAGTGAATATTTAGTAACTTTTATGTTAAAGTGAATGTTTAGTCACTTTTATGTTTAAAATGAATATTTAGTCACTTTTATGTTAAAAGTGAATATTTATTCACTTTTATTTTTTAAGTGAATACTTACTCACTTTTATGTTTAAAGTGAATATTTAGTCACTTTTATGTTTAAAGTGAATATTTAGTCACTTTTATGTTTTAAGTGAATATTTAGTCACTTTTATGTTTAAAGTGAATATTTAGTCACTTTTATGTTTAAAGTGAATATTTAGTCACTTTTATGTTTAAAGTGAATATTTAGTCACTTTTATGTTTAAAGTGAATATTTAGTCACTTTTATGTTTAAAATGAATATTTAGTCACTTTTATGTTAAAAGTGAATATTTATTAACTTTTATTTTTTAAGTGAATACTTACTCATTTTTGTTTAAAGTGAATATTTAGTCACTTTTATGTTTAAAGTGAATATTTAGTCACTTTTATGTTTAAAGTGAATATTTAGTCACTTTTATGTTTAAAGTGAATATTTAGTCACTTTTATGTTTAAAATGAATATTTAGTCACTTTTATGTTAAAAGTGAATATTTATTAACTTTCATTTTTTAAGTGAATACTTACTCACTTTTATGTTTAAAGTGAATATTTAGTCACTTTTATGTTTAAAGTGAATATTTAGTCACTTTTATGTTTAAAGTGAATATTTAGTCACTTTTATTTTTAAAGTGAATATTTAATCACTTTTATGATTAAAAAGAATATTTAGTCTTTTTTATGTTTAAAGTGTAAATATTTAGTCATTTTTATGTTTAAAGTGAATATTTAGACACTTTTATGTTTAAAGTGTGAATATTTAGTCACTTTTATGTTTAAAGTGTGAATATTCAGTTACTTTTATGTTTAAAGTGAATATTTAGTCACTTATATGTTTAAAGTGAACATTTAGTCACTTTTATGTTTAAAGTGTGAATATTTAGTCACTTTTATGTTTAAAGTTTGAATATTTAGTAACTTTTATGTTTAAAGTGAATGTTTAATCACTTTTTTGTTTAAAGTGAATATTTAGTCACTTTTATGTTTAAAGTGAGTATTTAATCACTTTTTTGTTTATAGTGAATATTTAGTCACTTTTATGTTTAAAGTGAATATTTAGTCACTTTTATGTTTAAAGTGTAAATATTTAGTCATTTTTATGTTTAAAGTGTGAATATTTATTAACTTTTATTTTTAAAGTGAATATTTAGTCACTTTTATGTTTAAAGTGAATATTTAGTCACTTTTATGTTTAAAGTGTGAATTATCAGTTACTTTTATGTTTAAAGTGAATATTTAGTCACTTTTATGTTTAAAGTGAAAATTTAGTCACTTTTTTGTTTAAAGTGAATATTTAGTCACTTTTATCTTTAAAGTTATTATATTTAGTAACTTTTATGTTTAAAGTGAATATTTGTTCTTTTTTTTTAAAGTAAATACTAAGTCACTTTAATGTTTAAAGTGAATATTTAGTCAATTTTATGTTTAAAGTGAATATTTATTCACTTTTATGTTTTAAGTGAATATTTAGTCACTTTTATGTTTAAAGTTTATATTTAGTCACTTTTATGTTTAAAGTGAATATTTAGTCACTTTTATGTTTAAAGTGAATATTTAGTCACTTTTATGTTTAAAGTGAATATTTAGTCACTTTTATGTTTAAAGTGAATATTTAGTCACTTTTATGTTTTAAGTGAATATTTAGTCACTTTTATGTTTAAAGTGAATATTTAGTCACTTTTATGTTTAAAGTGAATATTTAGTCACTTTTATGTTTAAAGTGTGAATATTTAGTCATTTTTATGATTAAAGTTTAAATATTTAGTAACTTTTATGTTTAAAGTGAATGTTTAATCACTTTTTTGTTTAAAGTGAATATTTAGTCACTTTTATGTTTAAAGTGAGTATTTAATCACTTTTTTGTTTATAGTGAATATTTAGTCACTTTTATGTTTAAAGTGAATATTTAGTCACTTTTATGTTTAAAGTGTAAATATTTAGTTATTTTTATGTTTAAAGTGTGAATATTTAGTAACTTTTATTTTTAAAGTGAATAGTTAGTCACTTTTATGTTTAAAATTAATATTTAGTCACTTTTATGTTTAAAGTGTGAATATTCAGTTACTTTTATGTTTAAAGTGAATATTTAGTAACTTTTATGTTTAAAGTGAATATTTAGTCACTTTTTTGTTTAAAGTGAATATTTAGTCACTTTTATCTTTAAAGTTATTATATTTAGTAACTTTTATGTTTAAAGTGAATATTTGTTCTTTTTTTTTAAAGTAAATACTTTGTCACTTTTATATTTTAAGTGAATATTTAGTCACTTTTATGTTTAAAGTTTATATTTAGTCACTTTTATGTTTAAAGTTATTATTTAGTCACTTTTATGTTTAAAGTGAATATTTAGTCACTTTTATGTTTAAAGTGAATATTTAGTCACTTTTTTGTTTAAAGTGAATATTTAGTCACTTTTATCTTTAAAGTTATTATATTTAGTAACTTTTATGTTTAAAGTGAATATTTGTTCTTTTTTTTTAAAGTAAATACTTTGTCACTTTTATATTTTAAGTGAATATTTAGTCACTTTTATGTTTAAAGTTTATATTTAGTCACTTTTATGTTTAAAGTTATTATTTAGTCACTTTTATGTTTAAAGTGAATATTTAGTCACTTTTATGTTTAAAGTGAATATTAAGTCACTTTTATGTTTAAAGTTTATATTTAGTCACTTTTATGTTTAAAGTTATTATTTAGTCACTTTTATGTTTAAAGTGAATATTTAGTCACTTTTATGTTTAAAGTGAATATTTAGTCACTTTTATGTTTAAAGTGAATATTTAGTCAATTTTATGTCTAAAGTGAATATTTAGTCACTTTTATGTTTAAAGTGAATATTTAGTCACTTTTAAGTTTAAAGTGAACATTTAGTCACTTTTATGTTTAAAGTGAATATTTAGTCACTTTTATGTTTAAAGTGAATATTTAATCACTTTTATGATTAAAAAGAATATTTAGTCTTTTTTATGTTTAAAGTGTAAATATTTAGTCATTTTTATGTTTAAAGTGAATATTTAGACACTTTTATGTTTAAAGTGTGAATATTTAGTCACATTTATGTTTAAAGTGTGAATATTCAGTTACTTTTATGTTTAAAGTGAATATTTAGTCACTTTTATGTTTAAAGTGAATATTTAGTCACTTTTATGTTTAAAGTGAATATTTAGTCACTTTTATGTTTTAAGTGAATATTTAGTCACTTTTATGTTTAAAGTGAATATTTAGTCACTTTTATGTTTAAAGTGAATATTTAGTCACTTTTATGTTTAAAGTGTATATTTAGTCACTTTTATGTTTTAAGTGAATATTTAGTCACTTTTATGTTTAAAGTGAATATTTAGTCACTTTTATGTTTAAAGTCACTTTTATGTTTAAAGTGAATATTTAGTCACTTTTATGTTTAAAGTGAATATTTAGTCACTTTTATGTTTAAAGTAAATATTTAGTCACTTTTATGTGTAAAGTGAATATTTAGTCACTTTTATGTTTAAAATGAATATTTAGTCACTTTTATTTTTTAAGTGAATACTTAGTCACTTTTATTTTTAAAGTGAATATTTAGTCACTTTTATGTTTAAAGTGAATATTTAGTCACTTTTATGTTTAAAGTGAATATTTAGTCACTTTTATGTTTAAAGTGAATATTTAGTCACTTTTATGTTTAAAGTGAATATTTAGTCACTTTTATGTTTAAAGTGAATATTTAGTCACTTTTATGTTTTAAGTGAATATTTAGTCACTTTTATGTTTAAAGTGAATATTTAGTCACTTTTATGTTTAAAGTGAATATTTAGTCACTTTTATGTTTAAAGTGTGAATATTTAGTCATTTTTATGATTAAAGTTTAAATATTTAGTCACTTTTATGTTTAAAGTGAATGTTTAATCACTTTTTTGTTTAAAGTGAATATTTAGTCACTTTTATGTTTAAAGTGAGTATTTAATCACTTTTTTGTTTATAGTGAATATTTAGTCACTTTTATGTTTAAAGTGAATATTTAGTCACTTTTATGTTTAAAGTGTAAATATTTAGTTATTTTTATGTTTAAAGTGTGAATATTTAGTAACTTTTATGTTTAAAGTGAATATTTAGTCACTTTTATGTTTAAAGTTTATATTTAGTCACTTTTATGTTTAAAGTTATTATTTAGTCACTTTTATGTTTAAAGTGAATATTTAGTCACTTTTATGTTTAAAGTAAGTATTTAATCACTTTTTTGTTTATAGTGAATATTTAGTCACTTTTATGTTTAAAGTGAATATTTAGTCACTTTTATGTTTAAAGTGTAAATATTTAGTTATTTTTATGTTTAAAGTGTGAATATTTAGTAACTTTTATTTTTAAAGTGAATAGTTAGTCACTTTTATGTTTAAAATTAATATTTAGTCACTTTTATGTTTAAAGTGTGAATATTCAGTTACTTTTATGTTTAAAGTGAATATTTAGTAACTTTTATGTTTAAAGTGAATATTTAGTCACTTTTTTGTTTAAAGTGAATATTTAGTCACTTTTATCTTTAAAGTTATTATATTTAGTAACTTTTATGTTTAAAGTGAATATTTGTTCTTTTTTTTTAAAGTAAATACTTTGTCACTTTTATATTTTAAGTGAATATTTAGTCACTTTTATGTTTAAAGTTTATATTTAGTCACTTTTATGTTTAAAGTTATTATTTAGTCACTTTTATGTTTAAAGTGAATATTTAGTCACTTTTATGTTTAAAGTGAATATTTAGTCACTTTTATGTTTAAAGTTTATATTTAGTCACTTTTATGTTTAAAGTTATTATTTAGTCACTTTTATGTTTAAAGTGAATATTTAGTCACTTTTATGTTTAAAGTGAATATTTAGTCACTTTTATGTTTAAAGTGAATATTTAGTCAATTTTATGTCTAAAGTGAATATTTAGTCACTTTTATGTTTAAAGTGAATATTTAGTCACTTTTAAGTTTAAAGTGAACATTTAGTCACTTTTATGTTTAAAGTGAATATTTAGTCACTTTTATGTTTAAAGTGAATATTTAATCACTTTTATGATTAAAAAGAATATTTAGTCTTTTTTATGTTTAAAGTGTAAATATTTAGTCATTTTTATGTTTAAAGTGAATATTTAGACACTTTTATGTTTAAAGTGTGAATATTTAGTCACTTTTATGTTTAAAGTGTGAATATTCAGTTACTTTTATGTTTAAAGTGAATATTTAGTCACTTTTATGTTTAAAGTGAATATTTAGTCACTTTTATGTTTAAAGTGAATATTTAGTCACTTTTATGTTTTAAGTGAATATTTAGTCACTTTTATGTTTAAAGTGAATATTTAGTCACTTTTATGTTTAAAGTGAATATTTAGTCACTTTTATGTTTAAAGTGAATATTTAGTCACTTTTATGTTTAAAGTGAATATTTAATCACTTTTATGATTAAAAAGAATATTTAGTCTTTTTTATGTTTAAAGTGTAAATATTTAGTCATTTTTATGTTTAAAGTGAATATTTAGACACTTTTATGTTTAAAGTGTGAATATTTAGTCACTTTTATGTTTAAAGTGTGAATATTCAGTTACTTTTATGTTTAAAGTGAATATTTAGTCACTTTTATGTTTAAAGTGAATATTTAGTCACTTTTATGTTTAAAGTGAATATTTAGTCACTTTTATGTTTTAAGTGAATATTTAGTCACTTTTATGTTTAAAGTGAATATTTAGTCTCTTTTATGTTTAAAGTGAATATTTAGTCACTTTTATGTTTAAAGTGTATATTTAGTCACTTTTATGTTTTAAGTGAATATTTAGTCACTTTTATGTTTAAAGTGAATATTTAGTCACTTTTATGTTTAAAGTGAATATTTAGTCACTTTTATGTTTAAAGTGAATATTTAGTCACTTTTATGTTTAAAGTGAATATTTAGTCACTTTTATGTGTAAAGTGAATATTTAGTCACTTTTATGTTTAAAATGAATATTTAGTCACTTTTATTTTTTAAGTGAATACTTAGTCACTTTTATGTTTAAAGTGAATATTTAGTCACTTTTATGTTTAAAGTGAATATTTAGTCACTTTTATGTTTAGTGAATATTTAGTCACTTTTATGTTTAAAGTGAATATTTAGTCACTTTTATGTTTAAAGTGAATATTTAGTCACTTTTATTTTTAAAGTGATTATTTAATCACTTTTATGATGAAAAAGAATATTTAGTCTATTTTATGTTTAAAGTGTAAATATTTAGTCATTTTTATGTTTAAAGTGAATATTTAGACACTTTTATGTTTAAAGTGTGAATATTTAGTCACTTTTATGTTTAAAGTGTGAATATTCAGTTACTTTTATGTTTAAAGTAAATATTTAGTAACTTTTATGTTTAAAGTGAATATTTAGTCACTTTTATGTTTAAAGTGTGAATATTTAGTCATTTTTATGTTTAAAGTTTGAATATTTAGTAACTTTTATGTTTAAAGTGAATGTTTAATCACTTTTTTGTTTAAAGTGAATATTTAGTCACTTTTATGTTTAAAGTGAGTATTTAATCACTTTTTTGTTTATAGTGAATATTTAGTCACTTTTATGTTTAAAGAGAATATTTAGTCACTTTTATGTTTAAAGTGTAAATATTTAGTCATTTTTATGTTTAAAGTGTGAATATTTAGTAACTTTTATTTTTAAAGTGAATAGTTCGTCACTTTTATGTTTAAAGTGAATATTTAGTCACTTTTATGTTTAAAGTGTGAATATTCAGTTACTTTTATGTTTAAAGTGAATATTTAGTAACTTTTATGTTTAAAGTGAATATTTAGTCACTTTTTTGTTTAAAGTGAATATTTAGTCACTTTTATCTTTAATGTTATTATATTTAGTAACTTTAATGTTTAAAGTGAATATTTAGTCAATTTTATGTTTAAAGTGAATATTTATTCACTTTTATGTTTTAAGTGAATATTTAGTCACTTTTATGTTTAAAGTTTATATTTAGTCACTTTTATGTTTAAAGTGAATATTTAGTCACTTTTATGTTTAAAGTGAATATTTAGTCACTTTTATGTTTAAAGTGAATATTTAGTCACTTTTATGTTTAAAGTGAATATTAAGTCACTTTTATGTTTTAAGTGAATATTTAGTCACTTTTATGTTTAAAGTGAATATTAAGTCACTTTTATGTTTAAAGTGAATATTTAGTCACTTTTATGTTTAAAGTGAATATTTAGTCACTTTTATGTTTAAAGTGAATATTTAGTTACTTTTATGTTTAAAATTAATATTTAGTCACTTTTATGTTAAAAGTGAATAGTGAATATTTATTCACTTTTATTTTTTAAGTGAATACTTAGTCACTTTTATGTTTAAAGTGAATATTTAGTCACTTTTATGTTTAAAGTGAATATTTAGTCACTTTTATGTTTAAAGTGAATATTTAGTCACTTTTATGTTTAAAGTGAATATTTAGTCACTTTTATGTTTAAAGTGAATATTTAGTCACTTTTATGTTTAAAGTGAATATTTAGTTACTTTTATGTTTAAAATTAATATTTAGTCACTTTTATGTTAAAAGTGAATAGTGAATATTTATTCACTTTTATTTTTTAAGTGAATACTTAGTCACTTTTATGTTTAAAGTGAATATTTAGTCACTTTTATGTTTAAAGTGAATATTTAGTCACTTTTATGTTTAAAGTGAATATTTAGTCACTTTTATGTTTAAAGTGAATATTTAGTCACTTTTATGTTTAAAGTGAATATTTAAACACTTTTATGATTAAAAAGAATATTTAGTCTTTTTTATGTTTAAAGTGTAAATATTTAGTCATTTTTATGTTTAAAGTGAATATTTAGACACTTTTATGTTTAAAGTGTAAATATTTAGTCACTTTTATGTTTAAAGTGTGAATATTCAGTTACTTTTATGTTTAAAGTGAATATTTAGTCACTTTTATGTTTAAAGTGAATATTTAGTCACTTTTATGTTTAAAGTGTGAATATTTAGTCATTTTTATGTTTAAAGTGAATATTTAGTCACTTTTATGTTTAAAGTGAATATTTAGTCACTTTTATGTTTAAAGTGAATATTTAGTCACTTTTATGTTTAAAGTGAATATTTAGTCACTTTTATGTGTAAAGTGAATATTTAGTCACTTTTATGTTTAAAATGAATATTTAGTCACTTTTATTTTTTAAGTGAATACTTAGTCACTTTTATGTTTAAAGTGAATATTTAGTCACTTTTATGTTTAAAGTGAATATTTAGTCACTTTTATGTTTAAAGTGAATATTTAGTCACTTTTATGTTTAAAGTGAATATTTAGTCACTTTTATGTTTAAAGTGAATATTTAGTCACTTTTATTTTTAAAGTGATTATTTAATCACTTTTATGA
Organism: Anisus vortex; assembly: GCA_949126835.1. Classification (NCBI taxonomy): domain Eukaryota; kingdom Metazoa; phylum Mollusca; class Gastropoda; family Planorbidae; genus Anisus; species Anisus vortex. The sequence continues at coordinate 324,203 of CASBPS010000011.1, forward strand.
TGAAAAAGAATATTTAGTCTTTTTTATGTTTAAAGTGTAAATATTTAGTCATTTTTATGTTTAAAGTGAATATTTAGACACTTTTATGTTTAAAGTGTGAATATTTAGTCACTTTTATGTTTAAAGTGAATATTTAGTCACTTTTATGTTTAAAGTGTGAATATTTAGTCATTTTTATGTTTAAAGTTTGAATATTTAGTAACTTTTATGTTTAAAGTGAATGTTTAATCACTTTTTTGTTTAAAGTGAATATTTAGTCACTTTTATGTTTAAAGTGAGTATTTAATCACTTTTTTGTTTATAGTGAATATTTAGTCACTTTTATGTTTAAAGAGAATATTTAGTCACTTTTATGTTTAAAGTGTAAATATTTAGTCATTTTTATGTTTAAAGTGTGAATATTTAGTAACTTTTATTTTTAAAGTGAATAGTTCGTCACTTTTATGTTTAAAGTGAATATTTAGTCACTTTTATGTTTAAAGTGTGAATATTCAGTTACTTTTATGTTTAAAGTGAATATTTAGTAACTTTTATGTTTAAAGTGAATATTTAGTCACTTTTTTGTTTAAAGTGAATATTTAGTCACTTTTATCTTTAAAGTTATTATATTTAGTAACTTTAATGTTTAAAGTGAATATTTAGTCAATTTTATGTTTAAAGTGAATATTTATTCACTTTTATGTTTTAAGTGAATATTTAGTCACTTTTATGTTTAAAGTTTATATTTAGTCACTTTTATGTTTAAAGTGAATATTTAGTCACTTTTATGTTTAAAGTGAATATTTAGTCACTTTTATGTTTAAAGTGAATATTTAGTCACTTTTATGTTTAAAAAGAATATTAAGTCACTTTTATGTTTTAAGTGAATATTTAGTCACTTTTATGTTTAAAGTGAATATTAAGTCACTTTTATGTTTAAAGTGAATATTTAGTCACTTTTATGTTTAAAGTGAATATTTAGTCACTTTTATGTTTAAAGTGAATATTTAGTTACTTTTATGTTTAAAATTAATATTTAGTCACTTTTATGTTAAAAGTGAATAGTGAATATTTATTCACTTTTATTTTTTAAGTGAATACTTAGTCACTTTTATGTTTAAAGTGAATATTTAGTCACTTTTATGTTTAAAGTGAATATTTAGTCACTTTTATGTTTAAAGTGAATATTTAGTCACTTTTATGTTTAAAGTGAATATTTAGTCACTTTTATGTTTAAAGTGAATATTTAAACACTTTTATGATTAAAAAGAATATTTAGTCTTTTTTATGTTTAAAGTGTAAATATTTAGTCATTTTTATGTTTAAAGTGAATATTTAGACACTTTTATGTTTAAAGTGTGAATATTTAGTCACTTTTATGTTTAAAGTGTGAATATTCAGTTACTTTTATGTTTAAAGTGAATATTTAGTCACTTTTATGTTTAAAGTGAATATTTAGTCACTTTTATGTTTAAAGTGTGAATATTTAGTCATTTTTATGTTTAAAGTTTGAATATTTAGTAACTTTTATGTTTAAAGTGAATGTTTAATCACTTTTTTGTTTAAAGTGAATATTTAGTCACTTTTATGTTTAAAGTGATTATTTAATCACTTTTTTGTTTATAGTGAATATTTAGTCACTTTTATGTTTAAAGTGAATATTTAGTCACTTTTATGTTTAAAGTGTAAATATTTAGTCATTTTTATGTTTAAAGTGTGAATATTTAGTAACTTTTATTTTTAAAGTGAATAGTTAGTCACTTTTATGTTTAAAGTGAATATTTAGTAACTTTTATGTTTAAAGTGAATATTTAGTAACTTTTATGTTTAAAGTGAATATTTAGTCACTTTTTTGTTTAAAGTGAATATTTTGTCACTTTTATCTTTAAAGTTATTATATTTAGTAACTTTTATGTTTAAAGTGAATATTTAGTAATTTTTATGTTTAAAGTTAATATTTAGTCACTTTTATTTTTAAAGTGAATATTTAGTCATTTGTATGTTTAAAGTGTGAATATTTAGTAACTTTTATTTTTAAAGTGATTAGTTCGTCACTTTTATGTTTAAAGTGAATATTTAGTCACTTTTATGTTTAAAGTGTGAATATTCAGTTACTTTTATGTTTAAAGTGAATATTTAGTAACTTTTATGTTTAAAGTGAATATTTAGTCACTTTTTTGTTTAAAGTGAATATTTAGTCACTTTTATCTTTAAAGTTATTATATTTAGTAACTTTTATGTTTAAAATTAATATTTGTTCTTTTTTTTTAAAGTAAATACTAAGTCACTTTAATGTTTAAAGTGAATATTTAGTCAATTTTATGTTTAAAGTGAATATTTAGTCACTTTTATGTTTAAAGTGAATATTTAGTCACTTTTATGTTTAAAGTGAATATTTAGTCACTTTTATGTTTAAAGTGAATATTTAGTCACTTTTATGTTTTAAGTGAATATTAAGTCACTTTTATGTTTAAAGTTAATATTTAGTCACTTTTATTTTTAAAGTGAATATTTAGTCACTTTTATGTTTAAAGTGTGAATATTTAGTCACTTTTACTTTTAAAGTGAATATTTAGTCACTTTTATGTTTAAAGTGAATATTTAGTCACTTTCATGTTTAAAGTAAATATTTAGTCACTTTTATGTTTAAAGTGTGAATATTTAGTCACTTTAATGTTTAAAGTGAATATTTGTCACTTTTAAATTTAAAGAGAATATTTAGTCACTTTTATGTTAAAAGTGAATAGTGAATATTTATTCACTTTTATTTTTTAAGTGAATACTTAGTCACTTTTATGTTTAAAGTGAATATTTAGTCACTTTTATGTTTAAAGTGAATATTTAGTCACTTTTATGTTTAAAGTGAATATTTAGTCACTTTTATGTTTAAAGTGAATATTTAGTCACTTTTATGTTTAAAGTGAATATTTAAACACTTTTATGATTAAAAAGAATATTTAGTCTTTTTTATGTTTAAAGTGTAAATATTTAGTCATTTTTATGTTTAAAGTGAATATTTAGACACTTTTATGTTTAAAGTGTGAATATTTAGTCACTTTTATGTTTAAAGTGTGAATATTCAGTTACTTTTATGTTTAAAGTGAATATTTAGTCACTTTTATGTTTAAAGTGAATATTTAGTCACTTTTATGTTTAAAGTGTGAATATTTAGTCATTTTTATGTTTAAAGTTTGAATATTTAGTAACTTTTATGTTTAAAGTGAATGTTTAATCACTTTTTTGTTTAAAGTGAATATTTAGTCACTTTTATGTTTAAAGTGATTATTTAATCACTTTTTTGTTTATAGTGAATATTTAGTCACTTTTATGTTTAAAGTGAATATTTAGTCACTTTTATGTTTAAAGTGTAAATATTTAGTCATTTTTATGTTTAAAGTGTGAATATTTAGTAACTTTTATTTTTAAAGTGAATAGTTAGTCACTTTTATGTTTAAAGTGAATATTTAGTAACTTTTATGTTTAAAGTGAATATTTAGTAACTTTTATGTTTAAAGTGAATATTTAGTCACTTTTTTGTTTAAAGTGAATATTTTGTCACTTTTATCTTTAAAGTTATTATATTTAGTAACTTTTATGTTTAAAGTGAATATTTAGTAATTTTTATGTTTAAAGTTAATATTTAGTCACTTTTATTTTTAAAGTGAATATTTAGTCATTTGTATGTTTAAAGTGTGAATATTTAGTAACTTTTATTTTTAAAGTGATTAGTTCGTCACTTTTATGTTTAAAGTGAATATTTAGTCACTTTTATGTTTAAAGTGTGAATATTCAGTTACTTTTATGTTTAAAGTGAATATTTAGTAACTTTTATGTTTAAAGTGAATATTTAGTCACTTTTTTGTTTAAAGTGAATATTTAGTCACTTTTATCTTTAAAGTTATTATATTTAGTAACTTTTATGTTTAAAATTAATATTTGTTCTTTTTTTTTAAAGTAAATACTAAGTCACTTTAATGTTTAAAGTGAATATTTAGTCAATTTTATGTTTAAAGTGAATATTTAGTCACTTTTATGTTTAAAGTGAATATTTAGTCACTTTTATGTTTAAAGTGAATATTTAGTCACTTTTATGTTTAAAGTGAATATTTAGTCACTTTTATGTTTTAAGTGAATATTAAGTCACTTTTATGTTTAAAGTTAATATTTAGTCACTTTTATTTTTAAAGTGAATATTTAGTCACTTTTATGTTTAAAGTGTGAATATTTAGTCACTTTTACTTTTAAAGTGAATATTTAGTCACTTTTATGTTTAAAGTGAATATTTAGTCACTTTCATGTTTAAAGTAAATATTTAGTCACTTTTATGTTTAAAGTGTGAATATTTAGTCACTTTAATGTTTAAAGTGAATATTTGTCACTTTTAAATTTAAAGAGAATATTTAGTCACTTTTATGTTAAAAGTGAATAGTGAATATTTATTCACTTTTATTTTTTAAGTGAATACTTAGTCACTTTTATGTTTAAAGTGAATATTTAGTCACTTTTATGTTTAAAGTGAATATTTAGTCACTTTTATGTTTAAAGTGAATATTTAGTCACTTTTATGTTTAAAGTGAATATTTAGTCACTTTTATGTTTAAAGTGAATATTTAGTCATTTGTATGTTTAAAGTGTGAATATTTAGTAACTTTTATTTTTAAAGTGATTAGTTCGTCACTTTTATGTTTAAAGTGAATATTTAGTCACTTTTATGTTTAAAGTGTGAATATTCAGTTACTTTTATGTTTAAAGTGAATATTTAGTAACTTTTATGTTTAAAGTGAATATTTATTCACTTTTTTGTTTAAAGTGAATATTTAGTCACTTTTATCTTTAAAGTTATTATATTTAGTAACTTTTATGTTTAAAATTAATATTTGTTCTTTTTTTTTAAAGTAAATACTAAGTCACTTTAATGTTTAAAGTGAATATTTAGTCAATTTTATGTTTAAAGTGAATATTTAGTCACTTTTATGTTTAAAGTGAATATTTAGTCACTTTTATGTTTAATGTGAATATTTAGTCACTTTTATGTTTAAAGTGAATATTTAGTCACTTTTATGTTTTAAGTGAATATTAAGTCACTTTTATGTTTAAAGTTAATATTTAGTCACTTTTATTTTTAAAGTGAATATTTAGTCACTTTTATGTTTAAAGTGTGAATATTTAGTCACTTTTACTTTTAAAGTGAATATTTAGTCACTTTTATGTTTAAAGTGAATATTTAGTCACTTTCATGTTTAAAGTAAATATTTAGTCACTTTTATGTTTAAAGTGTGAATATTTAGTCACTTTAATGTTTAAAGTGAATATTTGTCACTTTTAAATTTAAAGAGAATATTTAGTCACTTTTATGTTAAAAGTGAATAGTGAATATTTATTCACTTTTATTTTTTAAGTGAATACTTAGTCACTTTTATGTTTAAAGTTTATATTTAGTCACTTTTATGTTTAAAGTTATTATTTAGTCACTTTTATGTTTAAAGTGAATATTTAGTCACTTTTATGTTTAAAGTGAATATTTAGTCACTTTTATGTTTAAAGTGAATATTTAGTCAATTTTATGTCTAAAGTGAATATTTAGTCACTTTTATGTTTAAAGTGAATATTTAGTCACTTTTAAGTTTAAAGTGAACATTTAGTCACTTTTATGTTTAAAGTGAATATTTAGTCACTTTTATGTTTAAAGTGAATATTTAATCACTTTTATGATTAAAAAGAATATTTAGTCTTTTTTATGTTTAAAGTGTAAATATTTAGTCATTTTTATGTTTAAAGTGAATATTTAGACACTTTTATGTTTAAAGTGTGAATATTTAGTCACTTTTATGTTTAAAGTGTGAATATTCAGTTACTTTTATGTTTAAAGTGAATATTTAGTCACTTTTATGTTTAAAGTGAATATTTAGTCACTTTTATGTTTAAAGTGAATATTTAGTCACTTTTATGTTTTAAGTGAATATTTAGTCACTTTTATGTTTAAAGTGAATATTTAGTCACTTTTATGTTTAAAGTGAATATTTAGTCACTTTTATGTTTAAAGTGAATATTTAGTCACTTTTATGTTTAAAGTGAATATTTAATCACTTTTATGATTAAAAAGAATATTTAGTCTTTTTTATGTTTAAAGTGTAAATATTTAGTCATTTTTATGTTTAAAGTGAATATTTAGACACTTTTATGTTTAAAGTGTGAATATTTAGTCACTTTTATGTTTAAAGTGTGAATATTCAGTTACTTTTATGTTTAAAGTGAATATTTAGTCACTTTTATGTTTAAAGTGAATATTTAGTCACTTTTATGTTTAAAGTGAATATTTAGTCACTTTTATGTTTTAAGTGAATATTTAGTCACTTTTATGTTTAAAGTGAATATTTAGTCTCTTTTATGTTTAAAGTGAATATTTAGTCACTTTTATGTTTAAAGTGTATATTTAGTCACTTTTATGTTTTAAGTGAATATTTAGTCACTTTTATGTTTAAAGTGAATATTTAGTCACTTTTATGTTTAAAGTGAATATTTAGTCACTTTTATGTTTAAAGTGAATATTTAGTCACTTTTATGTTTAAAGTGAATATTTAGTCACTTTTATGTGTAAAGTGAATATTTAGTCACTTTTATGTTTAAAATGAATATTTAGTCACTTTTATTTTTTAAGTGAATACTTAGTCACTTTTATGTTTAAAGTGAATATTTAGTCACTTTTATGTTTAAAGTGAATATTTAGTCACTTTTATGTTTAGTGAATATTTAGTCACTTTTATGTTTAAAGTGAATATTTAGTCACTTTTATGTTTAAAGTGAATATTTAGTCACTTTTATTTTTAAAGTGATTATTTAATCACTTTTATGATGAAAAAGAATATTTAGTCTTTTTTATGTTTAAAGTGTAAATATTTAGTCATTTTTATGTTTAAAGTGAATATTTAGACACTTTTATGTTTAAAGTGTGAATATTTAGTCA
>CASBPS010000012.1:12500-15000 GCA_949126835.1 Anisus vortex
TAAGCAAAAAGAATGGCTGGTAGGAATTCATCCCATTCATAAGGGTGTTCTTCGCAAACCTTAGCTAACATTTGTTTTATAGTTTGATTTGCCCTTTCAACCATACCATTTGACTCTGGGTGGTAGATTGAACTAAAAATTTGTGTTATGTTGAGCATTTTAGTAAAAGCTTGAGTCAATTTGGATTTGAATTGGGTACCATTATCACTTAATATAGTTTTAGGAAATCCAAATCTGCAGAATATTGGCAATAGTGAGTTACATACTCTATCTGCGGTTATTTCTCTTAGAGGGATTACTTCCACCCATCTACTACCCATATCAATGATTGTTAATTTAAATTTAGCTTTTGAATTCCTAGCTTCTTTCATAGGTCCAATAATATCAATGGCTATCTTTACAAAAGGCTTGTCTACAGTAACTGTTTTTTGTAAAGGTGCTTTATGTTTTGAATTTTTCTGATTATGTATCAGACATGTTGAACAACTTTTTATGAATGTTTTCAAATCCTTTTCTAAATTGGGCCACCAGAAGTTGTTTTTGATTTTGTTACAAGTTTTTTTTGTACTTAAGTGACCTGCTAATGCATTATCATGCGAAATTTTCATTATTTGCACTGTCAAAGATTTTGGCACAACTATTTGAGTTATATCAGTTTTTGTTTCTATCCTACAAAGAATTCCATTAATTAATTTCATTTGTCCTTGTTTAAAATTTTCTTTACCAAGTTGTGACACAATTTTGTTTATATACTCATCTTGTTTTTGTTCATTTTTTAAAGTTTGTTCATCAAAAGGCATACTATTTAAGCTAATCTGTTCTCGCTTTTTCATTTGTGTTTCAGTTTTCTTTTGAGTAGTATCAATGTATGCTAATATGTTTGTTTTCAATGTTTGAAAGTCATTGATTTCTTTCTCTGCAATATTGTATATTGCTTTGTGATTTTCTAAATGTTTGCACAGTGATATGGCATGCAATTGTTTAGGTATATTATTTATTTCACATTGTTCTTCAAACCTTTCAATATATTGATTCAATTTCTCTGTACCATTCCATTTAGGCATTAGATTTTCTTTCACTTTGTTTATAGGTATATCTATATTAGGTGTGTCATTAATAATGCTACTGTCTGACTTGCCTAGTGTTTGTAAAAAACTGACAGTTTGCAAGGCAGGGCCGAATTCATCTTGTGATAAATCTCCCAGTTGATTATTTTCTAACAAAATTACAGGTTTTAAGTTTAAATCTGTGGATTTAAGATCCATCCATTGTTGAAATATTTCAAAACTATTGTCCTGTTTTACTCCATAAGTATTACCTATTATTAGGGGAGCAACACAATTTTTTAAGATGGCTGCTTCAGTAATTCCTGTAAGCCAAGGAGTATCAATTTGTATGGTAGTGATTGGACAACTAACCATAGATCCATTACCTAGTTTAATTGTTTCTATCCTTAAGATATTTTTGGCTTTATGAGGAGGAATAATCCTCTCATCTACACAAGTGAGAGATGACCCAGTATCCCTTAGACAATAGGTACGTATTCCCTCAACATACGCAGGGAATAAGATCAGTTGACCTTTATTCTCAAATATTACATTGTTTCTGTGAGTAGTAGGATTATTTGTATTGCCTTTATTTCTATTCTGAAAATTTTGATTTTCAGAATTTGGATTGGTAACATGCTGATTTGTAGAATTTCCTTGTGGAAAATTCAATCTTGTAAAGTTTTGATTTTGATTTCCTTGTGGAAAATTCTGTCTTGTAAAGTTTTTGTTTTGAAAATTTTGATTATTTTGGCTATTTTCATTTTGTCCATACCTGTTACTTACATATTTTATTCTGAAACCACAAAATCTGTCTATATGTCCATAACGATTACAAAAGTGACATCTAAGATTTTGCCTGTTTGTATTTGTTTCATTACCATAGTTTTGTCTTCTACCATATTGACTATTTGTTCTAGGAGGTGAATAGCTCCTATGTCTTCTATTTTGCATGGTATTTACTGTTTGAGTCTGTTTAGTAAGTTCTACATTGGGATTACTATCTTTAAAATTGGAGATAGCATCTATTAAATTTTCAATATTTCTTACTTTCCTCTCCATAATATGTGTAAACAAAGGTTTGGAAGCCATTTGTAACACTTTATCTACTACTACCATCTCAATAATTTCATTGGGATTTTTTGTGTCTATTTTGATTAGTTCTAACCAAGTTAATAAGAATGATTTCACTTCAGAGACAAAAGCTCTTGGTTCTATTTTATCAGTTAATAAAAAAGAATGAAATTTTTGTCTATAATAGTCCTCTGAATGGATAAAAATTTTTATCAACTGTTCTCTAATTATTGTGTAATCAGTAATCTCTTTATCAATATGAGCTAATGCTTCCCTTCCTTTGTCTTTCAATTGAGGAATTAAATGAATATACCATTCCGATTGCGGAATGTTATACCCTTTACATGTTGTTTCAAAGAGAGTTAGAAAATCTAAATTTT
>CASBPS010000013.1:0-5000 GCA_949126835.1 Anisus vortex
CTTACTTACTTACTTACTTACTTACTTACTTACTTACTTACTACTTACTTACTTACTTACTTACTTACTTACTTACTTACTTACTTACTTACTACTTACTTACTTACTTACTTACTTACTTACTTACTTACTTACTTACTTACTTACTTACTTACTTACTTACTTACTTACTTACTTACTTACTTACTTACTTACTTACTTACTTACTTACTTACTTACTTACTTTACTTACTTACTTACTTACTACTACTTACTTACTTACTTACTTACTTACTTACTTACTTACTTACTTACTTACTTACTTACTTACTTACTTACTTACTTACTTACTTACTTACTTACTTACTTACTTACTTACTTACTTACTTACTTACTTACTTACTTACTTACTTACTTACTTACTTACTTACTTACTTACTACTTACTTACTTACTTACTACTTACTTATTACTTACTTACTTAACTTACTTACTACTTACTACTTACTTACTTACTTACTTACTTACTTACTACTTACTTACTTACTTACTTACTTACTTACTTACTTACTTACTTACTTACTTACTTACTTACTTACTTACTTACTTACTTACTTACTTACTTACTTACTTACTTACTTACTTACTTACTTACTTACTTACTTACTTACTTACTTACTTACTTACTTACTTACTTACTTACTTACTTACTTACTTACTTACTTACTTACTACTTACTTACTTACTTACTTACTTACTTACTTACTTACTTACTTACTTACTTACTTACTTACTTATTACTTACTTACTTACTTACTTACTTACTTACTTACTTACTTACTTACTTACTTACTTACTTACTTATTACTTACTTACTTACTTACTACTTACTTACTTACTTACTTACTTACTTACTTACTTACTTTCTTACTTACTTACTTACTTACTTACTTACTTACTTACTTACTTACTTACTTACTTACTTACTTACTTACTTACTTACTTACTTACTTACTTACTTAACTTACTTACTTACTTACTTACTTACTTACTTACTTACTTACTTACTTACTTACTTACTTACTTACTTACTTACTTACTTACTACTTACTTACTTACTTACTTACTTACTTACTTACTTCTTACTTACTTACTTACTTACTTACTTACTTACTTACTTACCTACTTACTTACTTACTTACTTACTTACTTACTTACTTTACTTACTTACTTACTTACTTACTTACTTACTTACTTACTACTTACTTACTTACTTACTTACTTACTTACTTACTTACTTACTTACTTACTTACTTACTTACTACTTACTTACTTACTTACTTACTTACTTACTTACTTTCTTACTTACTTACTTACTTACTTACTTACTTACTTACTTACTTACTTACTTACTTACTTACTTACTTACTTACTTACTTACTACTTACTTACTTACTTACTTACTTACTTTACTACTTACTTACTTACTTACTTACTTACTTACTTACTTACTTACTTACTTACTTACTTACTTACTTACTTACTTACTTACTTACTTACTTACCTACTTACTTACTTACTTACTTACTTACTTACTTACTTACTTACTTACTTACTTACTTACTTACTTACTTACTTACTTACTTACTTACTTACTTACTTACTTACTTACTTACTTACTTACTTACTTACTTACTTACTTACTTACTTACTTACTTACTTACTTACTTACTTACTTACTTACTTACTTACTTACTTACTTACTTACTTACTTACTTACTTACTTACTTACTTACTTACTTACTTACTTACTTACTTACTTACTTACTTACTTACTTACTTACTTACTTACTACTTACTTACTTACTTACTTACTTACTTACTTACTTACTTACTTACTTACTTACTTACTTACTTACTTACTTACTTACTTACTTACTTACTTACTTACTTACTTACTTACTTACTTACTTACTTACTTACTTACTTACTTACTTACTTACTTACTTACTTACTTACTTACTTACTTACTTACTTACTTACTTACTTACTTACTTACTTACTTACTTACTTACTTACTTACTTACTTACTTACTTACTTACTTACTTACTTACTTACTTACTTACTTACTTACTTACTTACTTACTTACTTACTTACTTACTTACTTACTTACTTACTTACTTACTTACTTACTTACTTACTTACTTACTTACTTACTTACTTACTTACTTACTTACTTACTTACTTACTTACTTACTTACTTACTTACTTACTTACTTACTTACTTACTTACTTACTTACTTACTTACTTACTTACTTACTTACTTACTTACTTACTTACTTACTTACTGACTTACTTACTTACTTACTTACTTACTTACTTACTTACTTACTTACTTACTTACTTACTTTACTTACTTACTTACTTACTTACTTACTTACTTACTTACTTACTTACTTACTTACTTACTTACTTACTTACTTACTTACTTACTTACTTACTTACTTACTTACTTACTTACTTACTTACTTACTTACTTACTTACTTACTTACTTACTTACTTACTTACTTACTTACTTACTTACTTACTTACTTACTTACTTACTTACTTACTTACTTACTTACTTACTTACTTACTTACTTACTTACTTACTTACTTACTTACTTACTTACTTACTTACTTACTTACTTACTTACTTACTTACTTACTTACTTACTTACTTACTTACTTACTTACTTACTTACTTACTTACTTACTTACTTACTTACTTACTACTTACTTACTTACTTACTTACTTACTTACTTACTTACTTACTTACTTACTTACTTACTTACTTACTTACTTACTTACTTACTTACTTACTTACTTACTTACTTACTACTTACTTACTTACTTACTTACTTACTTACTTACTTACTTACTTACTTACTTACTTACTTACTTACTTACTTACTTACTTACTTACTTACTTACTTACTTACTTACTTTACTTACTTACTTACTTACTTACTTACTTACTTACTTACTTACTTACTTACTTACTTACTTACTTACTTACTTACTTACTTACTTACTTACTTACTTACTTACTTACTTACTTACTTACTTACTTACTTACTTACTTACTTACTTTACTTACTTACTTACTTACTTACTTACTTACTTACTTACTTACTTACTTACTTACTTACTTACTTACTTACTTACTTACTTACTTACTATTACTTACTACTTACTTACTTACTTACTTACTTACTTACTTACTTACTTACTTACTTACTTACTTACTTACTTACTACTTACTTACTTACTTACTTACCTACTTACTTACTTACTTACTTACTTACTTACTTACTTACTTACTTACTTACTTACTTACTTACTTACTTACTTACTTACTTACTTACTTACTTACTTACTTACTTACTTACTTACTTACTTACTTACTTACTTACTTACTTACTTACTTACTTACTTACTTACTTACTTACTTACTTACTTACTTACTTACTTACTTACTTACTTACTTACTTACTTACTTACTTACTTACTTACTTACTTACTTACTTACTTACTTACTTACTTACTTACTTACTTACTTACTTACTTTCTTACTTACTTACTTACTTACTTACTTACTACTTACTTACTTACTTACTTACTTACTTACTTACTTACTTACTTTACTTACTTACTTACTTACTTACTTACTTACTTACTTACTTACTTACTTACTTACTTACTTACTTACTTACTTACTTACTTACTTACTTACTTACTTACTTACTTACTTACTTACTTACTTACTTACTTACTTACTTACTTACTTACTTACTTACTTACTTACTTACTTACTTACTTACTTACTTACTTACTTACTTACTTACTTACTTACTTACTTACTTACTTACTTACTTACTTACTACTTACTTACTTACTTACTTACTTACTTACTTACTTACTTACTTACTTACTTACTTACTTACTTATTACTTACTTACTTACTTACTTACTTACTTACTTACTTACTTACTTACTTACTTACTTACTTACTTACTTACTTACTTACTTACTTACTTACTTACTTACTTACTTACTTACTTACTTACTTACTTACTTACTTACTTACTTACTTACTTACTTACTTACTTACTTACTTACTTACTTACTTACTTACTTACTACTTACTTACTTACTTACTTACTTACTACTTACTTACTTACTTACTTACTTACTTACTTACTTACTTACTTACTTACTTACTTACTTACTTACTTACTTACTTACTTACTTACTTACTTACTTATACTTACTTACTTACTTACTTACTTACTTACTTACTTACTTACTTACTACTTACTTACTTACTTACTTACTTACTTACTTACTTACTTACTTACTTACTTACTTACTTACTTACTTACTTACTTACTTACTTACTTACTTACTTACTTACTTACTTACTTACTTACTTACTTACTTACTTACTTACTTACTTACTTACTTACTTACTTACTTACTTACTTACTTACTTACTTACTTACTTACTTACTTACTTACTTACTTACTTACTTACTTACTTACTTACTTACTTACTTACTTACTTACTTACTTACTTACTTACTTACTTACTTACTTACTTACTTACTTACTTACTTTCTTACTTACTTACTTACTTACTTACTTACTTACTTACTTACTTACTTACTTACTTACTTACTTACTTACTTACTTACTTACTTACTTACTTACTTACTTACTTACTTACTTACTTACTTACTTACTTACTTACTTACTTACTTACTTACTTACTTACTTACTTACTTACTTACTTACTTACTTACTTACTTACTTACTTACTTACTTACCTTACTTTACTTACTTACTTACTTACTTACTTACTTACTTACTTACTTACTTACTTACTTACTTACTTACTTACCTACTTACTTACTTACTTACTTACTTACTTACTTACTTACTTACTTACTTACTTACTTACTTACTTACTTACTTA